>JAZKJV010001852.1:600000-821754 GCA_037367405.1 Ottelia alismoides | reverse complement strand
TTTCGACCTGTGTCGGTATAGGAGTTTTAGGGGTAGTCAGGTCATCAAGCTTCTTTGTCATCTCCGTTACGCCCTTCAACAATTGGGCCAAGCAATCCAGGTTGGGGCTCATGGGAGTTTCCTCAGGTGATTCAACGTACTGTCTACACTGTGACTAATGATGCAGAGACTGAGGCTGAGATTGCTGGTAATGCTGAGGTGGTGCATGAAGCTAATACTGTTGATATGGAGGAGGGGGGTAATGCTGAGGTGGTGCAGCCGTGTACTGGTGGTACGGCTGTGATTGGCGGTACTGCGGCTGTGAATATTGCTGATTCTACCTCCAATGATTTTGGTATTACTGAGTTTGGTGATACTAAGGTGGAGGTTGAGAGGACTATCCATAACAACCACCCTGAGGTTGGTGATAAGCCATGTTGGCTGGTGGCTGATCCTGTGAGTGACCGGTAGGAAGGCTAGATGTACATCGTTACTCCATACACCATTGACTTACTGAATAAATGGTTGTAGTGGGAATGTTGAATTAGACGGTGGAGGGAAGTCTGATAGATAAACCACCATCTGCTATTGCGGCGGGCCCTGTTCAGGTGCCTGCACGTAGTACACATGTAGATGGTCGGTGACTGCTGACTTGGTTGAGGCTGCTGTTGCGGTGATGGCTCATCCTTCTTCTAAGCATGAGTCTCTAAAGATGCTATCGCTGACTGAACAGAACTGATGGTGTTCACCAACAGCTCCAACTTCTTGGTGATTTGATCTATCTTATCTAAGTGTTGCATCCTCTGTTTGAACACAACGAGCTACTCGAGATCCTTTGACCACTTCTCGATAATGTCAACCTTCGAGAGATGGCCCCTAATGATACTGAGGTTAGATCTCTCATCTTTCTCTGCCTCATGAGACACTACCATATGTACTTTCTTCTAGAGGACCTGTGGTTGTTTCTGATATACGTGGGATGAAGAGAGGGCATCCTCTCCTTGGGCCATTTCTTCATAGATCTGCCAGACCACGTCTTCAGCTTTGTTAAAATGAGATCTCCCACAGGCTACGTCTATGAGCCTTTGGCTTTCTACATTAAGACTCCTGAAAAAGTATTGGACCAGACTGGTCCTCGGTATCTAATGATGGGGGTATTTTTCCTGCAGTTCCGTAAATTGCTCCTAGGTGTCATGGATAGTTTTGTTGGCAGCCTTGGAGAAGTAGCTAATCATGGCTCGTATCTTGTTGAGCTGACTAAAAGGGTAGAATTTGTAAAGGATGGGAAATTTTAGTACCTCCCAAGTCGTCACAACCTTTTCCAAATGATTGACCCAATATAGAGCATTGTCTTGCAAACTGAAGGGGAATGCCATCATCTTCACTACGTCCAAGGGAACATTGGGTAGTGGGTAGTTCGGCAAATGCACAAGAACTGTTGTAGGTGAATGTATGGCTCGTCGTTAGTGTTCTCATGGAATGATGGTAGAAGAGCAAGGAACTGAGGCTTGAGCTCGAAGTGAGCATGTATCGGTAGAATGAGGATCCACTCGATCATCTGGCTGTCTCCAGGATTATATGTCTCATTTAGTGTGGGTTTCTACCTAGCAGGTTCATGTTCTTCTTCATCAGGGTCATCACGGGGTCTATCTCCTCCTCCTGGTGGTATGTTTTGTAGATCATTTAGCATATCCTGAAATGCAGTATGTGTTAGGGCCTGCTCGATCAGCTGATTCCGGATGGCTTGGATGGAAGCCAGCAACTGAGAGTTCACCTGGTTCTGATCAGGCATATGTCCCTGCTCAGGTTGGGGAGGCTGCTACCCCTTGCCCTTTCCTTGGGGAGCCATTTCTGGGTCTGAGTCTTAGGAGATGAATTCGGTGTTGTAGTCAAGGACTGGGAATGGCTTCTACTTGAAATGTGAAAGAATCCCAATCAGACCACTTGAAATTGAATCCCAACTTGTTGTGTATGGAAAAAGATGTAGATTGAAATTGACTTCCATTTACAACGATGGTTGTGGGACAAAGGTGATCCTGATTTATTGGGTGATTAGAGGGGAGGGAAAGAAAACGATGAGCCTAGAGATTTGTCTGCAAGGTATGGGTCGGGTTCTTGGGAATCACCTCAAATTTTTAACGATGTTGAGTCTCTGGAATCGATGTGGGTGTTGGCGGAGTCCCAACTAAACCATCCATGCATAGACATAGTGGAGCAAAAAGAGATCGATGTAGGAGGAAAGATATGGTGATCAACGAGGAATACAAAGGAGTGTAAAATAATAGAAAGGCTCGAGATGAGCGGGGGTCAAAGTGGAAGACACATATGACAAATTTTTTTGCGCAAATTTATGGGACTTGATCTTTGAACCATAGTTTAGGTCTATACAAACACAATACAAAATTGGGTTCACCAACTCACGTCGTGTGAAGCCATGAAGGATCGACTATTTATTATCTTTTCAGTTTTAGAGTTGTTATTTCAGGCATATCTTTTAACAAGTCCTTAGCACACTAACTTTATAGAAGAGAGAGTACTATTAGAAAATTATACGATGCTTGTCCTCCTACTTTGTAACCTGTAGTATGCACTTTTTGAGATCCTTGTAACCCTTCCTGGATCCCTACTCAGCCAAAGAAATAGATATAGGAAGCCAATAAGAGAAACCACTACTTCGGATCTCGCTCACAACAGAATCACCTGTGAGCATGCAAGGACCTACTCAGACGCAAACCGATGAGACAGACACACCCATGAGGATGTGGCCTAAGCTCAGTACTTTGGACCAAGTTGATGTTCCACAAAAGGCGGGAACACCATCGCTGAAAGGGCCCTACTCGGTCGCGTACGATAGAAGCACCATTACTTCGAAAATCCAGGCGATACACAAGGTAGTTACATACTAGGTTTTTGGATCTAATCCTTAGCAGGTTGTGCCTCGCTCATGGGAGGTGTTTTGGTCTGCTCCTAAGGTATTAGAAAACAATGAGGGCCTTATGAACCCAAGACAATGAAAGTCCATTACGGATTTTAATTAAGGTCGAAGTTTATTTAGCAGTCCCCTTGTTTTAATTTTTGGGTTTTCACTTTTTTTGGATCTTTTGCATACAAGTGCCTGACTTTTTTAAAATTTTCATTTAAGTCCTTAGGTACTCAAAATCAGAGGAAGGGGGGCTAAAAAGTTGTGCAAGTCCTTTCGATGATAGAGATCTCACCATAGAATCTAATGATGCAAGCTGAGTTAGAGGACTTACAGTGCTTCCTAGCTCTCTCCATGTGGTATGCAAAGCAGAATATCTAAACCTATCTACATGGTGGTGTGCAGTCGACAAAATCACCCTAAATAGTAGTCGCTATTAATCGTGAAGAACCATATATTAATTATTTAGAGATAAACCCTAGAGTCTGGTCTTGGAGATATCTCGGTGCCCACCACAACGGGTCCCGCAAATGCTTCATGATGTCTCTCGCGGCATGTGGTTTAAGTCCTAATAATTAACATTTATTTGTTTGACTGGATCCAAACGTAAGATAATATAGGTACATGCATTATGTTTTGGCCTAATTACCGAGACAAGCAACCTAAGTCTAGGTGTTACATGCACACAAAACAAATAAAAAGAAAGGTGGAACACTCAAAAAAGAGGGAAACAAAATAAAAGAAGGCAGTAAAGCAC
Organism: Ottelia alismoides; assembly: GCA_037367405.1. NCBI lineage: Eukaryota > Viridiplantae > Streptophyta > Magnoliopsida > Alismatales > Hydrocharitaceae > Ottelia > Ottelia alismoides. Next base: position 818,098 of record JAZKJV010001852.1, on the reverse strand, counting down.
AGAAACCTGAGACGAGACCCCTAGGTGAACAGACACCCAGGCACTGGATCTCGTTGTGAAAAGTAGTGTCCAAGTCTTAATTATTACAAATTATAAATGAATATCTCTCTCATCACTCAATAAATAAGCTAAATAAATTCTAAGCTAGGTACTTTCTCCTTGCTTCATTTTTCGCCTCTCCAACTGGTCAAAAGGTGAACACCAATCTCCACCAAGCTCGGTTGCACCGGTATCCAAGAAAATCTTCCTCACATAGCAGGCCCTCGCAACAAATTCAAAAAGAGGTATATTAGCACAAATAATCAAAGGTGAACACCGGTCTCCACCAAGCTCGGCTGCACCGATCTCCTAAGAAAACATCCTCGCATAGCGAGCCCTCACAACAAATTCACAAAGAGATATATGTCAGCATATATCATCAAATGATGTAATCAATATGAGATATATACAAATAATAATTGAATGAATATGTGCAAGCAAAATAAATCACTAATCACTTCAATGAATAAGTAGAATGATTATACAAAATAAACCTCAAAATAGGCTACGCACATTGCTCCCCGACAACGATGCCATTTAATGAAAGGGATTCTGAGAGGGTCGTACGGTTTGACAAGGCAAAACTGCAGTCGATGCATTGACCGCTCACGAAACCCCAATCAATCAACAATTCACCCACGATATATATCAAGCAATCAATAGCAAAAAGTGAGTTAATATTTATTATTATCTACAAAATTAAGTGTATAACAAGTAAGATTGTAGAGTGCAAAATAGGTAGCCTATGATTAATTTGTTTTTACTTTCTATATTTTGTTTTTTTACTTTTTATATTTTGTATTTTTTTATATAATTCTTTGTCTTTTTACTAGATGATAGAATATATAAGGCCATATACGCCTTATAGAGTAATATAATTATTATAATAGTAAAAAGAAATAAAATACAGAAAGTAAATTATTTTTAGGTTTCATATTTTTTATAAAGTTTTGTGATTTATCTATAATTTTGGCTAATTTTTATGGATTTATAAAATCAAAAAGATCCAAAATCATGTATTAATTAATAGGTTGAGATTGAAATGGAGATTAAAAATAGCAAAATAAGTCCAAAATTCTTTAAATCAACTTTAATAGATAGATAATAATATACATAAAATTCAGAAACAGAAAAACTTATTTTTAGGGGATTTTTAATATTTTTTGTTAGTGTTTGGATATTTTTGATTTTTAGTCTAATTCTTTTCTATTTGTAGGGATTTCTGGTTTAGAGTTAATAACTACTACAATACACAATATATATAATTTTGGAATTTTTCAAAGCGTTTTTCAATTTTTTGGTCTTTTATAAGTTAGACAGGAACAAAAACGTGCTCATTTTAATTTTAATAAATAGGAAAAATGTCAAAAATGCTAAAATAAAAATGGGACATGAAAATACATGCTAGCATGCATCTAACCCTATTTTTACGTGATTTTTAGATTAAGCGTGCTAATTTTAATAAATTAAATTCAAGCACCAAAAATACATATACTAGAAAGGGTATAATTTCAAATAAACTAAAAATTAGGGGATCAAGTGCAATTTTCTCAAAAAACATGCAACGTATATTAAATTTTATTAGACTGAATAGAAATACAAAAAGTAGAAAGCGCTTCCTTGCAAAATGGCCATCTCACGTGGGACCACATGTGAGGTGACCTGGCGTGGAACTAAATAGAATATGAATGAAACACATGGGTCTAAATGCAATTTTACCACATTTATTTGAGCTGCAAATTTTATTTATAGGACTAAGGATTAAATATAGAAAGGAAAGGGGCTAAGTATGTAAGTTACGCCTTCCTTGTACACCATCAGTCGGCTATACTTATTCCATTTGCCATGTGTCACCATCTGGATGACGGATACTGGTTTGACGATCGATGGTTCTGATTAGAACCCAGGCGAGAGATCAACGTTGTAGATGAGCTTCGATGGACGGTGGTCGTGTTACTAGAAGAACTATACGCGATCTAACGACGGAGAGGAGTGGTGAAGGAACAAGGAAGAAGCCTCAACTGAGAGAGCTTCATCCGATGAAATCTTCCTTCTCTGGTGTGCACTGATGCTCCAAAATGGCCCAACGGCCTCCTGTCAAGATCCTCTATCTGCTAGTGGCCTCAAACTGATCTGACGATAGTTGGGGTTCTCCCAGGAGGGCGAAGGAGAGGAGGTTCTTCAGGTACCTCGCTCGTGTCCTAGGATCGACCCCAAGTGGCTATGAAGCTCTGAGACCTTCGCAAAATGGTTAAGGGATCGAGGGAAAATTGCCTCAACCCTTTAAGTACTGGAATGGGGGCGTAAATGGTGCGGATGGAGGTGCTCCGGCAAAGTGCAGAAGTTGGAGCATCCAAGTTCAGTTCTGGACGAGATCTGGGGGGATGGAAGGTGGAACACGATGAAGAAGTTAAGGGAACATAGGCGAGGGTGAAAAGGGTGCGTCGAGACCACATGTTGCATGGAGGGATGTTCAACGAAGCGGAGCTCTAATGAACTTTGAAATGGGGATTTTAAACTAAGTTGTTGAAGTAAACACTAAAATAATTGTGTAATTAAAAAGCATAAATTAAATACTATTTAAAAGCATAGAAAGTAGCTCTTATACTTGTCAGTGAAGGCAGGGAGCAGGGCGGTCGACGACAACCATCGTGGGTGCACCTCCTCCTCCGCGAGCCGCACCAGACCTCAAGGGATCTCCCACTATCACAGGGATACACTCTCGACCAAGGTTAAGGGGCTTCGGGGCTCTCAAAAGTGACCCAAAATAATAACGGAAGCAGGAGGTCTTTTTTATAGCCAAGAATGTGCACCCTTATTGATTGATGAATCAGCAAAGATACAAGTTATGTACAGGAGATCTAAATGCTCACCGTGAATCTTGGAGTATCAGTGATGATTTCTTATGAAGGGATCGAGGATGATGGATTGATGAAACACCCTAGGAAAAGGAAATAAAATGGGGGATTTGACACTTCTAATGAAAGTGAGAGGCGTCAGGGGTAGTTGACCAGAGGTCAACAAACCCTAGGCCATGATTTGTCCAGATCAGCCGCATAAGGACAAAATAGCATGGTTTATTAGAAATTAATTAATTAATTATAGTAAACGATTTTAATATTTTTTATAAAGTAAAAATGTTTATTATTTTATGTAGTATTTTAATATGATTTTAATTTATTTTTTGATATTATTTATTATTAGTTAATTTTTAGGGGTGTATTTATAGGTATATTCATTTGTGCTTTGGCTATTTATTTTTGTTTTGTATATTTTATTTTATATTTTTATTCTCTTACTTTATATATTTACAACTTTTTTAGGTGTATAAATATATTTTTATAATATCTTTATGATATAATTTATACACTTAAATAAATAGAGATATGTATTAAGTAGGTATAAATACATGTATTTTATCTATGTTTGGGTTATATTATTTATTTTAAAGTATTTTTTGGTTTTATTTTATTTATGTATTTTTAATAATATTTCCAAGAGTATAAAAATATAGAAGAATGAAGAATAAAAGAATAAGATTCACTTCTATTTATATAACATTAATAAGTATAGGTAATTTACCTATGTATTTTATATACTTATTTTATTTTGATGTTTTATTTGTGGTTATATTTTGGGTTTAATATGTAATTAAGTTATAAATAACCTTTACAAGAATATAAAAATATAGAATTATAAAAATAATAAAGAATGAATAAAATGAATATTTTACTCGGGTATATTGTACAATAGGGGCCAGGAACCTAACTTCCACACCTTAACCCTAAAAATATGAAACCACCTTCATCAAATAGCTTATTAAAAGTTATATACAATTAAATGTGATTTTGATAAATTTCGAGTTTTTATTTGAGATATTTGGGTCTGTGAAGTTTGGTTTGCTGCTTTTTATTCTAAGTATAAAATTAACACTGTCTTTTATTTTTACGTGAAATCAATTTGTATTTTTATTTACATTATTATCAGCAACTTTCATGTACAAAGTTTCTTTATTTGATGTATAAATAATAAAGAATAAAATGAGTCCAAAAAATGACTAATTAGTGAATAAATGGAATTTAAATGGATTTATTGACCCTTATCTCCCCCTACTTTATTCCTTGTCGACCAATTCAGTTCTCGACTTGATCTCTGGGTTTAGGATCATAAAAAACCTCTGGTATATTATTATTTTTCTTTTCTTTTCTTCATTATATAATTTTGGTCTTAAAAACAATATTATTTTCACAGTGACTGCAATAAATAATGAATGCTATTTTTACAAATTAATGTTATTTACATGCATTAGCTAGGGTTTTTAAGGCCAAAAGGATAAAATAAAGGTGATGAAATGAAGATTCGTCAGAGACCTTATGTAGATGGTTATGTTCCAGACCTTCCCTGGTCCGGTGAGCATTTATTTGTTCTTTCGATTCCTAGGAGTAGTTGTAGCGTAGCCTTATATTTTATTGTCAAAGTTCATCGAAGATCATGGCTTATGCCTCTATTCCACCTGTGTTCGACCATTGACTGACACCTTGATCACCTTTTCACCTTATCCCCTTCATCTTCTGTAATTTCGACCCATTATCCAACTCAAATTTTGCATGGGAATCTGGTCTCCTTCCTCCACCACTAACTGAAGACCACCACCGACATCATCCTAAGCTCATTTTTTTCACCATTGGGTCGAGGGACTTCACCCTCAAGCCCTGAAGTTGTCCATAAAGGAAACAGACTTCATCTGAGGGTCAAGTATACCTATTTTAGCACCTCCAGAAGCTCGAGCTCCTCTAACACTCCAGACCTCTATAGATGAGGTCTGAACATTTTTGAGTCATCTCTCAACTGTGGAATCTCTCTAGGAAGATGAAGAACAACTCAGTAGCTCTGGGGGCCATCAGGATCAAGTAGGAGACTCAATTGAAGCACATTGCCTAACTATTCTTGAGTTGTTCTTCGTGATCAGGTCGATTCTAGGTGTATACCATCCATCAGATTAGATGAGGAAGGATCGTAAAATAAAAGGGTGGGATCTAATCTCCCCCTCCATCAGCGAACCATAATCTGTCATTGCGAAGGTGCCACATGTTTTAATGGAATCAACTCTGTAGTCCACCAACACACCTAATGAATATGCATTTTAAAATCTTTATTTATTTATTTTTCCTAAAAATCCCTTCTTAAATACCTTTATATATAAATAAATCAAGGATTTTATTATTCTTTATTCTTTTCTATAATTTGCATAAAAATCATTATTTTTAACCTAAAATAAATAATAAATAAAGGAAAAATAAAGAATATAAAGATTCTATATATGCAATAAATATAGGCTAACTCTAACCCCGAGAGAGGGTCATGACCTGACCTGATCGAAAAGGAATAAAGTGAGGGGAGATAGGGCCTCTTGTAGAAAAATAAAGAAAATTCAAGTTCATCACAATTCATCAATTGCACATGCACCTTGATTTTATATAGAATTCTTTATTCTATTTTATTTACCACTTAATTCTTCTCAAATAAAAATGTTTTCTTCTTAGAACTTGTACACAAAAATTAGTTGAAAATACTAAAAATAATTGCAAGAAAATTCATTGCATATTGTATAAATAATGACACTTTGAAAAGGTCGCAAAGCCAAATTTCCCATACCCATGTATTCTCCATAAAAACTCAAAAAAAAACAAACTCACTTTTATTGTACTCTGAATAAAATAAGCTTTTAAATAAAAGTGGTTTCACTAAAATCGGAGTTAAGATGAAATTGTGACTTTTTGGAGTGTATTGTATATTGTGCTTGTACTATATATTATGTGAATATACTTATTTATTTATTTTGTGTATATATTTCTACATATCATATTTTAAAATTATTGTAAAATTGTATTTTAACCAAATAAAATGAAAAAAATGAAAAAAAAATCAAAATCACCAAAAAAATTCATTATATATTGTACATGTATCGCTATGTATATATTGTAAATACGCCTTTTTATTTGACCTAATTATTTATTTAATAAAAATAAAATAAAATTATACATAAAATCCTTGTAAAAAATATATATAATTCATTATATATTGTACATGTATCGCTATGTATATATTGTAAATACGCCTTTTTATTGACCTAATTATTTATTTAATAAAAATAAAATAAAATTATACTTAAAATACTTGTAAAATTTTGTAAATAAATAAAATATTAAATTATATATATTTGTAAAAATAATTTATTAACATTACAAATGTTGTATATATAGGTATATATACCTATAAATAAAGGTCATTATTTTTTTAACCTGTTTATTTAATTTATTTAATTTATTAAAAATCATATAAATTAATATTATTTAATTCCTAATATTATATAAATTTATTATTTGTTTAAATCTTTATAGTAATTTATTTTTAATTTATTTTACATTTTATTGAATTTTTTCCTTCAGCGGTTTTTGTCCTATTCGGACTTGAATCCTATTTGGAGGACCCAAATCCATTGACCTGGGTCAACCTCTCTACCCATCCAACCCGATTAACCTCTTCTCCAGAGCTTTTTTTTTGGTATTTTTCTCGACCAATCCGCTCATCGTTTTAATCCGCTTCTTTCACAAAAATCGTTATCCGAATAAAGTAGTTGACCACCTAAATAACTTTTCATCTCGATTGGCCATGGTTCACATGCTCTCCCTCTTTAAATTTCACTCCAGTCATCCTTCTACAAATATTCCCCTCTGGTCAACTTTCGTATCAAATCTATTTTTCATGTCATTCTTCACTTGAGGCTGAGCCTGAGAGGAGAGAGTAGTGACAGGACCTGATTCACCAAAGCTGGGAGCGCGAAGATAGCTAGAGGACACGATCCATCATGACCGTCGGAATTCGCTAGCATCGTCTAGTTTCTCCACCGGACATAGTGGATCGAGTCCTAGATCGAATTCCCTTCACCTATAGGTAGATCTAGATAATTTTCTTTCAAATTCATTTTCAATTTCGCTTTCAATTCTCGTTTTGGATTAAGATCCAATCACCACCACCTGAGCTTTGATCTGATCGATCAGAGCTCCAATCACTGATAGTTTATTGTCGTTTACACCCGCACACTTTCTAGATATTTTTCAACTTCTACCGCGACCTGTCCACCCTCAGATCATCTCGTATCTGAGTGTTTAACCTCTTCTTCGATCATACATCACCAGAGACATCATCCACTTCCATCCACATGTTTTTTTGCTAATAATGATGGTCGGATCCCTCCGAGCAGCAACAAACTATTTCAAGTGCTAGGGAGCATGCAGGAGCTCAAGCATAAAGATATGGAAGCCCGTTGTATTCGCCAGACCTGTAGTTCCTCCAGATCAATATCCTGGGAGATTTGAACGTCATTGAGCTATCCATTCATTGGGAAGCAGCTATAGGATCATATTCTGACCTTCAGGAGGCGGACTTAGTTTAGATAGGCCAAGAAATGGTCGATTGAAGCTCGCCTCGCTGCACCTTTATATATGTTCTTCCAGCCCTTCCCGACGCGGTCCGATCAGGAATAGTAGATCTATATTTAAACGTGATAGCATGTATACTCCCGAAGCATGGCCATCAGATCAAACACTCCAAATTCATCCAATCCATCCATTCAGTGTGCTCCTTTTCACATGATTAGTGACCTTTTTCTCTTTAGCCCTACAGTTTTTAGATTTTATAAATAAATCCTCTGTGAGACATGTGTCGTGCCATTGTTGTGTGGTTATTTGTATTGAATCCCTAGTTGCGTCTTGGTCCAGCTTGAACTGTGAAACACATGCACATCACGTGGTATGCTGGTTATTTTGCAATACATACCCATTGTTTGTTTGTTACTATTTAATCCAACATAGTTAAGTAATTCCCTCGAGGTTCCTACAAGTGCATCTCACGAGCGCCGACATGCCTCTTTTGGGGAAAATTAACTTAATTACATTTATACCAATGTGTTGCAATGTTTTGTTTTGTTTGTTAATTGCATTGATTAATTAGTTAACTGCCATTAAAATTTTTCCCAAAAATCATAATAAGCTCTTACTAAGCATTTCTATTAACTGTAATTTTGTTTTCAATTATTAATTAGTTTTGTTATTTTTAATAAATAAAAATCTCTTTGTTTTAAAGATGTTTCTAGAAAATAATTATTTAAAAATATAATAATTATTTGAAATTTTTCTAAAAAAAATTATGTGTTCATTTTTGTGTGTTTTAATTTTATATAAATTTCATCTGTGTATTCCTTATAAAAACCAAAAAAACACAAAATGCTAAAAACTCATATAAAATCATAGAAAATCCAACAAATCACATAAAATATATTTTGTAAAACTTTGAAAAATATTATCCATCGTTGTATATATTCTATACATTTTCTCTTTTATTTTATATTTTAAAATCACAAAAACATCTATTATGTTTTCTGTTTGTTGTTTTTATTTTTTTAAATTGTTTTTAAAATCTTTAAAAACCTAAAAATCCTAAAAAATCATAAAAAAGTATAAAAATATCAAAACCCCAAAATGAATTTTATTTAAATTTTCTATATTTTTTGTTATACTTTAAAAATACAAAAAGCTTGTTTTCTTTACATTTTGTTTTTATTCTTTTTATGTATTTGTTTTCTTTTATTAAAAATCTGAAAACATTTCCAAGAATTTAAAAATCATAAGAAATACAAATCAGAAACAATTAAAATTAAAAAAATAAAATCCTTAAAAATATTAAAATATTAAAATTTTCCTAGAAAACCAAGAGTTTCATAAAAGGAAACCCTCTTTTATTTCATTAATTTTTCATTGGTTTTGAATAACCCTCTGGATTATTGTAGCCTCCCTGAGTTCAATCATGTACACTATACATGTAAATAAAATAGCAATTTATTTTCTTACTTACGTTTCTTCTTTGATTGATTGCTTGTGAATGAAAATAAGAAGATTTTTTTGTTTGAGGGAGCTTAGGGTTACTTCGACACCTAAACTTTAATAAATAATTAAATCCCTGATTTTCTTCATCTCAGCAATGCCTTAGGGAGTACTTTGCAACTTAAACCACCACCTTTTTGTATTTACTATTTAGTTGTTAAACTTCCAATTGCAGTTGTAAAAATTTCTATAGTATTTGAATTGATGAGCTCAAGTTTCTTATTTACTGCATTTTAGTCCAATTCCATGTCACCTCACGTACCCGTACAGGTGAGGGGAGGGCATTCTGCATGGACCCCCTACAAATTATGCTTATTTTTGTTAGGTCCATAAACTTTAGATATTAGTTGAAATATTTTTAGATAAATTGCATACTTGGCCCTATTGTTATATTTATTTACATTTATACCCCTTCCGGGTGTCTATTGTTTTTAAATGTGAGAATAGTCCATGTATGTCCTTTGACTTTGCTAAAGTATTATTAAATGCTTTGAAACTTCTTGAAAATTACAGCTAGGTCCATGTATTGTAGTTTTAATTTTGTACTTGTATTTTAGTTATTAAAAATATCATTTTTTGTCTAAAAATTATAGGAGAAATATCTTTAGTGTTTGGAACTCCATTTCATCGCATGTATTTTTCCTAAGGCATTTAATTTTTTTAAATATTAAAAAAATTCAAAAACATTTTATTTTCTCTTGTTTAGCATTTAAAAATACATAAAAATTATAAAATGTTTGAAAAATTCCAAAGCAATCATGTATTTTTATGTAGTTATATTTCAACTTCTGTTCTTATATTTTTGAAATATTAATTAAAATTCCTAAAAATTGGGGAAAAAAAGAAAACCTTAAATAATCTAAAAACATATAGTAGATTTACAAAAATATATTTTGAGTTTCTGAAATTTCTTTGTATTGTTTGGTATTTAAGAAAATTAGTTTTAGGCACAATATGATTTGAAAGATTTTTATTAATCCCATTTCAAGTTTCCTGAATTTTCTATTTAGTTTATTTTGTATTTCCTTATTTAAAAATCTATAAAAAATACACAAACTATGTAAAAATTACTAAAAAATAGATAAAAAGTCGTAAAACCTAAAAATATTTTTTTGAATTTTTTAGATTATTTTGTATATTCCAAATTCAAAACACCTCTTTTTTATTTTATATTTATAATGAGTATTTTTTTATATAAATTCATATTTTATTTAAAAAATAAAAATTAAAAGTTCCAAAATTACAAACATAAAAACACATATAACTTAAAACCCACAAAAATATTTGATAATTAAAAATACAAAAAATCTCTAAGTAGCATATTCACTTTTGTTGTACCTAGTGTGCTTCTTGTTGTTCTACCCTTATTGCTTGTATACTATACACATTTTTGTAGGTTATAATTAATTTTAGCTCACTTATTTACACTGCTTAATCATCACGGTGGGTTAAGTGTTGATTGATTCACTTGGGTTGAGTACTCAGTACCGAGAGAGCGGTCGCCACAGCGACTGTCAGATCTGACTTGTTAAACACCGCATATCCTACAAGACGTACAGTACTTTATGTACATCGCTCCGAGCATATCATCAAATGGTGCTAATGTGGGGAGTATCAGTTTGTAGGGCATAGAGTAGTCTACTTAGCTTATTTTCCATTATTCTCCTTATTGTTTATTTCTCTCTTTATTCTATTTCATTTAAGACTATTATGACCATCTTCTTGTTCGAATTAATTACGAGGGCCCGCCTATTGAGGGAAGATTTCTTTGGAGATTTGATGCATACAAGGGATGCATAGATCGGTGGTTCTTTGCCTACCAATAGGAGAGAGTAGCGAAGGAGGCAAGAAGCCGAGTAGACTTGCATTAGCATAGATTTAGTTTAATTTTGTAAGAGAGTGATTTACTCAATTAATTTGTAATAATACATGACTCGAACTTGAACACTTAGACTCGCATAAGTCCAGTTCACCTTGTGATTTTTCACCCGGGGGACTTGATCGGTTTTTCATGATTTCATTATCTTCTATCTTTATTTCTCCATTTTCCCTGTTCTTTTCATTTGTTTTCTTGATGACACTCGCAAGGATGAGTTCTATTCCGATGATTCATTACTTAGTATGTATCACTCTCTGGGGGTTATCTGTGGGAGGATATATCAGTTTGTAGGTATTCGGTTTCACTTATGGTGTCTCTAATTTGGTGGAGCACGAAGCTGAGTCTTCTGATTTGTATTCTCGGTCTCATCTCTGGCTGTATATCCTATTTAGTGGATCACGAGACTGATTCTTCTGATTTTTCAAGGATCTTTGACCCATTTGAATATACTCACCTTGACGACCCTCACAAGGTTGAGTTATGTCTTGTGATATTAAGTGTGTTCTTGATCTTTCAACCTTATGTCCACTTGATATCGAGTTGCATATAGAGTCTCTTGTTCTTCACTTTTCATATATTCTTGAGACTATGAGTGACATGGAGGAATCTGTACTGATCCTTCCTTCTCCATGTTTTACAATATCGTCTTTGATCTCTCACTCTATTAATATGAGAAAATATTCTACTTCCTACTACCGGATCCTGGCTTAGTCTTCGATATGTTGTTACCAGTAGCTGACATTAACTTGAGTGCATATTAGGGTGTCTTACTCTCTCTAACTGCATCACCGTTCTCACAAGGAGACGATGACGAAAGTATGGTAGTCGACTATCAGATATCATCCTGCACTTCACCAGTCTTTACTGCTTGTGTATATATATTCTTTCCATTCCTTCTTTCGCTTGTATGTCTTGTGTACCCCAGATCATTCACCATATCTGTGTGTCTATAATTAGTGCACACTTTGTCCTAGGTTTAGGGGGTTGCACCTACTCCGTTTTATTTTGTCACCTCTGTTGTTTCTAAAACTTAGGGCTCTTTTACCATAAGTATAGGTGGAGTGATGCGTACATTCACCCAACATCTTTTTATCGGTTTCTTTTGATCACCTCTCTTGTTGATTTTCACTTCTATACATAGGGATATTTTACCCTAAGTATAGGGGGAGACAGACTGGGTTGTGATTTTTTTATTCCCACCCTCGACCCTCCCTTCTTGTAGATATAGGATTGTAGATTCTAAGTATAGGAGGATGATTTACTTCAAAATCAATCATTTATTCATTCATTATTATTTAGTTGATGTAGTATAGGCTTTTCTATACTTAGTATGAGTTGTGTATTCTCTTTTTCTTTTCGATCTATGAGGACACAACTCTAGCTAAGTATTCAGAGTTGCAATACTTCGTATATACATTAGCCATAACTCGTACTTTCGTATTTTAAAAATAAATATGGCTAAAATACTATATATACATATACAATTAAATTAATAATATATATATATTATTCCTCAAATTCCTTTTGTATATACTGATTATTAAATCAGGTAAAAATAACTTGCAAAATGTTTGAAAAAAATTTTTGGAAATCTATTTGAAAAATCGTTTGAAAAATATGTTGAAAAATATTTCCAACCATTGTAAAATGATTTTGTTTGTAAAATTTCCTTTCTTTCTGTAAAATAAAAATTCTTTTGAAAACCTATTTGCAAATGGATTTGAAAATGGTTGCTAAAATATTTGAAAATTTTCTATATACTGTTGGAAAAATCTTTGCAAAATGGCTTTCAAATTTTGGTATATGTTTGTAAAAATTATTTTCAAAAATTATTTTGAATAATAGTTTTCAAAATTGTTTGTACAATTAATTTCAAATAAGTTTGACGAGTATATACATCATCCAAATAAATAAATAGTTTCCACAATTGAATATACATACCTATAAAATGACTAACATCCAATTTGTAAATCCTTCATCGTAATTCTTGTAAAGTAAAAAGAACATTCATTTAAATATCTACACATACTTCCCTTTTTGTTTCAAAAAACTTTTTGTTTTGAAAAATCCCTAAAAATCTGTAAAACTAAAAATTAAAAAAACATTTACAAAAGCTTTTGAAAAATTGCATAAAATTTTGTAAAACCTTTTCAAAAATTCATAAAAAGTTCAAATTTTGTAAATTGCATCACAAAAATATTTTCATTGTAATTAGCATTTGCATTTTTCAGATTGAGTTCTATAATTGAACACGTCTTAGTAAAAATCTGAAGATTGGATCTTGGTTGGACCTTAAAATATACTTAATAACATGAACCTTATAGGAACTGGAATTGAGGTACTTCAAGTCTAGTTGACTTAATTCTTTGAGATCACATGGCTCAGTTCAATGTCATCTTGACTACCTAAGTAGAGCATTTTGGAGCATACGCATGACTCTTGTTGATAATGACCTAGATTGTACACCTACACCTTTCACTTCGCTCACCTCAGTTGAAGTGGTAGAGGGCTGGATCTGCCGGCATGAGATACAAGCCAATGGAAACATTGGAAATCACACATTTATGGCAATTGTATCCCAACCCGATCCAATGGTGACAAGGTCTAAAGGTAGAAGTTGTGGGTTACAATAAAGCTTCAAAAGAGGAATAGTCTACTTCTTCAATAAGAAAAAGTCCATATATAAATCCTGTTGTATATAGTATTAAAAAAATCAATTAAAAACTCCAAAAAAGTGGACATGCCTAATTGAAAATAAAATGCATGCTGGTGTGTACATATTTGTATAGTCAATAAGCAAGATTGAGCTTCAAAGTCATATGTATGTGTGCCTGCAGCCGGATGACTTCGCTATGCTGGTCATGTATCGTAGGATAGGTAGCTACACTAGCTACCATCCATTCTTCTCTACGTCTTATCTTCCTGAGCTGGTTGTACTTGAACATAGAAGGGAATACCCCGCTTCTCGAGGAAATAGTTGTTCGATTGGGGAATTAGGGTCACCATGTCGGAGAAGACTGACTTTTACCGCTTCAGCCGAGGAGAGCTACATATAACATACATTATCAAAGATAGATTCATAGTCATAATGGTTTGTGTATGAGTTGATTTATTCCGACATGGCTATTGAGGAGACTTGAATAGAGTCTTATGATTCTTGAAGGTTGTTGTGTTTCAAATCCATTTCACAATATGGTTCCAACTGCACCTAAAATCTAAAGGTCCGGCTTAAGTTCCAAACTTTGATTTTGTGAAGATAAGTTTAAGAATTGAAATCAATCCAAGTTCTTTCTTTTTCTTTTCTTTTTGTTATTTTCTACGCTTTGCATAAGTGTTTGCTTGGGACTAGCAAAGGCAAGTATAGGGGGTGATTAATCTCCATTTTATCACCTTTATTCTATAGTTTTGGCCTTAAAACCCCTATCTAAATGCTTGTAAATACCATTATTTTGTAAAAAAACCCCATTTATTCTATTTATTGTACATAAAATATAGTTTTTAATGTCAAAATTATAAATATAGAAAAGAAAAAGATTAAAATACCAAAGGTATTATATGACCCTAAACCTTGAGACCAAGACTTGATTTGATCGACAAGGAATAAAGTATGGAAATATATAGGCCAATAATATATATAAATCCCATTTTTTTATTTATTAATAATTCATTTTTAGGACCCATTTTATTATTTATTACTTATACCTCAAATAATGAAACTTAGTACATAAAATTTGTAGAAAATAATAAATAGAAAAATACAAAATTGAGTTTGCATAAAAATAATATTTAATGTACATTATGTACTCAGAATAAAAAACCAAAACACAAACTTCCCAGACCCATATCTCCTCAATAAAAACTCAAAATACATAAAAATCACTTTAATTGTATATAACTTTTACTAAGTATTTATTGAAGGTGGTTTCATTTAATTTAGAGTTAAGATGCAAAGGATAGGTTTGGGACCCCAATCTGTACAATATACCTAAACAACATATTCATTTTATTTATTCATTACTATTTTCATATTTTTATTATTTCATAATTTTGTAAATATTATTTATAATATATACATATCTATAATAGAATAAAACCATAAATAAGAGACTAAAATAAAATAGTCTATAGAAATACATAGATGAAATACTTATGCTTATACTTATATAATATATACGCCTATTTATTTAAGAATATAAAATACCTCATAAAAATACAAGAAAAATATATTTTTGTATCTATAAATAAGTTCTAAAAATATGAAATATGAACATAAAATAGTAAAATAAAAAATATACAATAAAAATAAAATATACAAAACATAGGTCACTATACCTATAAATACACTTGTAAAACATAAACTTGTAGTAAATTAGCTCATTAAATGAATAAAAGTATTATTAAAATATTAAAATAATAATAATAATTTTATATCTAATAACCAAACTTTAATAAAATCATTTACTATTTTTAGTTCATTTATTTTTGAATAGCACTCCTATTTTGTCATGTAGTATCCAATGTGGACCAATCAGGAGGCGAGGACCGTTGACCCAAGTCAACTGTCGTTCCTCGCATCTGAACCTTGTCAGATGTCTCGAGCAGCACACATCCTTGATTTTTCCCCATCACTCAAACGTTGCTTTGCCCTTGAGTCCTTCACCATTTCTGCCCATTGATCATCCCTGATTCTTGCCCACTCCTTGGATCTTCTGTACATAGCCCTAATCATTCGCAAGCCCTAGATCAATAAGAGTTGAAACCCATGTTCATAAATAAACTCTCCTTCCCTAGATCTCAATTTGGTCCTTTTTTATTTCTAAAACCCATTACCCTGGGTCAAAAGCATTTCTAGGTGGCATATGGTGCACCCCTAAGGTGTTAGCGTGGTTGATGAAGGAGGAGAGGTGACCCACGACGGAGCTTCGGCCCGTCCTGCCCCCTGGTCTTCTCGGCCAGGTTCGAGCTGCGCTTTTACCATTTCTAGGTAGAATTAGGTGTTATTTCTCATTTCATGCATTTTATTTCACGTTTTGATTAATGTATTAGTTTAGGATTAGAATTAGACCTTGCCAGAGCTCTTGAGCTCCGGCTACTGTTCCATACAAGTGCATCCCCGTTCCAACCACCATGACCACCCCACTTCCTTTCCGTATAATTTCTCCATCTTTCGCCCTTCACCAACCACCTAGATCACTCCGTGATCTGGAGATTTGTGCTCCCTCTGCCGCCACCTCATTAGAGCACATCATCCACCACATCTCACCTAAATTCCACACATAATCATCTCGAGGCACTTTACCCTCGACCAGTGAGTTTGTTTGTGCAGGATGCATGCCCAGAAGGACCCCATTTGAGGGGTTTTGAGATTCAAGGACACCTCCAAGAACACTCGAGCTCTAGGGCTCGATCAGTGAGCCCCGAATACTTTTGAGGTCACCAATCAATGTGGATCCCTTCAAGCATGCTCTTGAGCACTTCAACATCATGATTGATGGTCGGAGGAGGCAACCACAACCAATCGAACGAGCTCCAGGGAAGCCTACTTCCCAATTCTTCTAGGTCTATCTAGGATCGTTTGATCGTACTATGTTCTTCACGCAAAGCAGGAGACATCAGATCAGCCCGCGCCTCAACCATTGGATCTCCTCTCATGCTATAATCCTGGATGTCAACCTTCGAAGTGCCATCATGTGGTTGCAACTCGACGTATGGCAAGTGAACCAACTCCAACCGCACGATGAAGCACTATTTGGTGGTAAATTGTAGATCTAGACCCTCCTTTTTGTTTTATTTCTTTAGTCATGTAACTAAAATTTGAGCAAAAAAAATGGAAATATTGCATAGAGCTCCCTTTATTTATTTAATATTGAATTTTGGTCCAGTCCACCTCAGCTCGCATGTCATCCCACATGAGCTGGGCAAATTACATATATGTCGTCGCAGTTTTATGAATTGTAAATAGAACACAAAGTTTAAATATTAGTTATATATTTTTGGGAAATTTCCACATACATCCTTGACATTATTTTAAATTGCAAATATGCCCTTGTGTGTTTGTATTTCATTTATTAAAAATGGCATCCATGCTCCAAATATTATGCAAAAATAGAGTAAGATGCCACAAATTTTGCCCTTTTTTGACTTAAAAGTTCCAAAAATATAAAACATTTTTGAAAAAATCCAAAAAAATTATATTATATATATTTTAATTTTTTTCCTCCAAACAAAAACTCCCTACAAAGAAAAGATAAAAAATTTAAAAAGATCTAAGATCCAGTAAAAAATATGACAAAATCACCATAAATCCCAAAAATATTTGTTTTTATTTCTGAAGTCTTTTTACATTATTATTTATCTATTAAAATTGATTAAAAAATTTTGGACTTTATTTGCTATTTTTAATCATCAAATCCATTTAGCTGATTTATTTATTCTCTGATTTGGGATATTTTTTACTTTAAATACACATAAAAATTAGCAAAAATCCTGGAAAAATCACAAAAATAGTAGAAAAACTCATAAAAATTTTATTTCATGTATTTTGATTATTTGTAGTAGTGTGTATAATTTTATTATCATATATTATAAATATAACCTTATATATTCTTATGTAATGTATATTAAAAAGAAGAAAATATAAAAATCAGAAAAAATAAAAAGAAAATAAAATTATAAAATTAAAAACAATAATATATATTAAAATCCAACTAAATAGTATAAAATTAAATCCCACAAAAAAAGATAATAAAGAGACAAGAGAAAAGGACAAATTTCGTGCATTATTGCCCAATCTACCATTTGCTCCTTGTGTTCGATACTCTACATTTGCTCACACACTATAAACATTTTGTGGAGTATGATAAATTTTAACTCCACACATTTTTGCTTTGCATTGCTATGTACATTTGTGGGTTATTTGTTGTCTGATTCGCTTTTCGTGAGTAGTCTCCTCAGCGACACTTTGCCATTCTTCTAGTAAGGATATTTTTAGACCCTCGCCAAATGCGATGCCAACAAATGGCGCCGGTGCCGGGGGCAACGCCGTATAGATTGTATTCATTTGTTTATTTCTTTCTTCACTCTTATCTATTTTCCTCTTTATTTCATTTTCTATTTTACTTGATATTATTGGTGACTTGTCTTACCCTTTTCCTTGTTTGATTTTATTGCAAGGGATTGTGGATCGAGGGAGGCTCTCTTAGGAGACCTATTCACCCCTCAGAGGCGGAGTCAGTTTTTTAGCCCAAGCCAATAGGAGAGAGCATCAAAGGAGAACTTGGAGGATTTTTTAACATAATACTATGCTCATTTTCATTTTATTTCATTTCATTTTATTCTATAATTTAAGTGAGAGAGTGACACTCAATTTGTAATAATTTGAACTCTCCCGGACACTGCTACTTCACGAGGTCCATTGCCCGAGTGATTGGTCACGTGGGGGCCTCGTCAGGATTTGTCATATTTTCATCGCTTTCTTTTTCTTTATTTTCTAACTTTATTTTTATTTGTTTTGTGTGATTGAACCCTAGCTTAGAAATTGCTTGACGATAGATTAAGGTGCAAAGCCCTAATTATATTTGCATGTATCTATAGGTTTGTTCTTGGACTTAGTCAAATTTAATTATTGATTATTTAGACATGAAAGTGTGCATCACTAGAGGCTACACACAGTGCTTGCAGGACCTTTTGTGGCGGGCATTGAGGAGTCTCCAAGACCTGGTCTTAGGTTTCATATCTAGATAATTAGCATATGGTGCTTCACGTTAATAGCAATTCCTATTTTAAGGCGATTTCATTGGCTTGCATTTCAGAAAGGGTGGCTTTCAATTCTGTTATGCATCCTACATGGAGAGAGCTATGAAACACTATAAGTCTTCTGACTATGCATGCATCATCGATTCCTGACTTGCATTGCTTTTTCGATCTTCTCCCTTTTGATTTTGATCACTTAGGATGTTAATGGAATTGGAAACTCATTAGGTGATTGCATTGAAAATACTAAAAAAAGTGATAACCAAAAAAAATTGGGATTGCTAACTCTATCTATTTTCTAAATAAACATAATGGATTCATTGTCTTAGAGAGAGCAACCTCCTCATTGTAATATACACTTTATATGTGCTACGTACACACTAAGGATTAAGCCCCAATCCGAGGCCTACCTATGTGCTTATACAACTATTTTGAAGCTCACCTAACTCTAAAATGGAAAAGATAAATTACCAACATCTTTGGTCTTCACTGTGTTGAGTAGGTGAACATGAAGGTTTCTTTGTACATTGATTGTGATTTTAGGTCCATTCACGTTCATCATTCTTTGAATTCGTAGATCCATGAGTTTCAGAGTTCTTATTTTTATTGAGTCCATCTCCCTTTTTTGTCTATATTATTGTCTTCTTTACTGAGTTGTGATATCGGGTCCTGATCTTCATTTTTGTAGCTGGTTTTGCAGGTATTTCATTACCCATATCACCCTATCTCTGATCTAGTGAAGGAAGACTCCCTTCTTGGACCATAATTTTGTCTCCATTTCGCCATTCTCATCCACCGTCCTCGTTCCCTTCAGTATCATCCCTTCTCTCACATGGGAATGTCGTGAGGCCCGCATTGAGGTTTTGATTGCAAGATTCATTTTGAGCAAGCCATAAAATTTAAAGGATGTTGAGATTTGTGTGCTATCTTTGGTGGATCTGAATTTGATATATGTGTAGATATTATTGAGGATTCTGATTTTGGCACAATTATAGGTGTGATTATTTATTGAGGATGTTTGATCTTGCGCGTCGTATTGAGGATGTGAACCAATTCTGATTATTTGATGATGGAACTTCTAGTCAGTTCCACCCATCTTGATTTAGATGCTCGATGTACTATCTCTGTATGATTCAAAGTAGCAGTACTTGGAATCCACCTGATTTCACTCAACTTCTTCACTGATCCATCCTCCATCTTCTCATTGTCCCATCCCCATTAAGCACTTAGAGAATCTCCATCTGACATCTTTATCCATCTCAGCTGATTTGGTTGACTTGAGGAGCTGCATCACAATTGCTTGGTGATCTCTTATCCCTACCATAGCCTTTTGACCTCTAACTAGTGATTAATCAATTATTTTTTAGGACATGAGACTTGATGCCAACATTTCCCTAATGTTCATTGACTTAATTTGCATTACTCCCCAAGGACTATCTGCGGGAGAATACAACATTTTCTTTACGATTGGTTTCACTCACTTCTTGTGTGTCCATCTTGGTGGAGCACGAAAATGAGTCGTCTGACATGAGTTGTCAATCTCATTGTATGATTGTGTGTCCAATCTCTCGGAGCACGAGACCATTTATACTAGTTGTTTGGACTCCTTTGAGTCTTCTCTCCTTGACGGTCCTCGCAAGGATGAGTCACATTCCTCTGATTATCCCCACCTAGTTCACAGTACTCTTCGAGGGGTTATCTACGAGAGACTATAACATCTGTCATCTCTTTTACTGGGTAGCCGATTTGTCACCTATCGAGACCACTTCTGTTGATCCATCTGATGGATCTGACTCCTTTAAGTCTGCTCTCCTTGAAGACCCTCGCAAGAATGAGTTCTGTTATGATGATTCATTGCTTAGTATGCATCACTCCCCAAGGGTTATCTGCAAGAGGATATATCAGTTTGTAGGTACTCGTTTCACTTCTGGGTCTCCATACTGGTGGAGCACGAAGCCGAGTCTTTTGATTTGTATAATCGATCTCATCTCTAGTTGTGTATCCTTTTTGGTAGATCATGAGACCGAGTCTTCTGATTTTGCTGAGATCTTTGACCCATCTGAGTCTACTCACCTTCATGACCCCTCGTAAGGTTGACCATGTCTTATGATATTTGGTGCATTGTTGATCTTTCGACCCTATGTCCACAAGATTTTGAGCTGCGAAGAGACTCTCATGGTTCTTCACTTTTCGTATCTTCTTGAGACTATGAGTGACATGAAAGAATCTGTATTGATGCTTCCTTCTCCACATTGTATGATATCGTCTTTGATCTCTCACTTTGTTCTTATGAGCCGATATTCTACTTCCCACTACCAAATCTTGTCTTAGTTTTCGATTTGTTGTCCCGAGTAGCTGACACCCACTTGTGTGCATATTAGGGTGTCTTCCTCTTTCTAACTGCATCATCGTTCTCATGGGGAGATGATGACAAAAGTATTGTATTCGACTTTCACATACAATCATGCACTTCACCAAACTTTACTGCTTATATATATATATATATATATATATATATATATATATATGTTTTGCCTTTCCATTCCTTCTTTCTCCCATAGGTCATGTGTACCCCAGATCAATCGCCAACGTACTTTGTCTTAAGTGTAGGTGGTGCACCATTTTGTTGTTCTTTCTATGTTCTATTTCATCACTTCTGTTGTTGCCAATATGTAGGGCTCTTTTACCCTAAGTACAGGGGGAGTGATGCTTACATTCACCCAACATCTTTTATTTATTTTGATCACCTCGCTTGTCTCCTCTATTGTTGATTTTCTTTATTATACTTAGGGATATTTTACCCTAAGTATAGGGTGAGATAGACTAAGTTGTGGTTTGTTTATTCCCACACCTCGACCTCCCTAGATGTAGATACAATATGTTATACTTGGGATAATTTGATCCTAAGTATAGGGGGGATGGTCATCTTCGTATTCATTCATTTATTCATTCATTATTCATTGGTTGGTGTAGTACATGCCTTTCTATACTCAATACAAGTTTTGTCTTGTCTTTTTCTTTCAGAATCAATGAGAACATAGCTCTAGCTAAGTATAGGGGGTCGTATATACTTCGTATATACTTTATCCATAACTCTTACTTTCGTATTTTCAAAATAATTATGGCTAAAATACTATATATACATATAAAATTCAATTAGTAGTATATATATATTATTCCTCAAATTTTTGTATATACTGATTAATAAATTAGGTAAAAATGCATTGTAAAATGTTGGAAATTAGTTTCGAAATCTATTTGAAAAATCTTTTGAAAAACTGTTTAAAAAATATTTTGTAAAATATTTTCAACCTTTCTAAAATGATTTTGTTTGTAAAATTTATTTTCTTTGTGTAAAATAAAATTGTTTTGTAAACCTATTTGTAAATGTTTTGAAAATGGCTGCAAAAATATTTGAAAATTTTCTAGATACTATTGGAAAATATTTGCAAAAAAGCTTTCAAATGTTGTTAAATGCCTGTAAAAATTTAT
The DNA here is from genome assembly GCA_037367405.1 of Ottelia alismoides. Lineage (NCBI taxonomy): Eukaryota > Viridiplantae > Streptophyta > Magnoliopsida > Alismatales > Hydrocharitaceae > Ottelia > Ottelia alismoides. The sequence continues at coordinate 795,994 of JAZKJV010001852.1, read as the reverse complement.
TTGCAAAAATTATTTTGAAATATAGTTTTCAAAATTATTTTGTAAAATTATTTTGTAATAGGTTTGACGAATATATACATCATCCAAATAAATAAATATTTTTCATCAATTGTATATACATACCTAAAAATGACTAACATTCAATGTGTAGATCCTTCATCCTAATTCTTATAAATAGTAAAAGCACACCTGTGTAAATATCTGCGCATACTTCCCCCTTTTGTTCCAAATTTTCTTTTCAAAATCCCTAAAAATTTACAAAACTAAAAATCCAAAAAAAAACCATTTGCAAAATATTTTGAAAAATTACATAAAAATTGCAAAACCATTTCAAAAAATCAATAAAAAGATCAAAATTTGAAAATTGCATCACAAAAATATTTTCTACATTGTACATAGTATTTATATTTTTCAAATTAAGTTTCATAATTGAACAAGTCTAAATAGAATCCGAAGATTGGAGCTCGGTTGGACCTTAAAATATACTTAATCACAAAAACCATATAAGAATTGGAATTGAGGTACTTCAGGTCGAGTTGACATAATTCTTTGAGACCACGGGGCTTACTTCAATGTCATCTTGACTACCTAAGTAGATTATTTTAGAGCACATGCATGACTCTTGTTGATAATAACCTAGCTTGTCCACCTGCACCTTTCACTTTGCTCACCTTAGTGAAGTGTTAGAGTGTTGGATTTTGCCAGCATGAGACGGTAAGCCAATGGAAACATCAGAAGTCACACGTTTATGACCATTGTACACTAATCCGATCCCATGGCGACAAGGTCTAAAGATAGAAGTTGCGGGTTGCAATAATTCTTCAAAAGATGGATAGTCTACTGGCTCAAGAAGAAAAAGTCCATATGTAAATGTTGTTGTATATAGTATTCAAAAAAAACAAATCAATCAAAAACTCCAAAAAAGTGGACTGGCTGATTAAAAATAAATGCATGCTGAGTGTACATATTTGTATAGTCGAAAAACAAGCTTGAGCTTCAAAGTCATATGTATGTGAGCCTGCAACCAGATGACTTGACTACACTAATCAAGCATCCTAGAATATTTAGCAACACTGGCTACCGCCCATTCCTCTCTCCGCCTCCTCTTCATGAGCTGGTTGTACTTGAACTTAGAAGGGAATACACTGCTTCTCAAGGAAAGAGCTGTTGGAATGGGGAATTAGGGTCACCATGTCGGAGAAGACAAACTTTTATCTCTTCAGCCGAGGAGAGATACATATTACACATACTGTCCAAGATAGTTTCATAGTCATAAGGGTTTGTGTATGAGTTGATTTATTCTGACCTGGCCATTGAGTAGACTTGAGTAGAGTCTTGTGATTCTCAAAGGCTGTTGTGTTTCAAATCTGTTTTCCAATAAGGTTTCGACGGCACCTAAAATCCAAAGGTCCGACTTAAGCTCCAAACTTTGATTTTATGAAGAAAAGTTTAAGAATTAAAATCAATCCAAGTTCTTTTTTTATTTTTTTTGTTATTTTCTGCACTTATTGCATAAGTGTTTGCTAGGGACTAGCAAAGGCAAGGATAGGGGGTGATGAATCTCCATTTCATCACCTTTATTCTATCGTTTTGGCCTTAAAACTCTAGCTAAATGCATGTAAATAGCATTATTTTGTACAAATTAGCATTAACTATATATTCTATTATTGTACATAAAATATAGTTTTTAATTCCAAATTGTAGAATAAATAAAAGAAAAAGAATAAAATACCAAAGGTATTTTCTGACCCTAAACCCCGAGACCAAGTCAAGAATTGATTTGGTCGACAAGGAATAAAATAAAGGGATATAAGGGCCAACAAATCAATAAAAATCCCAAATATATATTCATCAATAATTCATTTTTGGGACCCATTTTATTCTTTATTATTTATACCTCAAATAAATAAATTTTGTTAGTGAAATTTTTAAATAATAATAAATAGAAAATACAAAATTGAGTTTGCACAAAAATAATATTCAGTGTACATTCTATACTGAGAATAAAAAAGCCAAAACCCAAACTTCCCAGACCCATATCTCCTAATAAAAACTCATAATTGTATATAACTTTTAATAAGCTATATAATGAAGGTGGTGTCATTTAATTTGGAATTAACATGCAAAAGTTAGGTTTTGAACCCCTATTGTACAATATACCTGAATAAAATATTGATTTTATTTATTCTTTATTATTTTTATATTTTTATAATTTTGTAAATATTATTTATAGTATATGTACATATTTAGAATAGAATAAAACAATAAAGAAAAATATAAAATAAAATAGTTTATACAAATACATAGATGAAATACCTATGCCTATACCTATATAATATATATACCACTATTTATTTAAGTGTATAAAATACCTCATAAAAATAAACCCAAAAATATATTTGTGTATCTAAAAATAAGTTATAAATATATAAAATATGAGAAAAAAATAATACAGTCAAAATACAAAATAAAAATAAAATATACAAAGTATAGGTTAATATACCTACAAATACACTTGTAAAAAGTAAATTATAATAACTCAAAAAAATAAAAATATATTAAATACTAAAAAAATAATAAACATTTTTTTATTTTATAACAAAATTTAATAAATCATTTACTATTTTTAATTTATTTATTTTTAAATAAGGCTCATATTTTGTCATGTAGCGTCCAATGTGGACCAATCAGGAGGTGAGGACCATTGACCCAAGTCAGTGGACCTTCCCTACCTCTAAGCCTTGTCAGATGCCTCGAGCGACCCACTTCCTTGATTTTTCTCTACTTCTGTGATGTTGCTTTGCCCTCGAGCCCTTCACCATTCCTGTTCATTGACCATCCCTGATTCTCGCCCACTCCTTGGATCTTCTGTACATAGCCCTAATCATTCGCTAGCCCTAGGTCAATAAGGGTTGAAACCCATGTTTATAAATAAACTCTCCTTCCTCCAATCTCAATTTGGTATCTTTTTTATTCCTAAAACCACTGACCCTCAGTCAAGAGCGTCTCCAGGTGACATATGGTGCACCCCTAAGGAGTTGGCATGGTTGACGGATGAGGAGAGGCAACCCACAGTGGAGCTCCGACTCGTCCTGCTCCCTGATATTCTCAACTAGGTTCGAGCTGCGCTTTTAGCATTTCTTGGTAGATTTAGGTGTTAGTTTTCATTTCATGCATTTTATTTCACATTTTGATTAATGTATTAGCTTAGTTTTAGAAACATACCTCACTGGAGCTCTTGAGATCCGGCCATTAATCTGCATCTGTGCATCCCTATTCCAACCACCCTAACCACCCCACTTTCTTTCCCTGTTATTTCTCTGACTTTCGCCCTTTACCAGCCACCCAGATAACTCCTTGATCTGGAGATCCGTGATCCCTCTGTCGCCACCCTGCTGGAGCATGCCATCTGCCCAATCTCACCTCAATTCCATGCCTAATTGGGTTGAGGTGCTTTGCCCTCGACCCGTGAGTTTGTTTGTGTAGGTTCTGTTCCCAGAAGGACCCCAACTGAGGGGTTTTGAGATTCAAGGAAACCTTCAAGAATACTCGAGCTCTAGTGCTCGATCAGCGAGCCCAAGATACTTTTGAGGTCAATAATCAATGCGGAGCCCTTCCAACGTGCTCTCGAGCACTTCAGTAGCGTGATTGATGGCCGAAGGAGGCAGCCACAGATAATCAAACGAGCTCCAGGGAAGCCTGCTTCCTAGTTCATCCAGTTCCATCTAGGAATGTTCGATCATACCATGTTCATCGCGAGGAGTAGGAGACGCTAGATCAGCATGCTCCTCAACTGTTGGATCTCCTCTCGCGATCTAATCCAGGATGTCAGCCTTCGAAGCACCATCGTGCGGTCGCAGCTCGATGCATGACAAGTGAACCAGTTCCAGTCATACAATGAAGCGTTATTTGGGGGTAAATTGTAGATCTAGCCCCTACATTTTTGTTTTTTTATTTAGTCATGTAAATAAATTTTGTACCATAAATAGAATTGGAAATATCGCATTGAGACCCATGTACATATTTAATATTGTATTTTGGTCCAGTCTAACTCAGCTCACGCATCGTCCCACGTGGCTGGGCAAATTGCACATTTGTCCCAGTGGTTTTATGAATTGTAAAATAGTCCATAAATTTTAAGTATTAGTTGTATATTATTAGAAAATTTGCACAGACATCCCTAGCATTATTTATAATTGGAAATATGCCCTCGTAAGTACATGTATTTTGTGTTTGTATTTGATTTATTAAAAATAGTGTCCGTGCTCCAAAAGTTATACAAAAATAGGGTTAGATGAAGGTCAACACGTAGATTCATGCCATCTTTTTATTTTTGCATTTTAGGCAATTTAACTATTTATTAAAATAAAAAAGAGGACATTTTCCCCTGTTTGGCTTAGAAATTCCAAAAAATATAAAACTATTTTGAAAATTTCAAAAAAATATATATTTATGTATTATAATATTTTATCCATCTAGACAAAAAATCCCTAAAAATAAAATAAGAAAAAGATAAGAAAAATGAAAAAGCTCCAAAATTCAAAATAAATAGGAAGAACTGCCAAAGAAACCTAAAATTATTTATTTTTATTTCTGAATTTTCTCTATATTATTATTTATATGTTAAAATGGATTTAAAGAATTTTGGACTTTATTTGTTATTTTTAATCTTCAAATCCATTCGGGCTATTTATTTATTCCCTAATTTGGGATATTTTTTACTTTAAAATACATAAAAATAAGAAAAAATCCTAGAAAATCATGAAAATAGTAGAAAATTATATAAAACCCAAAAACATTTTATTTTTTGTATTTTAATTATTTGTAGTGGTGTTTATAATTTTAATATTTTATATAATATATAGCCTTATATATTCTTATATAATGTATATTAAAGAGAAAATTAATATAAAAATCAAAAAATATAAAAAGAAAATAAAGATTATAAAATTAAAAATAATATATATAGATATATATATTAAAATCTAAATGGAAAAAATATAAAATTAAAACCCACACAAAAAGAGAATAAAAAGGCAAGAGAAGGGACATATTTTGTGCATTATTACCCAATCTATCGTTTGCTCCATGTGTTCAATACTCTACACATGCTCACACACTATACACAATTTGTAGATTTATAATAAATTTTAACTCCACACATTTTGCTTTACATTAATATATACATTTGTGGGTTAGTTGTTGTCAGATTCGCTTTTCATGAGTAATCGTCTCAGTGACACTTTTTTCTTCGCCATTATTCTAGTGAGCATATTTTTAGACCCTCGCCAAAAGCATTGTCAACATTCCCCTCTCTTCTTCTTTGGCTGAGTAGCCAGCCTAGGACTGATATTAAGGACCTCTAAAAGTGTATACTACATGTTACAAAGGAGGTGGGAAGCACATGATACTATTATGCAGTACTCACTTTCCTACAGACATATCCGCTAAGGATTAATTTTATAAGTTGTCTAATACAATCAATAAAATTGAAAAGATAATCATCAAAATATTATGGCTCATTGTGTTGAGTTGGTGAATCTACCCTTGTTCTGAGGTTTGATTGAGTATTTTAAAGTAGGTCAAGATAAAAAATACCGTACTTTATGACATTTCATCTTACACTTCTTTTCTCATTTCCTTTTCTACCTTGCTTTTTTAGCCTTCTTTTCTCAATTCCCCTTGACTTCTTTCACCTTTATCTACTCCCTCATCATTACTTCTTTGACCTTAATGATGTCGCATCCAGAATGGCTTTGTTTGGATCTTGAGATCACCAACATTGATTCCCGGATTCTGACATCCTCAATAATATGGGGCAATTCCCAAGAACTTAGTTCAGACTTTGCGAATTTTTCTCTGGACTCCCCGGTCTTCATTCGATTCGAAGATCGACATGACTCTTATCATGATCTTCCTTTTTTATCCACTTACTTTTCACCAATAAATCCATTGTTTGAGATCGACTCTCATCTCAAACTTGCTCCTTCTTTTCTGAGGATTGATCGGGTTCTATTTACCAATGCATATTTTACACTCGACCAAGAGCCCGAGTTACAGTTGAATTCTGAGATGGCTCCACAGAGACGCGGTAAAGGGTCGAGTTCGGATGAAATAGTATATCAGAATGAAGTCAACAATCAATTGCTTCCCTCAATTCAAGCCATCCATCAAAATTTGATGGATCAAGCTCTCTCCCAAGTTTCCTTCAGAGAAATGCTTAATGAGATGAGGAGGGATAGAGAAAGCCAAGGTGGACAGGATGAAGAACACCATGGTGGGAATGAGGATGAACAACCTGTAAGAAACCATGGAGGAGGAGTTGAGGAGGGAGGACAATGCAAATCAACATTGAAGGAGACATACAACCCTGGTGTTGGCCAGGTTACAGAGTGGATCAGGATACCTAGGATCTACAAACATTTTGAGGTGAAACCATCATTTCTCCCTCTCATGTTGTTCTTCCATGGCAATACCATTGAAAAGACATACAATCACCTGCAACAGTTCAATAGGATTTGCATCACCATCCATTACCCCAACAATATGTTGGAGGTATTGAAGATGATCACCTTCCCATTCAGCCTTCAAGAAAGGCATTGTACTGGATCAATCACTTGGGGAAGGTGGTGGCGACCTAGTAGGAACTCAAATCTACCTTGCTGAACAAATATTATCCATTGGGTCATTTGAACCAAATGCAAGCATTGATCTCCAACTTCTCCCAGATGTCCTACGAACTATTCCACGAGGCGTGGGAAAGATTCAAAGATCTCATGGAGAAGTGCCCCCAACATGATTTGCCAAAGACCAACCTCTTCCAGAATTTCTTCAGGGTTTGTACCAAGAAAGCTAATGGCTTGTGGATTCTGTGTGCGATGGAATGCACTTTAACAAGGGTGATGAAATTGTATGGCAGATCTTCAAGAATATGGTTGAAGGCTCAACTGCTCTATCTTCGTCCGAGGTATTCCATAAAGTCCCATTGATACCGCATAAGCATGTGAATGCAGCATCATATCATGAAGAAGGGAGAGAGATACGAGTTCCAACCTCATCATCGTCAGGAACCATCTCTTTAAGGTGAACATAATTGAAAAATGATCACAAGACTTGGAGAAATTACAATTGATCGAATAGCGAACCAAGTCGTTAGAGAAGCTCGATCAAATTTCAATGCAGCTTGAGCTTCTAGTTAGCACTATCCACATCTGCCAGTCTATGAAGGAACTAGACTGGATTCCTATTGAACCAAATGACCAACCAAATCTGCGGAATCAAGGGCTACCCCAATCAGTTCAGCATGTTTATTATATGCACTCACTTGATCAAGGATAATCGCCACAGTAGCATATGGTAGTATACCATCCTGAACACCAGACTTATGTCGAGCCATTCTATCCACCACCTCCACAGATCCAAGAGGTGAATGCTGCGTGGGGCAGTGAACAAGCACTGACCCATCTTGGAGGACAACCTCAGAGTCAAAATTCAGCTATCTGGCCATTCAACCCACAACAGGATGGACAAAATTTCTAGCAACACCAATCCCACCAATCTGAACATTAAGGGAATACTTGAAGAATGTAGTATCTACACTAGTAGTTGGTATACCCACAACAGGATGGACAAAATTTCTAGCAATACTAATCCCACCAATCTGAACATTAAGGGAATACTTGAAGAATGCAATATCAACACTAGTAGTTGGTATACAAATGTTAGTACCACCAAAAGCAGTCGGTTGCTCCTTATCAGAACCAAATCTCTTCTCCTCGTTATCAATACTAGCAGTATCCTCCTCATCACTTTCAGAACTATAAGCAACATCTGCAGTGCTACCAGCCTCAGCTCCCATAGATTACATAATCTTCAGAGGTAGCTTTAGTAAACCCTACATTGATCTGCTTGGCTCAGCTGATCAAGAACATGAATGAGGTGAGCCATAATTTAGATGACCACACAGCCGCAAAGACAATCATACATGTGCAGTTTGAGGCAAACCCCAACAACATCCATCAAAAGGAGCAGGTAGATTGTATTGCCATACCCCCTGCCCCAATCAGGTGTAAATTATTTTATGTTATCTAATGTTGTTAATCTTGGGAGCTGTAGAACACTACATTACCTAAATGGAAAAATAAAGCTTCTGTGAGTGAATTTTCATCACTATTAGTTGAGACCATGCATAACTATGGATCCTATGAGAAAGGAGGAGCAACGCCATCATAAAAAAGACAAAAAATGAAGAAAATCAAAAAGCGTCAAGCAATAACAGACAAGGTCGAGTCAATGCAATCAAGGAGATGCTAGCACCTGTAGTCGATCCATTACAATCCGACACTGTTGAACTACTTGAGTTCATTTTTCTTTCTGTTATGGATGATTGTACCATGCTTAATCTTCCCTTTGTACAAAATAACATTCTTATGAATGAAATTTTTTTGATGACACTCGCATTCCATTTCTTGATGCATTGAAATAGAAAACAATAAAATTTTTTGAAAACAACCTTATTTAATCCCAACATTATGGAGTTATTGCAAAGCATAATGTGAACATGTTGTTAATGAAATCCATGGAGTACGTGTATGTAATGAAGAAAGGATTAAAAGAGGCATGTACAACAAAGAATCATAAAAGAGGACGTGAGAAACCTATCAAGCACATTCTAACCATAGCAATTGTCAATGCTAACAGCAACCTCCCAAGCAAAAAGAAGGACACAGAAGCACCTCTAATTAGGTGTGAGATGTTCAACCAAGAGTTTAAAGAACATTTCTTGATAGTGGCTCTATCAATCTGATGCCTACGCCATTGCTAAAAGAATTTGGGTTAGGACCACTCAAATCAACAAGTATGATTCTGCAATTCATAGACACGTCAGTAAAGCGGTGAGGGGACATTTTGGAAGATGTCATCGTCACAATTCAAGGGATGTGATTCCCTATGGCCTTCATTGTCCTATATATGGACACTTCGGTACCCTACTTCATACCCCGATCATATTGGGATGGTCGTTCCTTCAAATAGCCAAAGCAGTAATTAACTATGGAATTTGAAGGATCACCTTTCGCTTGAGCAACTATAAGGTTTCTATTGAAAAAATATAAGTACTGAAGCTTGCAGAGTCTGTAAGTGAGTAGATTGAGAAAGAGATAGAAGACTTTGATTTTCTAATAGAAACCATAGACACAACATTGTTCTTAGATGATATTGAAACCCAATAATTGCTCTCCAAGGAGGAGTGCTTGGAAAGCACGATCAAATTTTCCTTAGTCCTTAAGTATGAGGTCCATGCTGATGGGATAACTAAGATGATTGAAATCAATCCAATCCCATCAAAGGAAGACAAATTCCTTGTAGATCTATCTGATGTCTTCTGCTCAGAGCCAAAAATAATCAAGTTGGGCATCACACAATCAATAGAGCTAACTCTAACCACAGTTGCTGAAGTCACCACTATGTCGATTAAGACCCTTCCAGAGCTAAAACCATTACCCTCATCGATGAATTACGCCTCCTTTATGGGTGAGCAGAACATGTTCTTTTCCATCATCAACTCTCGCTTGACTGAGGACTAGGAATCTCGCTAGCTCGAGGTTCTAGAAAGAAAACGCAAGGCGATAGGCTAGAGGATAACGGATATCCATGGTATAAACCCTTCATTAAGCTTGCACCACATTTACTTAGAAGAAGACGACATTCCTTCACTTGAATTTTAGCATAGGCTGAACCCAAGCCCCCTGGAGTCATGATGAAAGAAATCACGAGGTGATGCGATGCAGGCTTTATCTATCACATCTCAGACTTAAAATGGGTAAGTTTGTTACATGTAGTCCCTAAGAAATACGGAATCACTATTGTAATGAACGACAAAGGAGAGGAGATTCTGACCAGAGTACCTACATCTTGGCATGTTTGTGTGGATTACGAACGCCTGAACCTAGCCACCAAGAAATATCACTTTCCTTTGCCTTTCATTGATCAAATAATCAAAAGACTTGCTGCAAAGGAATACCTCTATTTCTTGGATGGGTACTCTGGATACAATTAGGGTGCAATAGCCCCTAAATACTAAGAGAAAGCCACCTTTGCATGTCCATTGGGATGTAATCCTTCATACGAATGTTGTTCGGATTGTGTAAAACCCTTCTACATTTAGAAGATGTATGATGGCGTATTTGATGACATGATGGGAAGTTTTCTTGAGGTATTCATGGACGATTTTTTGATCTACGGAGATAACTTTGATCAATGTCTGACTTATCTAGCCTGAGTACTTCACCGATGTTGCGAAGTCAATTTGGTGCTCTCATGGAATAAGAGTCACTTCTTGGTGACTGCGAGAATTTTTTTGGATCGTATCTCTCCAAGCGAGACATGGAGGTCGATCCGAACAAAGTAGAAGTGATATCGAAACTTGAGCCATATATTGAAGCAATTCATGTCATTTTTGGGGCTTGTTGGTTTTTACCAAAGATTCATCAAAGAATTTAGAAATATTGTCCGACCATTGACAGAGCTTCTAGGTAAGGACATTGATTTTATTCTATATAATAGAGTGCTCCATGCCTTTGATTAGTTGAAAAAAGTAATCACCTAAGATCCTGTCCTACAGCCACCAAACTAGACTCTCACAGCCGAGATCATGACAGACGCTTCTGATTATGCTATTGGGGCTGTGTTGGGTGATGAATCCATTATTCATTAACTTTTCTTATGTATTTTGTCTTAAAACTCTTAACAAATGCATGTAATATCCATTAATTTTAATATCTGATAAAATGCCACTCATTCATAAAATGCACTTTTATGCATCACAAACATGTAAATAAATAATAAAATAAAAATAAAGAAAATAATAAAAAGAGATAGACTATAAATATGTATATATTGTATTGTATGAATAAATAAAATATAACTATAACTATAAGATATATTTATATAACCTAACCCCTGAGACCAAGTCAGCATGGATTGGATGACAAACATGAAAGTAGGGGGGATCAGGAAGAAAATAACAAAAAGAATTAATTACATAAAGCATTATTCACTATTTATCCATTATTTATTGAAACTTCAAAGATTTCTATTAATTCATTTGAACATATTTTTCATCAAACTCTTCTTTTATGTATTTCTAAAAATATATAAAAAAAATAAAAATCATCAAAAAATCCAACCTATATATATGCCAATAAATACAACTTTTGAATTATGAATTCCTCAACTTCTGAACCTCATAACTTCTTCATACGAATCCAATTTCACTCCATCTTTAAAGTTCATAAATAATATTATCTAATTAATGAATGTGATTTTACAAAAATCGAAGCCCGTTTGCAAAAAGACGGTTTGAGACCTAATGACAACTGGGTTTCTGGGATATATATTTTATTCTGAACATATTATTTATTGTATCACTAATTTACAATTTTTAATTATTTTCTTGATCTTGTATTTTATCTATAAATTATTTTAAAATTTTACACCCTTACTTAATATTTTAAATAAATTAAAAACCCTAATTTATATATAAATTTGAACTATGGTACACATACCTATATTTATCTATACATGTAAATTAATTTTTTTAAAATACTAAAAAATCATACATCTCTATTTATTATTCTATTAATTAATAAAATATTAAAAATATACTATTTATTAAATTGAATTAAAAATACAAACCCTATTTAATAAGAATATTATATATGTAATTATTAATATTATATTTAAATTTTATAAAATATATTTTTTTAAAATAAATTATACCATAATTTAGTTAAATTAATTATTGACAATTTTTATTTTTTGTACATAACTTAAATGAGTTTTTTATTAGCTTATTTATAAGATATTTTAATATTTCGTCATATCTGGTGCTGACACATGTTAGCAACTGATGCCTTCTTCTTCAAGAACTTCCTTTTGTTAGTTTGTTCGGACCATCCTTACTTCAACTAATTTTCCACGCGCCATCTTCCACCTATTCTGAAAATCTCAATTCTCCATATTATTCTCCTAACAAACCACATCCATGTCTGGTCATTAGCTCTTGTCTAACCTCTTTGATTCCAACTATTTAATGATCAAAAGATCGCCTCTTCAAAACTTAACTCTCCAGCAACCAAAAAAACATGACCATCACCCTATCTTCTCCACTAGATTCTGACCTCATCTCGGCTATGATAGTACCGGATTCCACCCCATGTGGAAGAAGGGAGAACGGAGGAGGTTCCAAGGCTGATTTTGGCGTTGAATCACCGCCTTTCACGACGTAGAGCTCTAGGAACTCTGCCTCATCAAGTTACAACACGTAGGGTCTTAAACCTTTCAAGCCCAGGTATCCATCCATTTCGAGAAAATCCAATCTTCATTTGCAGGTGCTTAATCTTCTAGAGCATAGACACCTTCACATCCAAAGTCTGAAGCACCACTTTCTTTGCCAAATGATTCACAAAGCTGTTGAAGAACCACTTCTGGGTTTTAAACCAAAGTCGAGCCTAGAGGTGTCGCCTTTGCCTTCCTAGATCCTCTCCCAACGTAGGGGAGATCGAAGGGGGTAGGTGACCCCCTTCTGGCACTGTCAGAGTATCTCTACAGTCGCAGCATCATCGGGGGTAGAGGATCTGATTAGGTCATCATTGTCGCTCTCAAGTTTGTGGAAGAATGTGCTAGAGTAGTTGGAGCGCAATTTGGCAACATGAGTCAACCACCAATAGCCCAGATCCAAAGCCAACTTTTAATCTCAGTACCAGATTTATGAGTCAGTGGAAAATTGCTATAGAGCCTTCTGTAGACTCCTTATTTTAATTGCGCCTCTAGAAGTTTGCTTTATTGCATTATGTCCCTGAGTAGGGACCTAAGTGTAAGCTTTTAGAATTTGTTTCCATGTAATTAGGTCCTTGACAAGGGATCTAATTGAAAGAAAGGCTTCTTCTTTTCCTTGTATTTTTTTACATTGTTACACTAGACTTTGGACTATTGTGGATACATATGGACATTATTCTTCCCTTATTATTTTCCTATGTTTTATTTTGCATCGAATTGAGGAATTTCATCGCATTTCTATTGGGATTTCATTCTTCATTTTTTGATTTGTCTTATTTCTTTGCATTCTTTCTCAAGCCCACTACTTAAACGATTCATCTACAATATACTATCACTATTTTATCAATCATTCCTATATATTATTTTGTAGATAAATTGTTTGAAAAATATCAATTTGAAAAATAAATAAAAATTGAAAAATAATGATCATATAAAAAGATAAAAACTAAAATCAATCAAAAAGAGCTTTCTTGCAAAAGAAGATAAGAAGAGATAAAAAAATCACATAAATAATTTCTTCACTCGAAAAATCCAAGCGTGATTTTTTGCTTCCTTGAGTTATACCCAAGAACAGTTGCCTCGATAAATATATAGTGAAACAATAAAATTTAGGAGAGAAGCTGACTTTCTTCATTTTCTCCTTCTTTCTTTTTCTCTCCGCAATTTTATTGTATTTTCTTTATATATCGGATTTGATTTAGTGGTTTCTATAACTGACATCTTTTTGACCACTGATTAGATCCAGTTATTATTGGGATAGTGATAGTATGGATGGCCATCTGTGATTCATTATGCTATCAGAACACTAGATGAAGCCCAGCAAAATTACACGGTCACAAAGAAAGAGCTTCTAGCAGTAGTGTTTGCGCTGGAAAAAATTAGGTCGCATTTGTTTGGATCAAAAGTTATCGTATACAGTAACCATTCTACCATGCAATATTTACAGAGAAAGTAGGATGCAAAGTCATGATTACTCTGCTAGATCCTTCTACTACATGAATTTGATTTAGAAATATGAGATAAACCTGGAGTCAAGAATGTTATGGCAGATCACCTTTCTAGAATTACTGAGGTAGATACTCTTGAGCAGAACAACCTTCCAATCACTGAAACCTTACCAGATGAAGCAATATTGTCAGTTACCTCTCTCTCTTATTACGCTAATATTATGAACTACCTTGTCTCCAAGGAAGTTCCACGAGATTGACTGAAGCTGAAAGTGGACAAGTTCATGTTCGATATATATTTTTTTACCAATGTGAGGATCCATACATGTTTCATAATAGTGCATATTATATCTAGAGAAGGTGCATTCTTGAGGAGGAGTATACAAGTGTCCTAAACCATTGTCACAAGTTGGAATATTGAGGACACCATTATGAAAAGCAGACAACAACAAAAGTTTTTCAATGCGACCTCTGGCGGCCTAATCTTTTTAGAGATGCTACTGAAAATGTCAAAGGTTGTACTGACTACTAGAAAATGGGCGGCACCATCAGTTCCGTAGATGCTCCCAAGTATATTTACATATCAAATATCTTTGATGTGTGAGGTATCGATTTCATGGGTCCATTTCCGAATAGTCAGGTTTTCGAGTACATCTTTATTGTTATTGATTACGCCAGTCGATGGGCGGAGGCTATTGATGAACCGCATGTTCACCTCCTTAAGAGTTGCATTTTAGCGTAGTAATGGAGGCAAAAATGGAACTATGAGAGTACCACAACTATTAATGTGTGGATAATATTTACTTGGCAAGTCTACCAAGGTCGAACAAAGGGACACAAGCCTCTTCAATGATTAATCAGAAATTAGTGGTCAAGTTAGGTGATTATTTCTAAATATACGTCAAAATACAGACAATGCATAAAAATTACATAATGATGCAACACTATGATGAATGAATGCCATGCATTTTTTATTTCAATTTTATGAAAAGCAGAAGAGATGACATAATGCTACAAAAAGATATGAAATCTAACATATATCAACAAGTAAAAAGATGCCCCTAGAATAATTAGGTGATTGATAAAAACAAAACATGTCAACTTCATTGTTAATAGATGCATCAATTTTATCAATTAATTGGAAATGACATAAAAAATCAATGAGAAAATGACACAATGATCATTAATTTTTAGCTTACTGCTCCAACTATCAAATCGGTAAATTAACCATTCCAATATTAAATAATTAAATTAGCATAAAAAAATTGAAATCACTTGAATTAGAGTCCATATGCTCAAAATAAAAACAAAATATTCCATGGGCATAAATGTAAAGAAAACTTACAAAAGAAATTGAGGAAATGCTGTAAAATGGTCGAGTGAGGGGTATATTTGTAATTTCTTAAAGTCAGTGGGGGCTTCTATGTAGTTTGCCTAGGTCTGGCACATAAGGCACATGCGCATGGGGAGGACGATTCAATAGGTTTGGATTCTTGCGTGGGAATAGGTGCAATTATCCCAAGCATTCATGTGCACAGTACACGGGCGAT
Organism: Ottelia alismoides; assembly: GCA_037367405.1. NCBI lineage: Eukaryota > Viridiplantae > Streptophyta > Magnoliopsida > Alismatales > Hydrocharitaceae > Ottelia > Ottelia alismoides. Next base: position 780,660 of record JAZKJV010001852.1, on the reverse strand, counting down.
GGCTCAGATGGTGGCACAGCGCCAGGGCTGGTGGCTTGAGCCAAATTACTGCTCGAGGTGCTTCCTGCAAGGCTCGGTCCCACTAAGCCTATGTTCTCCGGAGCGATGATGTGGTGGCTCCACAGTCATTGGATGGATGCTGGAGGGGCGCATCCAACTGCACTTATAGGTTCTGGTGCTTTCTCCTTCATCGTACATTGAAGACAAAATTGGATCACTATCAATACACCTGAAGCTATGTCGTGCTCTGTTGTGTGTGCTAAAGACTTGGAAACACTCCTAAGTGGCTGACGATGAAGGTCGGAGAGAGGAGGAGGCATGGCATGTCCTAGAAGTGGTCGTCGATGTCTGCTCGCTAGAGGCAGATCTCTAGAACTGAGCTCTGTATGAAGTCCGATCAGTGAAGCTTGGACCTACAAAAGAGCTTAGCGAGGGATATAGACAAAGCATGTTGGAGAATGGAGGGTTGCGGTGCATAGCAGGTGGATCCCTAAGTGAGATCTCCTCTGCCTTCGGTGAAGGAGAATGCCTGGGGCGGAGAAGGTTGTGGTGGAAGGATGATGGTGAATGGGGGGATATGCGAGGAAGGAGGGTGTTTAGTGAAGCTTGGTGGTTGGTCAATCTAAGGCAAAGTGTGGTGTGTGCATTGAATAAAATGGGAGAAGTTAGGGAAAGGGAAGATGGTCGCTTACTTAAAGTATCGAAGATTATTGCTGGCGGAGCTATAGGACTGGGATTAGGACCTGGAAGGTCCTCCAGACTTCGCTAGACTCCAACGACCTCTTGAAGCTTCTTGGTGGCTGGATTAAGTCCATAGCTTGACCTGAAGATGAAGGAACAATATTGGGAGCTCTGCTTATCCTCAACCTACAATTCCACCCGCCCTTGTCACGGGGAGGGGAAGAATGTTTGGGAAGAGCCTCTCATAAAGGTGGATACGGAGAATGGGCGGTGAAGATGGAGTATTTATGGAGGTGGTTGGCCATTACAGAAGAGAATGAGATAAAGCTTGTAACGACCGCCAACTGCCCTGGAGGATGTGTCAGGAGGAGCTAAGGGCATGGTGAGAGTGGTGGTGATTCAGGCTACATGAGGGAGGTGGAAGTGGTGGCCGATATGTGGTGACACGATTAGGAGAAATGGGAGAACAAAGTTGGGAGGTCAGGTAGTGGACTATTATGGAGGTAGAAGACAAGGGGATAGTCATTGGATCTTGCGATCCAACATCCCAGATGGAGGCGGGCGCGGGTTTCTTGGATTAGATCAGATGATCTAATCTTGCAATGGAGAGCAAGGCGGAGGTAGGCGACCCATATCTATTCTTGGATCAGATCATAGGGCTGGGGATTGGGTGCACGGCGAAAGAAGGGTTGGGACACGTGGCCACTCTAGAGAGCGTCGCGTGGCCTAATGATAAAAAAGGAAAATAAGAAAAATAAAGAAAATTCAAAATAAAATACTTACAGGCTGAAGTAGGAAAAAGTAAAAACATGAAAGTTGTAGATCTCAATAAGATCTACAAGTTTTCTAGTTGAACACAAAACCAAAATAAGTCATATATACAAACTAGAAATCTAGGACATATTTTAATAAATTAAAAATACCTCTTTTAATTCTTTTGCAATTTTTTCATATCATTAATGCTAAAATAAATATATACAATAATTATCTATTTTTTAGCTTTTTAATATAAAGAAAAATAAAGAAAATAAAAAGATGTTAATTATGAACAATAATTAGGGTTAATTATTAATAGAGGGTTAGTTGTTAATTAAGGTTATCTAAAAATAAATTTTATTAAAAAGTTCAAGATAGAGGGATAATAGATGAGGATTGTGATGATAAATCAGAGATTCATCGCCGCCTTATACTTAAACTATGCTCGTCCTCGAGCATCTAAAGAATGAAAGAGTCAGATTAATCCCTGAAAGTGCATGTCATTTTTTTGAAGACTTAATTCATCGAGAACCCTTGGTTTGAGTGATACTAAAATATTGGGCTCAACCTAGCTCTAGTAAACAAGAATCCAACTTCTCTAATTATTAGACTCTTTGTATGTACATATAGTGTAAGGACATGCCATTTAGTGTACTGCAATCATGAGAGTCAAGTCGAGATGTCACTCAATGTCCCAGTTCAAGAGACTCTCCTCAAGACCTTATCCTCAACATTAGGGAATAAGTTAGCCCTTGCATTCAATCCACCATCTCAGTAGTTTGTCAGACTTGAAAGTATAGATGGAAGGCCGGCTAGTGGAGGGCACAGGATTGTGTCATTTTTTTGTCAGTCACATTAGAACAAGGGTCCTCTCAAGTGCCTTGTTACTCAACACATATCTTTGTTTGTTGATCAATGTGTCTGTGAAGAGAGCTTGGAGTCGTATGCACTAGTTTTCTTCAGAGTGCACCGCAATGTGTCCCTTTTGAGTATCTAAGATACTTTCAACACCCATATTGGTTTCACTATACGATGTAGAACCTTTTTTGGATGCTAGCCTGACTCTTGGTCCTAATAGCTTTGGTCCAAGTGGACACTTGGAAATGGTCTGGAGCGCTTACCATTGGTGGAAGATATTTGTAATTGACTTTGTATTGAGAGCATTTTTTCATTCAACAATTCTTTTATTTTCTTTTGGCTAGCTCCACTGCTTTTACCAGGTTGGCATACACTGCTCAACAATTTATTAAGTTTCATCACACCCTATCATATAGGTCAATATCAAAAGAGAGCACAAGAACTTGTTCTCATATTGGCTAGGCTTTTCTAACACCCAGGCTTCATGATGTTTTCATTGATTTTATCCCATCCTCAAGCATCATAAGATCGGGTTCAGACTCAAATCTCAAATCCCAATTTCTCAAGTGAAACCTCAACTCATCTCATCATTCATGCAGTTGTGCAGGTGATATGTTGATCATATTCCTTTAAGGAAGAGATGAAGAGTGCAATATAGCACTCATATATTTCAAACTAGGGAAGTAAAGATTATTAAATCTCAATCCCTAATGACGAAGGTGTTAGCCATGTGAGCCCAAGGTGAACCATTTCTACAATAAATGTTATTGTAATGGTTGATAAATCAATAAGAGTTATTGATTTATTTTCACTCCCTGCCTGTGATTAAATAAATGAATGCACTATAAGGTCCCTAATACAATTAGGGTTATGTACCATGGCCATCTTAATGATCATATAGTTGTTGATTGAATTGTTGAATCATATAGGATGGTGCTTGGATGAATATCTAAGAGTTAGATTGAGGACTCATCAAGCACTATCAAATAATTATTAAGAGATGATCTCCAGCCTGAGAAGGAGATGGCAATCCTTCTCTGTAGGTTGATATCTGACTAACCTCTTGATGTAGGTCCTCTGCATAGGAATTGAAATTCGGAGGTGTCAGATAAGTTAGGTCAAAAGTTGACTTAACAAGATTGAGATAACCGAGACCTATGTCGTATACGGTCATGATATAGGCTTGCATCCTCTGACCGAAGACAGATGTACTGCTACATGTCTAACTATGTATATTTGGCAGACCAATATGTGAATGGCCTAATCAAGGTCTATACATCGACGAGCTGGTGTGCATAAAAGGGCATATGAGTAATACGATTTCTCAATGGGATCATATAGGTTCACTTGTGAATCGGAAGATATGAACTCACTCATGAGGTTTTGGGATCAATTAGATTCTGTGAATGGTCATCTTGCTTTGGAAGCACGACAAGAATTTTTAGGTATGATATATGCTTTTGGAAAGTGTATGATCGATACCAACTCCCAATGACCTAATGAGAAACTTGATGATAAAACCCTTAAGAAGATACTATAAAATAGATCTTTATCTTTGGGTTCATTCCGAGTCTTCCAGTATGCAGTATGTACATGCATTAAGAATACATGTGGGCGATGTGATCATAAATGATTCTACAACAATGACGCTTACATTCTGAGGGAGTGATGAAATAGATCTAGATTTTAGTGACTCCTCTTAGTAGAGGAGTGATCTAGTCTTAGTCCAAATGTTGGACATTGATCTGAATGTGATTCAGATGAAATGAGAAGATTAGATCTACAACCTTGATTTAATAAATCATCTATGAGAGGTCAACAAGATCTGAATTTGAGATGTGATCTCAATATCCAAGTCACTATACATGCAATGTACAATCACCATGTCCTTATCTCGAAGTATATGTGGAGAAAGCGCATTATTCTTGAAAGAGTTCAAGAATAGTTCCATTGATATAATGTGTATCCAAGCATTAAGAAATGGATAATTAAATGTGATTTAATTATCATGAATAATGTGAATGTGTTTCATATTATTTTGATGTGTGATATTGATGATCCAATATAAATAAATGTGATTTAATTATCATGAATATGAATAATATGAATAGCACTATCCACATTAATCGCATATATTATAAATGTGATTTATAATATATATGAGATAGCCATTTTTTAATAACATTTACAATTTTCTTACTGATGTGAATTGAATTCACATTAGACAATTAATTGAGAATGTAATTTACATTTTATTTTGGGTTGTGAATATGATTCAAAAATTTCCAAAGGCATGATTGATATTTAACAAAATAATTTGGAATTATTTTTTTTAAATAATTTATAATAAAAGTTGTTGTAAAAATTAGAGGACTATATGAGATACATGATTTCATATAAATTGGAAAAGGAGCTCCCTTTCCAGATAGGGAGGGGAGACGACCGCCCTTGAATCATAATTCAAGGTGGTCGTCCCCTTTTATATTAGGAAGGATGTAGCCTCCTTTCCTAATCCTTTAATTCTCATTTATTTGATTGAATTACGGTATATTGATAATTATTCAATATATATAATTTAATTTAATTATTTTTTTGTTATGCTTTTTCAACAAAATCAAGACCATTGAAAGAAACACATATCAATCTCCACCATTGGATTTGTGTTGTCCATGGAATGAGATACATGGACTCCCAACATATTATAAAAGAAGAGGCAACCCTAGCTCTTCTTTTACAACATATATTTAAAAAGCTTTCTCTCTCACTCTCTGTTAGCCATGTGAGCCTGAGGCGAACCATTCCTACAATAAATGTTATTTTAATATTTGATTTATCAATAAAAGTTATTGGTTATTTTACTCCCTATTTTAGATTAAATGAATGAAAATACTATAAGCTCCATTTGTACAATTAGGGTTATGTACCATGACCATCTTATGATCATACAACTATTGATTCAATAGTTGAATCATAGAGGTTGGTGCTTGGATGAATATCTAAGGAGTGAGATAGAGGACTCAACAAGCACCGTCAAATGATTGTTAAGAGATAATCTCCAGCCTGAGTAGGAGATGGCAGTCCTCTCTCATTAGGCTGATATCTGACCAACCTCTTGATCCAGGTCCTCTTCATGGGAATAGGGATTCGGAGGTGTTAGATTAGTTAGGTCAAAGAGTTGACTTAACAAGATAGAGATAACCGAATTCCTATGTCGTATTCTATCACGATATAGGCACACATCCTCTGACTGGAGACAGATGTGTTACAATATGTCAAAGTATGTACATTTGGTAGACCAATAGGTGGATTACCTAACCAAGGTCTATACACCGACGAGCTGGTGTGCATATGAGGGCATATGAGTAATAAGATCTCTCAAAGGGATCATACATGTTCACTTGTGAACCGGAAGATATGATCTCACTCATAAGGTATTGGGACCGATCAAATTCCATGCATGGTCATCGTGCTTTAGAAGCATGACAAAAATTTGTAGGTATGATATATGCATTTGGAAAGCATATGATCGATACTAACTCCCAATGACCAAGAATAAAAAACTTGATGATGAAACCCTAAAGATGACTATGTTTATTTATAAATAACATCGGGTTTATCATAGGTCTTCCACTATGCAGGATGTATAGGTATTAGGAATACCTGAGGGTGGTGTGAAAATAAACGATTGTATAACCATGATGCTTCCATTCCGAGGGAGTGATGAAACATGTCTAGATTTTAGCTACTCCTCTCAGTAGAGAAGAAATCTAATCTTGGTCCAAGTGTTGGACATTGATATGAATGAGATTCAAATGCAATGAGAATATTAGATTTATGGCTTTGATTTAATCAAGCATATACTAGAGGTCCATCAGATCTGGATTTGAGATGTGATCTCAATATCCAAGTTACTATACATGGAACGTACAACCACCCTGTCCTTATCTCCAAATATCTGCGGAGAAAGCGCATTATTCTTTAAAGAGGTCAAGAATAATTCCATTGTTGAATTATATATCTAAGCATGAGAAATGGATAATTAAATGTGAATATATTGTCATGAATAATGTGAATTTGATTCATATTATTCAAATACATGAGAATGATGATCCAATATAATCAAATGTGATTTAATTATTATTGATAAGAATAATTTGGATAGAACTATCCAATTATTCATATATATATATATATTATAATTTGATTTATAATGTATTAGAGAGGGCCTATTGTGAATTGTATTTGTTGATTAATTATTGATGTGAATTGGATTCACATTGGATAATTAATTGAAAATATAATTTACATTTTTTTGAGATGTGAATGTGATTCGCATATTTTCAATGGCATGATTGCAATATTTACAAGATAATTATGAATTATTTTTGTGAGATAATTTACAACAAGTGTTTTTGTAAATCTTAGAGATTTATTGAGATAATGTAGTCTCATGAATTGGAAGAAGATTACTACCTTCCAATTCAAGGAGGTAGACGGCCACCAAGTCCTGAGGGGATTAAGTGGTTGTCCCCCTTTTTAGGGATGGGGGCAAACTTCTTCTCCATTATCTCCACGATTATTTGATTTTATTTGGAATTAATTTATATTGATTTATCGATATACATTAATTTAAATTAATTGTTGTTGTATTTTTACAACAAAATCATGGCTATTGAAAGAAATACAAATCAATCTCATCCATTGGTGTTGTGTTGTCCATGGATTGAGATCCATGGACTCCCAAAACCCTATATAAGAAGAGGCACCCCTTTCTATTCAAGTTACAACATCAATAGATCTCTCTGTATCATTCTCACACCACCTCTCTCTCTCTCCCTTGAGTGATCGTCCACTCTATCCCTAAAGAGAAGGTCGCCGTCATCGCCGCATCGTCGTTATGTTGTTGCTTCAACAACTCTTAGATCTTCATCTTATTTGATGCAACTCGCTCGTGAAGAAGATGTTCGATCTCATGAGACAATATCGAAAAATCCATTTCTTGGATCAGCTACTTGGATTGTGAGAAGCATGAGAGTCATCTTCGTGCTCGCAATAGTCTCCTCTGACGGATCGGACTTGAGACAAGAGGTCTCTTCTCTTATAGACACGATCAAAACTACGATACAAGAGATATTCATTTATATAATACGTGTTTAGGTGAAATTATCCAAGGAGTTTTCTTGGATCATATGGTTTCATCGATTAAAATTTTAAAATTCCACTGCACCGAGCAACCAGTGCGACTAGTCGCTCACGATCGTATATGATGTGATACTCATGCTTCCGTGATGCACCTTAGGATTCTCCCATACCCTTCAAGTGGTATCAAATCCTTGGTTAGGTCTTGGATGTGATCCAAAACCCTTGGCGATCATGTTTCATGTTTTGGTTGCGCGGAATCATTGTTTTTTGCATTGGATGCAAGAATCGTATTGGTTTTTGATGAAATAAAAATCAAGTGTTTGCTAATCATTTGGATGTATTTTTTAGTTAATAAAATGTATTTAGAATGCCTAAATATGTCCCAATAATAGTAACCTTTTATTGATACTAAAAGTGCACGAAATTGATTCGAATAGTTCACGCTATGAAAATTGTTTTGCATGTATTCACGGAGCTGTAAAATTGTTTTTTTTACTATTTTATGTCATAAAACAAGTAACAAATACTTGAATTAAGTAGAGAATCAAACCAGAAAATCGTACGATTTTATTTCGCGGGATTTTGACTCCAATTGCCTTAGATATTCCATATTTAGTGAAGATGGGTCGGTTGATGATTGGATCATCTAGATCTCTTTCTTGATTTTTTTATCATTCAATGCCAATCAAGAAAATTGAGAATTTTCCATTATTAATTGATGGCTAATATTTTATTGTGGAAAATAGTTGATTAAACATCAATCATTATTGAATGAGTGTTTCATGAAAACCCTAGGATATCCTACAATAGTTGTAGGACAATCTCTACATGCAAAACTTGGTTACTTAAATAGGATTGGGGATTTGTTTAGAAAAACTCCTTATAATATTAATAAAAATGGTTTTGATTATTATTATATGGTATAACTTCGTTTTAAAGACCGATTAACATCTCAAGTACAAAGTGATCAATTGGCATTATCTTAACCTGAGGCAGATATGGTGTCTAGTCAGGGAGCGTTGGGGTAGAAAGTTCCTCCGTAAGCGGTGTGTCTCACACCCGTCGGGTACTGACCATGACAACGGGTAAGGAAGGGATACTGTTTGAAGGTATCATGATAGATTTTTCTAATTATTAAAATTCGAATAATATGTATTTTTAGATAATACCATCCTTTAACTAACAAATCAAGTTTGTTGGTTGATCGAATGGGACTGAGAATTGATTTAATATAACTATATGAACTATATCCAAATAAAAACACTCTATTATAATAGATGTGTATTTCCTGTGGAATTATTAATAATGTGAATGTGATTCATGATAACTAATTAGAATTTTAATATGAGGTGGAGGATTACATAAGCGACATCCATGGTCTCCCGTTAAGGCGAAGGTTTCTATCGCTAGGGATTGTATGTAGGAGACGCATGTCCAAAGTGACAGCTCCTGTCTGGATCGGGCTCTTTGCTTCTGGAAAGAGTAAGTCCATATATGTAGTGACCCCAATATCAAGTACTCATATTATTGGGGCGATATTGGATTGCCTATAGTGAGTTCTAATCATGTTGACGCTTGGTTTAATTAACAACGGGTCAACATCACCTTCGAGGTGCTGGGCCCGGGTGTTAAAAATCGAATGGGAAATGCAAGTTAGACTTGCAAAGCAAAATGTGTTCTCGCTTCTTTTTATCCGAGTTGCAAGTTCTCATATTATTGGGATGTAACAAAGATAAAGATGAGATCCCAGTTCTTGCTAGAGACATAGCGGTAAGTATATCTCATGCTTTGAAAGTGATTAAGGGAATCAACTTTCAAAGTTGAAAAGGCAAGACTAATTTGATCAAAAGTTTCTTAATTAGATAATTACAATTGAATATATAATTATTTATATGTTCTAATATAGTATATTCTTAATTTTAGAAAATGAAATCCATGAATCCATTTAACAGGCTCCTGTAGGTCAATTAGTTGACTGGACCAAATTATTCGGATTGGATCCGAAATTTGGATCATGTCCTTTCTCTTGAGAGCATCTCTTATGTGATGTCTAAGGACAAGTACCCATACCCAAAGACTCCAGAAGAAATTAATTTCAATGAAAAATATGATGAAGATCATAATTTGGCAAAAGTGTTATGTTCTTGGTTCATTGTCGAATGTGCTTCATAAGCAACATGTGGAGATGAACCCCTGCCATGATATTATGGTGAATCTGAGAGAAATGTTTGGTGATGTAAACAGCATGCGGTGTTATAATATCATGAAAGAACTTATTCGCTGCAAGATGCAGGAGGGGACCTCTGTCAGAGAACATGTACTCAAAATGTTTGAGTACCTTTCTGAGCTGGAACCTGGGAGCTGACATGGATGCAGATCTACAAGCTGACTTCATTTTGTTGTTGCTCTTTAAGTTTTTCAACAACTTGGTGGTTACATACCATATGAGTCAATTTGATTATACTAACGTTGAGATATTGGCTGCATTAAAGTATGTGGACGACGTAATGAAGAAGGATGGCCTCTCTAGAAGTGCAATGGTTGTACAAGTCAAAGTAAAGCACGGTCAGAAGCATGGTTCTCAGAATGGCCCAACCCATAAGAGAAAGAAGAAGAGTCAAGGTGTTGGCTCATCTTCCCGTGCATCCACTTTGAAAGAATCGAAGAAAATCGATGTCTGTCATCAGTGCAAGAAGCCAGGGCACTGGAGGCGTAATTGCCCGGATTACCTAAAGTCTGTCGACAAAGGTAAAACCCCAGCAGGTATGAAATCTACTTTCATCATTGAAACTAATTTTTCTTGTTGGACGAGAAAGAAGTTGGGTTATAGATTCCGGTGCTTATGTTCATGTTTGCAATTTGTTGCATATATTTAAGGAAACTAAGAGTCTTGATAAAGGGGAGATAGTCATCAAGATGAGATCTGATGCAAGTGTTTCAACAGTCGCCGTCAGGACCTGCAGACTATCATTATCTAGTGGAATAGTCCTTGTACTTAAAAAGTGTCTTTATGTACCGGAAGTCAGAAGGAATCTTATATTTGTATCTAAGCTTGTTAGAAGCGGATATTCATTCCCTTTCTATGATAAACTAGTCATAAATCATTATGATAAGCATGTTGTGCATGGTGTTTTGACTTTTAGTGGACTCTATGAATTGTGCATTATGAAAATTTCATGAATGCTACTACCACTAATAAAAACCCTAAAAGATCCAGGGAGGATGGAAGTCATTCAAACATGATTTTGCATCAAAGACGTGGTCATTTATCTATTGATCAGATAATAGATTGATAAATGATGGATCCTTATATTTTCAACAGGTTCAATCTTTGCCTACCTGCGAATATTATATTCAAGGTAAAATGACTAGGATGCCTTTTCGTAATAAGGTCATATAATACGAGGGTATTCTTGACCTAATACATACCAATGTATATGGTCCCTTCAATATCGCGATTGAAAATGGATATTGATATTATTTGATGTTTATTGATGATCATTCATGATACATGTTTATCTTCATTCTACGTCATAAATCTGAAACCGTTGAAAAGTTCAAAGAGTTCAAGCCTTTGGTTGAGAACCAAACTGATAGGAAGATTAAACAGATTCGATCTGATCAAGATGGCAAGTACCTCTTAGATGAATTCAAGGACTATCTTAAAGAGAATGAAATTGTCTCCAATCTCAATCTTGTTGGAACCCCCCAACTTAATGGTATTGCCAAAAGACACAACAAGACCATCATGGTACGTTCAATGATTATTAAAGCACGTTTACCTTTTAGTTTCTGGGGATATGCAGTAGAGATTGCAATATATATCCTGAATAAGATTCCTAACAAGTCTACACCTAAGACTCCTCATGAGCTCTGGTATGGAACCAAACCTGATGTTAAACACTTAAGAGTTTGGGATCGCTTGGTCCAGGTAAAGAACATGGATGCAAGTAAGCTAGAATCTCGCACTCGTGAGTGCCAATTCATTGGGTATGTTAAGGATGGTATTGGATACCAACTTTATGACCCTGAAACACAAAAGGTATTCATCTCTAGAGATGTGAAATTTCTAGAAGATGATTTCCTTTAAAGTCAAGACAAAAATGAAGTAGAGGAACTCATTGAGTCCCCTGAGTATTCTGAGCTTCCTAAACTAGAAACTGAAGAGATAAAAAAAGATGAAAAACCCATACCTCTTTGAAGGAGTTAGAGGGTGGTTGCACCACCTGAAAGGTATGGATTTTATGTGTCAGGTGAAATTGAAAATGATCCATCTTCATTTGATGAAGCACTCGTAGATCATGACATGGATAGATGAATTCTAGCAATGAAGTCAGAGATTGACTCCATGCATAAGAATGGTGTATGGACCCTAAAGGATACACCTGAGGGGGTAAAACCCATTGAGTGTAAATGGATCTCCAAGAGAAAGAGTGGACCTGGTCGGAAAGTAGAGACATTCAAGGCATGGCTCGTAGTCAAGGGCTACACACAGAGAGAAGGCATTGATTACGATGATGTGTTATCTCCTGTATCAATTCTTAAGTCCATCATGATACTGCTAGTTATAGTTGCATCTCTTGACTACGATGTCTGGCACATAGACGTCAAGATGGATTTCCTCAATGGATACCTCGAGGAGGATATCTATTTGAGTAGCCCCAGGGCTTCATAACCGAGGAAGGTAAAATATGCAAACTGAAGAAATCCATCCATGGGCTCAAACAAGTTTCTCGTAACTGAAACATCAGATTTGACGAAACCATAAAAAGTTATGATTTTGAACAGAATCTTCATAAACCATGTGTGTAAAAGAAACTTAGTCGGAGTGTCAATATGTTCATTATGCTTTACCTAGATGACATCCTTATCATTAGGAATGATACATGGATGATGACTAGTGTTAAGATTTGGCTATCCCATACCTTCGAGATGAAAGATCATGGAGAAGCCTCTTATATCTTGGGTCTGAAGCTGTTTAGAAATCGAGAAAAGAGGATATTGGGATTATCACAACATGGGTACATTAAGAAAAATTTGAAACATTTCTGTACGGAGAGTTCCAAGAAAGGTTTCCTTCCCTTAAGACATGGTATCCACCTATCTTAATGGATGGCTCCTCAAAGTGTTGAGGAAAAGAAAGCCATGGCTGGATGCCCCTACGCACCAGCTGTAGGAGGGTAATGTATGCTATGATGTGTACAAGGCCATATATCTGCCATGCAGTAGGAGTGGTAAGTTGTTACTAATCCTATTGTGGAGAAAACACTGGAATGGAGTGAATAACATTTTAAAGTATCTAAGATGGATGCAAGATTACATCTTGCTCTATGGAGATGATGATCTCCAAGTCTTGGGATACACAAATTCAAACTTCCAGTCGGATATTGATGATCGAAAGTCAACATCAAGGTTTGTGTTCCTGTTGGATGGTGGTGTTGTGAGCTGGAGAAGCAAGAAGCAGGACACTACAATAGATTCAACAACATAAGTCGAATACATTACCACATTGGATGCTGCAAAGGAGGCGGTGTGGTTGCACACGTTCATCCTAGAACATGACGGAGTTTCCTCTAATTCTCCCATCCCGCTACTCTACGATAATAAGGGAGTCATTGCACAGATGAAAGAACCCAGATGGCATCAAAAGAGCAAGCAAGTGGAAAGGAAATACCATATCATTCGAGAGATTCAAAAGTGTGGTGATATCATCATCACCAAGGTGGTCATTGCCGACAACGTTGCTGATCCTCTACCAAACCTTTGACACAGAAGGTTTTCGACCAACATGTAATGAGTATGGGTTTAAGGATTGTACCTTAATGGTTCTGAGGGCTAGTAGGACATTGTTAGCCATGTAAGGCTGAGGCGAACCATTCATATAATAAATATTATTGTAATATTTGATTTAATAATAAAAGTTATCGGTTAGCTCACTCCCTATCTGAGATTAAATAAATGAATGCACTATAAGCTCCCTCTGTACAATTAGGGTTATGCACCATGGCCATCTTAATGATCATACAATTGTTGATTCATAGTTGAGTCATAGAGGTTGGTGCTTGGATGAATATCTAAGGAGTTAGATTGAGGACTCATCAAGCACCGTCAAATGATTGTTAAGAGATGATCTCCAGCCTGAGCAGGAGATGGCAATCATTTCTCATTAGGCTAATATCTTACTGACCTCTTGATGCAGGTCCTTTGCATGGGAATAGAGATTCAAAGGTATCAGATTAGTTAGGTCAAAGAGTTGAGTTAACGAGATCAAGATAACCAAAGTCATATGTCGTATATTGTCATGATATAGGAACACATCCTCTGACTTGATAGAGGTGTGTAACATTTGGCGGACCAATATACTTAACAAAGGTATGTACCAATCAAGCTGGTGTGCATATAAGGGCATATAAGTAATATGACCCTCCAAGGGATTATACAGGTTCACTTGTGAACTGGAAGACATGAACTCACTCATGAGGTATTGGGACTGATCAAATTCCATGCATGGTCGTCGTGCTTTGGAAGCATGACAAGAATTTGTAGGTATGATATATGCTTTTGGAAAGCATATGATCGATACCAACTCCCAATGACCAAGAATGAGAAACTTGATGATGAAACCCTAAAAATGACAGTATAAATTGATCTATATCTTTGGGTTTATCATAGGTATTCCAATATGCAGAATGTACAGGATTAGGAATACCTGAGGGTGATGTGGTCATAAACAATTGTATAACCATGATGCTTCCATTCTGAGGGAGTGATGAAACATGTCTAGATTTTAGCGACTCCTCTCAGTAAATAAGTAATCAGATCTTGGTCCAAGTGTTGGACATTGATCTGAATGAGATTCAAATGTAATGAAAAGATTATATTTATGGCCTTTATTTAATCAAGAATCTATTAGAGGTCCATGAGATCTGGATTTGAGATGTGATCTCAATATCCAAGTCACTATACGTGGAACGTACAATCGTCATGTCCTTATTTCCAAGCATCTGCGGAGAAAGTACATTTTCTTGAAAGAGTTCAAGAATAATTCGATTGTTGAATTATATCTAAACATTGAGAAATGGATAATTAAATATGATTTAATTATCATGAATGTTGTAAATTTGATTCATGTTATTCAAATGCATGAGAATGATGGTCAATTATAATTAAATGTGATTAATTATTATGGATAAGAATAATGTGGATAACACTATCCAATTATTCATATATATATATATTATAAATATGATTTATAATGTATTAGAGAGAGCATATTGTGATTTATATTTGTTGACTAATTACTGATGTGAATTTGATTCACATTGGATAATTAATTGAAAATATAATTTATATTTTATTTGGGATGTGAATGTGTACTTTTGTGAGATAATTTACAACAAGTATTGTTGTAAATCTTGGAGATTTCATGAGATAATGTAATCTCATGAATTCGAAGAAGATTGCCTCCTTCCAATTCAAGGAGGTGGATGACCCAGCAAGTCTTGAGGGGAATAGGTGGCTCTCCCCCCCTTTTTTAGGGATGAGGGCAATGTCCTTCCCCATTATCTCCAAGATTATTTGATTTGATCTCGAATTTATTTATGTTGATTTATCAAAATATATTAATTTAAATTAAATTAATTGTTGTTGTGTTTTTATAACAAAATCATGGCCATTGAAAGAAGCACAAATCAATCTCATCCATTGATTTTGTGTTGTCCATGGATAGAAATCCATGGACTCCCAAAACCCTATATAAGAAGAGGCACCCCTTGCTCTTCAAGTTACAACATCAATAGCTCTCTCTCTCTCTCATTCTCACGCCACCTCCCCCCCCCTCCCCGGTTAGTGGTCGTCCGCTCTATCCCTAGAGAAAAGGTCACCACCATCGTTGCATCGCTGTTGTGTTGTTGCTTCAACAACTCTTGGATCTTCATCTTCTTTGGTGTATCTCGCTCGTGAAGAAAATGTTCAATCCAATGAGATGAGATCAGGAGATTCATTGCTTGGATAAACTACTTGGATTGTCAGAAGCACATGACTCATCTCCGTGCTCGCAAGCATCTCCTCTGATGGATCGGACTTGAGATATGAGGTCTCTTCTCTTAGAGACTCGATCGCAAACATGCTACAAGAGGTATTCCTTTATGTAGTATGTGGTTAGATGAAACGATCCAAGAAGTGTTCTTGGATCATGTGATTTCATCGACTAACATTTTTAAGTTATGTTGTACCGAGCAACTAGTGCAACTAGTCGCTCTCGATCATATATGATGTGATCCTCACACTTCCATGATGCGCTTAAGGATTCTCCCATATCCTTAGCTCTCATCATACACATCCCCCCTCTCTAAGTGGCAGTTCACTTGTTGACCTAGAGAGGATTGGCGTCGCTGCGTTGTCGTGTCGCCGCTTCGACCTCTCACGGATCTTCATCTTCCTCGGTGCTTTAGTATGCAAAGAAGACCTCGGATTTCATGTGATGAAATTAGGAGATCTTTATCTTTGATCAACATCTTGGATTGCTAGAAGGATGCATTTCATCAATGTGCTCAGAAGTGTCTCCTCCGTCGGGTAGGATTTGAGACGGGCGGTCTCCTCGCTTGGATACTACGATTTCAATAACACTTCAAGGTGGTCCTGCATCTTCTTAGTGGATTAGATGAAATGATTCGAGAAGTGTTCTTGGATCATGTGTTTTCATAGCTTTAAAAAAATTTTGTCCAGAGCAACTAGTGCGACTAATCGCTCTCGATAGCATATTTTGTGATCTTCATGCTTCTATGACGCGCTTAAGGTTCTTTCCATAACCTTCATAAGTCTAGTTAACTCAGACTCTTAAGACCTCAAAAACCAAGTTATCTCAATTCATCAAGCCTTGAGTGATTGTGACTGTATCAGGGATAGACCAACTAAAAAGTTAATGTTTTTATGATTTCTAAATTTTATAAAATTTTATGGATTTTTTCTTTTTTAGTTTATTTAGAGAAATAATGACTAGCCTAAACTCATGAGACTTGTTACATCTACTTCCAGCTAGTGTGGTGTAAGTACCATACGCGTTGCCTTTTAACTACCCACTATGCTAAGGGAGACCGCAGTTCTCTCACTGAAAAGAAGTTAATCATTTCTAAGTTTAGTAGTCAGAATTGTTAGTTAAGAAAAATGTTTCTATTTTTATGGATTTTGGAATAAGGATAGAAGTAATTACAAACAGAAGTTAGTCTCATCTAATCCCTCATTTTTGAAAGAATTTTGAAAAGATTTTCCAAACTATGTCACATAATATATAGATTTTCCTAAACATTTTTCAAATGGATTTTCAAAACAAGTAAAATCTCCTTTTTCAAACCATTGTCAAATATTTTTCAAAACAATGTCACACTGTTAGAAAATTTTTAAAACATTGTACAAACAATTTTACACAAATCAATTCACTAGACACTATAACCTAGCCCCAAAAAGTTTTAATTTTTTTTCAAAATAAGAGTTGTGGTTGAAGTATATATGAAATAAATATGGTATACACCCATATACTATATTTTGATATGTCCTCATAGCACAAAGTAATATGAAGCCATAGCGCATGTTGAAATATAGAAGAGAATATGGAAACTGACTCGGTCCCTCCCCCACCCACACCTATACTTAGGTTATGAATAACCTAAGTATAGGAATAGGACTTAAAGAGGGGACCAAAGGAGTGAAGAAGATGGCAGGGGCTCGGGTCTCCCTATACTTAGGCTTAGAAGAGCCTAAGGATAGAGATATGAAATAAAGATGGAGAGACCCGAGGTGAAGACTTACAGATGTACATGGTTCCCCCTAAACATAGGCTGAAGAGTAGCTTGTGTATCTTAATATGGAAATAGGTATGGGGAACCATGTCACTAGTTAGGGTTATAGTGAATGGATTTACAAAATGGTTGAATCTTGGAGATGAATGAATCTTTGGAGATGAATGGAGTAATCTTGGGTTACAGGAGGGTTGGGTAGAATACACAAGCAAGGCTCAACCAATCAAGCAAAAAAACCCTTGATTTCACAAACATCACACATGAAGACCAATCAGTGTTGGTCATTTATATTTTCTATTTTATTGGTGATCATCCAAAATTTGAGTCCATTACACAAGGTTAAATGTCAGGTTTTGGGCACTATCATAGATATACGACCTCACCCCTCAACATGCAACACATCATGTATACAATACGGGTATTGCTCCCCCATAATCCAATGTGAATTTTACTCCATTTTATTAAGGTCGACTTGCATTAATAGTCCTAATTTTATGCTTTTAGGTTATCATGAATTAATGTGAGCATAGGTTAAGCATCCATTGCCAAACGACCAGTCCTAGTTTCATTTAAATCCTAAGTGATAAATCAAGAGGGAAATCAAGAAAAGTTGATGTAGATGGAAAACTATGATTTATGCTCAAGAGAATGACTTACAATTCCTCTAGCATTCTCAATGCACGTGTAAGACTAAATTTAGAATTTACACTACATGCATGCAAGTAGAGTAAACATACACCCTAAACATGATACTATTAGCAAGAAGAATTTAAGTATTTTTGGCTAAATTGATCGGTGTTTGGTGTGTCTCATTGAATCATGTGAGATTAATTGAATTTCATGAATTTTTATTAGTGTGACCTAACCTACGATCAAGTACAAGTAATATAAAAATGAAATAAGGTTAGAGAGCCACATGCCTAACCCTAGGTTCGAACACTCAAGTGGAGCCCCACCCAGACTAGGGTGAGACAAGATATGCACGCAAGTCCTCAATCGAGAACCGCAAAAAAGACAATTATTACAAATATATACATGAATAAAATAAACAAATTGCTAATTAAATTCCTCGATGTATTCAAAATTCCTTATGTGGCTCCTTACAGAAGGAGCTCCTGATTCTCGCCTCAATGTCGATCGAGTGTCCTCTATCTCCACAGTCCCTACCATAAAAGATAATATTAGTTATACATCGAAGAAATTAATGGACATCCAAAAAAATGCAAAACAAACACAACAAGGAGACCTATGCATCAAAAGTAATCAAGTTAAATAAAATATTAAAAATCTAATCAATCATGAAGATGAGCTGTGTCCCCAGCAAAGGCATCATCTGATGAACTACTTTTTCGCCTCCTTAAGAGTCACATTTTTCATAGTACAGGAGGGGAAAATGGATTTATAAGAGTACCACACCTTTGAATGTGTGGAGAATATTTACTTGGCAAGTCTACCAAGGTCGAAACATATGGACACAAACCTCTTCGACGGTTAATTAGAAATTAGTGGTCAAGTTAAGTGATTATTTCTAAATCTAGGTCAAAATACAGATAATGCATAAAAATTAGAAAATTATGCAACACTATGATGAATGAATGTCATGTAATTTTTATTTCAATTTATGAAAAGTAAAAGAGATGACATAATGCAACAAAATAATATGCAATGTAACATATATACAAGTACGAAGATGCCCCTTGAATAACTAAGTGATTGAGCAATAGAAAATGTGTCACTTTCATTGTTAATTGATGCATTAATTTTATCAATTAATAGTCAAATGGCATGAAAAAAACAATGAGAAAATGACACAATGATCATTAATTTTTAACTTATTGTTTCAGTGATAAAATAGTAAATTAACCATGCCAATTAATAGAGCATCAAATTAACATCAAAATGAAATTGCAATCACTGGAATTGGACTCCACATGCTCAATATATTAAAAAAATAGTCCAAGGCATAAACATAAAGAAAACATGCAAAATAAATTGAGGAAATGTTCCAAATGGTCTTGTCAGGGGCATATTTGTAATTTCATAAAGTCAGTGGGGGCTTCTATGTAATTTTCAGGCACGACATGTAAGGAACGCGCACTTAGGGAGGACCATTTTGTATTTGGATTCTTACGTGGGCATGGGTGTAATTTTTCCAATCATTCACATGTGCGGCACATAGACGATGGCTCAGATGGCGGTACAGGACCGAGGAAGGTGGCTCAAGCCACCTAATAGCTTAAGGTGCATCAGGAGAGGCACGATCCCACCGAGCCTCCATGCTCTAGAGCGACGACATGGCAGCTCCATAGTCATTGGATGGATGTCGTAGGGGTGCCATTAAACGGAACATGTGGGTTCAAATGCTTCCTCCTCCATCATGTGTTGCCAGCTTAATTAGAGCTCCGGCAAGATGCATGGAACTCCGGCGTGATCCTTCATGTACGCTGAAGACCCGGGAATACTCTTGGGTGCCTGGCGATGAAGACCAGAGGGAGGAGGAGGCGTGACATGTCCTGGAAGTGGTTGTCAATATCAGCTCGCCAGAGGCAGAGCTCTAGAACTGAGCTCCTCCAGAAGTCCGATCATTGAAACTTGGACCTGCAAAAGGGGATAACGGGGGATATAGCCGAAGCGTGATGGTGAAATGGAGGGATGTGGGACATAACAGGTGGAGCCCTGAGTGAGATTCCTCCACTGCATGAGGCAGAGAAGGTCGTGGAGGATGGATGGTCGTGAACTGAGGGATGTATAAGGATGGGGGGTGTTCTGTGAAGCTCGATGGTTGTTCAATTGAAGGTCAAGTAGGGTGTTTGCATTTAATAAAAAGAAAGAAAATAGGGAAAGGAATAGGGTTGCTTAATTAGAGAATAGAAGATTATCATCGATAGAGGTAGAGGTCTGGGATGAGGACCTAGAAGGTCCTCGGGTCTTCGTTGACCTCAGCAGCCACTCGGAGCAGCTCGGTGGCCGGATTAGGGCCATGGCTTAACTTGAAGACCAAGAGTCGACACTGGGAGCTCCGCCCATCCTCAACCTTCAATTCCACCTCCCCCTATCATGGGGAGGGGAAGAATGCTATGGTAGAGCCCCTTGTAAAGGTGGACACGAAGAATGGGCAGTGAAGATGGAGTGTTTATGCAGGTGGTCAACCGTTATAGAAGAGGAGGAGGCAAAGATTTTAACGACCGCCAACTACCCTAGAAAATGTGTCGGGAGGATTTATGGGCATGGTGAGAGTGGTGGTGACTAGGGATACGTGAGGGAGGTGGATGTGGTGGTCAGGACATGGTGAAATAGTTAGGAGAAATGGGAGACGGAAGGTGGGCGGTGAGGTAGTGGATAATTACGGAGGTAGAAGATGAGGGGATAGCCGTTGGATCTTGCGATCCAACGGTCCAAATGGAGACGGGCGTGGGAAGCATGGATTATATATGATGATATAATCCTACAGTGTAGAGCAAGGTGGAGGAGGACGGCCCTGATCTTATCTAGGGATTAGATCATAGGGTTGGGGATTGGGTGTGTGGAAAAAGAAGGTTCCTATTGTTATGACGCTCCAAAGAGCGCCACATGGCCCAATGATAAAAAAAGGAAAATAAGAAAAATAAAGGAAAATAAAAATAAAATACTTACAAGTGAAATTAGAAAAAAAATCAAAATGTGAAAATTATAGATCTCAATGAAATCTACAAGTTTCATGTTGAACACAAAACCAAAATAAGTCATATGCGAAAACTATAAATTTAGGAAGTATTTTTAATGAATTAAAAACTCATCTTTTAATTCTTTTGTAATTTTTGTATTGCTAATGCCAAAATAAATATATACAATGATTATCTATTTTTTGGGATTTTTAATAAAAAGAAAGTGAAATAATAAACAAAATAAAAAGATGTTAATTATGAATAATAATTAGGCTAGTTATTAACAGATGGTTAGTTGTTAATTAAGGTGATTTAAAGATGAATTTTATTAAAAAGTTCAATGTAGAGGTATAATAGATGAAGATTGTGATGATAAATCATAGATTCATCATTTATCCCTGCTCGAGTTGCCGACAATCGCACAATTTGTCGATTTCTCAAAAATAAGATCATTGCACGGTTTGGTGTTTCGAAGATCCTCATATCAGACGGAGGTAGCCACTTTATCAACAAAGAAGTCAAGAAGCTGACAATAGAGTATGGCGTTGAACATCATGTCGCATCTCCTTGCCACCCACAGACTAATGGCTTGGTGGAGTGTTCAAACAGGGATATCTAAATAATTTTACAAAAACTTTTGCATCTTGAAAGATAGAATTGGTCACAACTGCTCGACTCGATTCTTTGGGCTTATCGTTCGACATACAAGACTCATTTATACGTTCCTTCCTATAGCTTGGTGTAGGGCAAGCCATTCCATTTTCCTATAGAACTCATT
The DNA here is from genome assembly GCA_037367405.1 of Ottelia alismoides. NCBI lineage: Eukaryota > Viridiplantae > Streptophyta > Magnoliopsida > Alismatales > Hydrocharitaceae > Ottelia > Ottelia alismoides. The sequence continues at coordinate 759,004 of JAZKJV010001852.1, read as the reverse complement.
CACAAATCATTATGAGCAGTCAGAGTATGCAATCGAGACCGAGAGAAGGATGGCTAAAACTGAAAAGTTAAAATGAACAGACTATGGCATGACAAACATATCAGAAGAAAGACTTTTGAGCTGAATCAGAAGGTATGATTGTCTGTTGCAAAGTTAAAGCTAGGCAAACTAAAAGCAACTGGTCGGGATCCTTCATTGTGAGTAATGTGTCTGACAATGGTTGCATTGCTATATCAGGCTTGTCATCTGACGCACAACCATTTGTGGTCAACAGTCAATTTGTTGAAACCATACCATGAGCATGATACTTTCTTATCCATTGTCGATTCAGTTAATGTGATATATCAAGAAGAGCTCCCTGTTGTTGAAGGATCGGATATCTAAAAACCCAAATATATCATCTATTTCTCTTCTTTTCATTTCTTTTTCTATTATGTCCTCTATTGTTTACTCAATCATCCCCTTTCATCACTATTATACTTAGAATACATTTCATCCTAAATATAGGCGGGATGAGTGATTTTAAAGTTCATTCTTGATCCCTCGCTTGTCTCTCAACTTGTTGATAATCCTTTTCTATGCTTAGGGCATCTTTACCCTAAGTATATGGGGATGATGATACAGTACATTCTAACATGCAATCATCCCTTAGTGTATAGTCTGCTATACTTAGGATTAGTTAATCCTAAGTATAGGGGGAAAATGGACTTCACATTCTTTGAATTATTATAGTATAGGCTTTTCTATACTTAGCATGAGTTATGTCTTCCTTTTTCCTATTTGGTCCTATGAGGACATAGTTTGGGCTAAGTATAGAGGGATCCTATGTGTGTTTGTTATCCATAACTCATACTATATATTTTCAATAAATACGGCTAATACATTGGGTAAGGGTATATGACAAATCAATGGTAAAGAATACACTAATATAAAATCTGCACATACCACTAACACACTAACTCTTTTGTTTTATCAAAGTCCCGTAAAAATGGCAAAAATTTAAAAATACCTAATAATTTGCTGAACTTTTTGAAAATCCCATAAAAATATAAAATCGGAAAATGAATTGGCAAAAATATTTCAATGCATTGCATAAGCATGTTTCTGAATAGTTTTGACAATTGAACAAGTCCAAATAAAATAAGATGATTGGAGTTGTTATAGACCTTAATCCAGTTAATTTCAGAGGAACATGTCAAGGACTGGAATTGAGATGCTTCAGGTCACTTTGACTTAATTCTTTAGGCTCTATGAGACTATGTTCATGAGTCGATTCAGTGTGTCTAAATAGAACCTTTCACGTCGTCCGTATGATTCTTGAGACAAGGGCTAGACTTGAGACCTCAAACTCGACACATGGCTCAACCAAGATGGGTTGTTGAATATCTTGGACTCTAAGTCAAGACGATACCAGGCTGCTTTGTTAAGGTGGCTTGGGAACCATTCTTGGGAACTAATGAAATCAGAACTTCAACTCTTTATTTGTCTGGTAGCATGGAAATCTAACGATCAGAGTATGGATTGAAATAAAGCGTTGGAAGAGAAATGGTCTTCTAGCATAACTATTTTCTAGGATCCAAAATATGGGTGAAACAAAAGATTCTAAATCTGTCAGGGAAAAATAAGAATGCAGTGCAATGCCAAACAAAGAAACACCCAAAAAGAAGCATGTGCTAAAAACTCCAAAACTTTTGAGCTTCAAAATAGGCCAGCCTCTTGATGGAGACTTGGTTACACTGGCCGAGCTTCGCAAGGAAATGCGACTACCTTGGTCCATTTTCACTTCTTTCCTCTTTCTTCTAGCTTCCCCCTAATTCTTTGTGCATTAGCTAGTACCTGAACTTAGAAGGAAATACTCATCTCGTCGAGGAGAAGTTACTAGAGAAGGAGACCACTTGATAGTTCAGCAATTTATTTGGGAAGAGATAAAATAATTCACATACATGGTATTGGTCATTTCAAGGTTACAAGAGTATACGTCTGAAGGAACGATTTTGACTAGGCTATTGAGTTGAACTCAATAGAGGAACATAGAATCTAAGGGTTGTTGAGTCACAATTCTTAACCTGAATGGGTTTCGAACGCATTAACAATCCAAAGATCTTAACTGAGCTTCATACTTTGATTATGTAAAGATAATTTTAAACGTCACAATCATTCTACTTTCTTTATTCTCTTTCGTGTCACTCTTTCTCCTAATAAGTGTTTGCTAGGTACTAGAAAAGGTAAGTATAGGGGGTGATGAATACCCATTCATTCACCTTTATTCCTTTATTTTGTCTTTAAACCCCTAGCTAAATGCATATAGATATATAAACTTGTACAAATTAACTCACAAACCGTTATCTGTAAATAGTACCTAAACATGCAGTTAAATAAAAAATAAATGATAAAGAATAGAAAAGAAAAATAAAATAAAGGAAGTTTTGCAAATACAAACTGTACCTAAGCCCCGAGACTAAGTCAATATTGACTTAGTCGACAAGGAATAAAGTAGGGGGGACAAAGGCAGATAAATGCATATGAAATAACACAGATACCTAGAAACCCTAGGTGCCCAATACCCAACATAAATAGCCAAAACATTCACTAATTTATACACACTCTTGCATGCCTCAAATAAAGATATTTTCATCACATAATGTGTACATATTAATGTATACAAAAATATAAAAATAATTGCAAATAAAAATAACGCGCAGTCTGACTAGGATACACAGATAAAAAACGTGTAAATAGAACTTCATAGATCAATATATTCTCCATATGAATTCAGAATTGACCAAACTCATCATTATTGTACTCTAAATTAAATTATCTATATAGTGAATGTGGTTTCATTAAAATTGGAGTTAAGATACAGAAACGGCTTTTTAGGTCCCATTATACTATATACATATACATTTTATTCTTTTAATTTATTCTTTATATTTGTACTCTTTAGTATCTTGAAATACTTGTGAATATTTTTTTTGAAATATATTTAAAATATAAACATGAAATACAACCATTAATAATTCATTGAAATAACTAATATAATAAACTATATAGGTATACTACACATATAATATACATAGCTATATTTATTTGAGTATACAAACAATCAGAAAAAATGAAACAAAAATATGTAAATATATATATATACTACAAATATATAAAATATGTAAATATAAAAATAATACTTAAAATGTAAGATAAAAAAAATACACAGTACATAGGTATGAATAAATATAATTAAACTTGTAAAAATTAACATATAATAAATAGGCTATTATAAATAAATAAAAATCACCAATAATAGTACATAAAATAAGAAACAATTTTCATGTTTTAAGTTCTATTTAATAAAATTATTTTCTATTTTATTTTCCTTTTCTTTCCTTTTTTATTTCTATTTTGCCCTTTTGTAGCTGATGTAGACCAATCAGGAGGCAACATTGGTTGACATTGGTCAACTTCCTGTCCCCTCTTAGACCAATCTATCATGTGTTCTTTAATCATTTTTTGGTAATTTCTCTAGCTCGATCCAGCCTTTCTCTTTGATCGATTCCATTTTGTGATTTCTTCATCTACCACTGATCTTTCATGCGCATCAAGGGTTGATGCCAATCAACCCTCTACTCGACCAAAAACCCTATGCGAAGAATGAAGGAAGTAAATAAAAATTATTTACTATACATGACGGAAATGTGGATTCTTTATCAAACTTTTTGCCAAACAATGCTAGTTCATCATATTAACTAAAATGTAGGACACCAATATGTGCATTCAGAAATTACAAATTCCAAGGAAATAATTTCCCAATTATTTTTTGATGTTCACAATGAATAATTGAGATAGATCAGGGTTTACCTTTGAAGCATGAGTTTCTAAAATAAGAAACCTCCTGAATTAAGTCTGATCTGCAGATGTCTCTCTTGTGAGCATGGAGATTAATCGTGTTGCTTCCCACAATCCTGGACAACGACCAAGGCAACAAGAAAAGAGTTGTGAGAGTTGAAGACTCTCAAGACTCTTTCACAATCAAGGGCACGAATTTAGAAGGGAATTTTCTCTTAGAATTGTGTTGTAAAAGACAAGGCTTTGCCCTTCTTTTATAGTCACAATACACATCCAACAAGTGTGTTGTAGTCCATTGGATTTTAAAATCAAGAGATTAGATCAAGTCCTAATTCAATAAGGATTATCTCTTTATTATATCCAATTAACATTAAGTAATTAACAATAAATAAGAAATAACTTATATTTACTTAAATTAGTGATGGTTGTTGCCTTTTTATCTATTATATAATTAACTAGATAATCCCATTATCAAAATTGGAGAAATAATGGAATTAATCCTTAAACTTGTGAATCATATTCATAAGCTCAAAATTAAATATAAATCCAATTTAAATGTACAAAATTAATGTAAATCCAAATCATACAATCTCAGGTCTTGGAAAAATTATGTAAATAGTTTTTACATAAATCTTTATATGAATCACATTTATATAAATATTAATTATTATGAATCGCTATTCACATTAATTGATGAGATATATCTGTGAATACTTATTCACAAAATTCTCCTTTAAAATTGCATTAATAACTATTATTATTACAATATTTACATCAATAGGTATGAGTCCTAATCCAATTAGGACTCATGAGATACATTTGAAGAAACTTGGTGATAATGTCGGGGAAATCATACTATCGATGTATACTGACTTGAAATGTGGATAATTATCCAATTTCATGGTTTATACTATTTTTGTAAAAATCTGTCACCTATGAATGTTGAGTTTGAGTTGTTAATCCTTTACACTCTCAATGAGCTCAACGAAATACATCACACTCTCTGTGAGATGGACAAAGTATTGGTGAGCTGAATCCAGCTTTTTGACCATTTCTAATAATAGTACAAACTAGTTGGAGCTATGAACTGAGCTCAAGGAGCTTGTATACATTTATTTCCATGACCATTTTTTGTTTCCAACATTTGGACATTGAAATTGGAATTAGAATTGAAAATTGGATTTAAATGAATTGTAATTTAATCCAATTAAATCACAAAACATCAACTAATGGAGCCACTAAAATCCATTGTGGTTCATCACTCCCTCATAATGGAAGTGTCATGGTATATGATCCATTACAACATATGTGATCTTCAGTATTTCGAATACTCATTCATCCTTCATATGGGAAGTCTTTGATAAATTCGAAGATCAAACCCTAATTTGACAGTCTTATTTAGAATATATCAATAGATTTTCATTTGACAATTGGGTGATAATTTAATCACATACTTTCCAAAAACATATACTAATATCTCGAATCTTGTCTGATTTCATTAATAATACAACCATGCATAGAATTCATTTTGTCCCAAAATTATCTCATGAGTGAGATCTGTCTCCCGGTTCATCATCTATGAACTTGTATGATTCATTCGAGAGATCATACATCTCATGTGACTTCATATGCACACTAATGCTTCGGTATATGGACCCTAGAGAGGTCACCAACCTATTGGTCTGTTAAATGTGCCCTCTGGCATATAGATGCACATTTGTCTCTAATCAAAGGATGTGTGCCTGATCATGATAGTTACGACTCTGGTCTTAGTTTATCTCAACCTCATCAAGTCAACTCTTTGACTTTATTATTCCAACACTTCTGAATATTCATTCCTACGTAGAGGACCTACATCAAGAAGTCGGTTGGAAACCAATCCATAGAAGAAGATTGCCATCTCTTTCTCAAACTGGAGACTTTTATAGAATATCACATGTTTGAAGTCAGTTGTGTCCTCCCAGCTGCATGGTACTCAATACAGACATGGTACATAACCCTAATTGTACAAATGGGAATTAATAGTAAAGTAAATTCACATTTATTCATTTCATTTTAGATGGACATGATAAAACAATAACTTTTATTGCATTAATGGGTCACCAAGGGCTTATAAGTCCAATAGTCTCCCACTAGCCCTCAGAGACATTCATGTACAAATCTCAACCCCATATTAATTGCGCTAACCATCGATTATTTATAAAATAGCTAGGTAAGCTGATTAGTCACTCTGTTACCAGCGACTATGCCAAATGTTGTTACAAACTAGCATGCCCCAAGTAAACATTAATTACATTCAATGTAGTTGATGCATCTTATGCAGTCAATGCTTTACTTTGTCGAAACAGCCATTGTGTCCTGCTTCTTGCTTCACGTAGCTCACGAAGTACTATTATCCAACAAAAATAAGAGCCCTTAAGTTGACTCCTATCATTCATATCTGATTGGAAATCGAAATCAGTATACCTTAAGACTTGGATATCATTATCTCCTTAAATTAAGATGTAGTCTTGAGCTCTTCTTAGGTACTTGAAGATACTCATCATTGTAGCCTAGTGTTTCTCTCCTCAGTAGGATTGGTAACATCTTACCTCTCCTGTTGCATGGCTGATATTCGGAGTAGTACACATCATGGAATACATCAGGCTTCTGACAACCGATGCGTAAAGGCATCTGGCTATGGATTTCTTTTCCTCAACAGTTTAAGGAGCCATCCCTTTAGTAGGTGAATATCATGTATTAAGGGAAGGAAGCCTTTCTTGCAATTATCCATACTGATATTTTCTAATATCTTCTTAATGTATTCTTGTATTAGGTATCCTAATATCCTCTTTTGTATGTTTCTAAACAAATTCAAACCCAAGAAATAAGAGGCTTATCTAAGATCTTTCATCTCAAAGGTATTGGACAATCATACCTTGATGTTTGTCATCGTTCATGTATCATTCCCAATGATAAGCACAATGAACATGTTGGTTCTCCAACTAAGCTTCTTGAAGACACGTGGTGCATATGGACTCTACATGAAATCATAAACTCTTTATGATTTCACCGAATAATGTTCCAACTATGAGAATCTTGTTTAAGCCCATAGATGGATTTCTTTAGCATGCATATTTTCCTTCCATAATTATAAAGCCATGGGGCTACTCCATGTAGATATCTATTTCAAGATATCCATTGAGAAAGGCAGTCTTGACATCCATCTGCCAAATGTCATAGTCTAGATGAGTAGTTATGGCAAGCAATGCCTTGATGGATTTAAGCAAGGCCATAGGAGAGAATGTCTCATCGTAATCGATGCCTTCCCTCTGTGTATAACCCTTGGCTACGAGCCATGCTTTAAAGGTCTTTACCTTCCCATTGGGTCCCCTCTTTCTCTTTATGATCCATTTTCATCCAATGAGTTTGCCCCCTTTAGGTGGATCTTCAAGGGTCCATACACCATTCTTGTGCATGGAATCTATCTCAGACTTCATTGCCAACATCCAACTATACATGTCATGATCACCCAATGCTTCATCAAATGAAGTTGTATCATCATTAGACTCTTTTGGTACATGAAACATGTACCTTTCAGGTTGTCTTACAATCATAGAACTCCTTATAGGAGGTACTGTCGTGTCATTTTTAATTATCTCTTCAGTTTCTGGTGTAGGAACTTCATCTGTCTTGTTATATTCGGTTAGTTCCTAAACTTCAATATTTTTCTTGACTTCTAAGGAATTCACTTTCAGAAATTTGATGTCTCTAGAAATAAATACCTTTTAGATATCAGGATCATAAAGTTGGTATGCAATATCATTCTTTACATATCCAATGAAGTAGTACTCTATAGTGTGAGATTCCAACTTGCTTGCATCCACGTTTTTAGCATGGACCAAACAACCTCAAATCCTTAAGTGTCATATACTTGTCTTGGTACCATACCAAATCTCATGAGGGTTTTAGGTACATATATAGATGGAATCTTGTTTAGGACATAAGATGTAGTCTCTACTACATGTCCCCAAAAACTGAGAGGTAAGTTTGCTTTACTCATCATTGATCTTACCATATCCAACATGGTTCTGTTGCGTCTCTCCGTAACTCCTTTGATTTGAGGAGTACCTGGAGGAGTGATATTAGAAATAATTCCTCTCACTTTAAGGTATTCTTTGAATTCATCTAAGAGTTATTCACCACCTCGATCAAATCGAATCTGCTTACCTTCTTATTTGGTTCTCAACCAAATCCATGAATTCATTGAACTTTTCAAAGATTTCATGTTTGCGATGTAATAAGAAGACAAAACCATGCCACAAATGGTCATAAATAAAGGTCGCATAATATTGATTTCCATTTTGAGTTGCAATATGAAAGGGATCGCATACATCAGTGTGTATCAGGTCCGATACCTTTTCATCATTCACCTTTCTTAGAGAAAGGGTGACCTAGACGTTTTCCATGAATACAATGTTCGTAACTTGGTAAATTACGAAATTCTAGAAAATCCAAAGGTTTATCCTTCACCAGCCTATTAATGTTGTCAGTAGTGTTGACATTCATAACACAATCATGCATGTTCAATTCATAGAGTCCACATGTTGTGAATAAACCATCTACCACAAAATTACCATAACAACTTATGATAAGTTTATTACTGAACAGGAACACATATGCATGTCCAACTAATTTAGATACAGATAAAAGGTTCTTTCTAACATCAGTAACATAGATACACTCTCTAATAATTAGGACTCTCCCACTAGATAATGATGAAGGTATGGTTAGATCCTCAAGCACATCATGGAAGCATGAGCGTCGTATCGAATACGACGAGGAGCGACAAGTCGCACTAGTTGCTCGATGCAGTGGAATTTAAAAAATTTTCATGTGACGAAACCACATGATCCAAGAACACTTCTCGGATCATTTCGTCTAAACCACAAACAAGTAATAGAATTACCTCTTGAAGCGTGGTTGCGATCGAGTCTCTAAACGAAGAGACCTCCTGTCTCAAGTCCGATCCGATGGAGGAGACGCTTGCGAGTGCGGGGATGAATCGCGTGCTTCTCGCAATCCATGTTGATGATCCAAGTGGCGGATCTCCTGATCTCGACACACGAGATCCGACGTCTTCTTCACGAGCAAGGCGCATCGAAGGAGACGAAGATCCACGAGCAGGTGATCGGGCAGCATAACGACGACGATGCGGCGATGGAGAACCTCTCTCTAGTGCATCCATGGTGGACGGCCATGAGAGGGAGAGAGTAGGCGTGTAGAGAGAAAGAGAGAGAGAGAGATGTGTGCTTCAATAGCATGTGCCTAGAGAGCAAGGTATGTCTATATATTTATAGGAGTTTGGGATCCATGGATCTCAATCCATGGGACATATAAAATCAATGGATGAGATTGATTTATGTCTAATCCAATGGTCAAGATTGTTGTTAGTAAAAGCCAACAATTCGTGATTTAATTTAGATCAAATATATTTGATAAATCAAATACAAATCAATCCTAAATTAAACCAATAAAATAAAAGAGACAATCATCATGGAGATTGCATCTCCTATTAGAACAAGGTGGACGGTCACCTGTTTTCAATTGGAGGCAATCTCATGAGATCTCATGAGATTGCATTCTCCATGAAAATCTCCATTATTTATTCCAACAACTTTTGTTGAGATTTATTCTTCAAAAATTAATTCATAATTAATTTTGAGAATATTGCAATCTTACCATTGGAAATTTGTGAATCACATTCACAACCTAAAACAAAATATAATTTACATTTTGAATTAATTACACAATGTGTATCCAATACACATTAATATTTAATCAACAAATATAAATTATAATTAGCTCTCTCTAATACATTATAAATCATATTTATAATATATTATAAATAATTGGATATTACTATTCACATTATTCTTATCTACAATGATTAAATCACATTTAATTATATTGGATAACTTATTCTCATGTGCACAAATAATATGAATCACATTCACATTATTCACATCTTTGATAATCAAATCACATTTAATTATCTAAGATAACTCTCCTTATAATATGAATCAAATTCATATTATTCATGATAATTAAATCACATTTAATTATCCATCTTCTCAATGCTCGGATACATATATCAACAATAGAATTATCCATGAACTCTTTCAAGAATAATGCTCTTTCTCTGCGAATACTTGGAGATAAGGACAGGGCGATTGTATTGTTCCATGTATAGTTACTGGTATATTGAGATAACAACTCAAATCCAGATCTCGGGCCTCCCATAGATTCTTGATTAAATCAAGACCGTAAATCTAATCTTCTCATTGCATCTGAATCACATTCAGATCAATGTCCAATATTTGGATCAAGATCAGATTATTTCTCTACTGAGAGGAGTCACTAAAATCTAGACCCGTTTCATCACTCCCTAGGAATGGAAGCGTCATGATTATACAATCGTTTATGATCACAACACCCTCAGGTATTCCCAATACCTGTACATCCTCTATACTGGAAGACTCAGAATAAACCCGAAGCATTAGATCAACTTTATACTGTCTACTTCAGGGTTTTATTAGTAAGTTTCTCATTTTGATTATTGGGAGTTGGTATCGATCATATACTTTCCAAAATCATATATCATACCTAGGTCTTGATCATATACTTTCGAAAAATATATATCAAACCTACAAATTCAGTCAAGCTTCCAAAGCGAAATTTCATTCTTCCCAATATCTCATGAGTGAGCTCATGTCTTCTAGTTCAATAGTGAACCTGTATGATCCCTTTGAGAGATCGTATTACTCATATGCCCTTATATGCATACCAGCGTGCCGGTGTATAGACCTTGGTTAGGTCATCAACCTATTGGTCTGCCAAATGTACATACTCAGACATATAGTAACACATCTATCTCTGGTCAGAGGATGTGTGCCTATATCATGACAGCATACGATATAGGACTTTGGTTATCTCGATCTCGTTAAATCAACTCTTTGACCTAACTAATTTGACACATCCGAATCTCTATTTATATGCAGAGGACCTGTATCAAGAGGTCGGTCAGATATCAGCCTAACTGAGAAAGGATTGCCATCTCCTACTCAGGCTGGAGATCATCTCTTAATAATCATTTGACGGTGCTTGATGAGTCCTCAATCTAACTCATTAGATATTCATCTAAGCACCAACCTCTATGATTCAATAATTGAATCAACAGCTGTATTATCATTAAGACGGTCATGGTACATAACCCTAATTGTACTAAGGGACCTATTATGCAAATTATATTTTCTTCATTTCAGATTAGGGAATGATATTTGCAATAACATTTATTGTATAATGGCTCCTCGTGGGCTCGCATGTCCAACAATCTCCCACTAGCCCAAAGAGACATTAATGGGCTAATCATTTAAACCCACACTCATGTGACAATCATAGGCTATTTAGAAAATAGCTAGGTAAGCTGCTCAGTCACTCTGTTCTCAAGAGACTATGCCAAGTCCTTTTACGGCACTTGCATATCCCCTAGTAACAGTGCTTGCATTCAATGCGAATGTTGCATCTTATGCAACCAATACTCAATTTTGTTAGTGTCCTTGACACTTTATCTCGATAATTATAATAACCAGTATGTCCATAATCCTTATTAGAATGCCTTTATTCATGGATTTCTCTATCTCCTAAGGTATCTATAGTTAGGATCCTTATAGATCATTATCTACAAGGTCTTAAACTTTTGAAGATAAAACTTTGAGATCACTATCTCTGAGTTTCATCATCTTTGAAGATATTGTTATTACTGCAATCAAGTGTTTTATCTCCATAGTAGGATTAGTAACAGTTTACTACTCCTACTGCATGGCAGACATCTGGCTCTTGTACACATGTAGCATACACTCAGCTTCTCATAACTGATGCACAAGTGCAAGCAGTTCTAGCATTCACTTCCTCAACTCTTTGAGGTGTTATCCCTTTGGACAGGTCACTACCACATCTTAATGGAAGGAAGCCTTTCTTGGAATTTTCCAGAAAAAAGAATATGTCCAAGGTGAACTACTAATGTGATGGTCCCAATACCCTCTTCTCTTTGCTTCTGAACGACTTCAAAACTAAGATCTAAGAGGTATCCTTGAGATCATATCTTAAGGTATGGAACAACCAAATTTTAAAACACTTATTATTATCCTTATATCATTCCAAATGATTAGAATAATATCTACTTTTAACATGATGAACACAATGGCACTCCCACTAAGCTTCTCATCGGGTGCCCTCTTTCTCTTGAAGATCCATTTACACCTTAATGGGTCTTACCCATATAGGTGGATCTTCGAGGGTCCATATACAAGACTTGTATATGAAGTCTACATTAGACTCTTATTGCTAGCATCCATCTTTCCATGTCATGATCTTCAGGAGTTTCATCACATGAAGTCCGATCATTTTCAGACTTAACTGACACATGGAATACATCCTCAAACTTATTTGAAGAAGTATTAGTGTTTCATCTTCAATTATTCTTTTAGTTTCCGATTTCAGGAGCCTCATTATCTTCTCAAGATTAAATGAGTTCCTTTACTTCATTTTCATCTTGATTATTAAGAGATCCATCCTCTAAGAACCATATTCTCAGAGATGAGATCCTTTAAGAATCTCAAGGTCATAAAGTAGGTATACAATACCATCCTTTATTTTTCTAATGAAGTAGTACTCTCCAGTGCCAGATTCCAGCTTAATCACATGGAACCTTTTTAAGGATATATATAATGTAGTCTCTACCACATATATATATATATATACTTGGAAAGTAAGAGATAATTATGCGAGGATTAATCATTGATTAAATCATGTCACACATGATCAATTGTATCTCCCTACAACTCTATTGAGTTAAGGTTCATTAGGAGGATTGAGATAGGAATGATATCCACATCTCCATAAGGTATTCCTTGAATTCATCTAATAGGTACAAGTTACCTTGGTTAGATCAAATTCATTTCATCTTCCTTCAAACTTTGGTTCTAAACCAAAATTGTGAAATCTTTGAACATTTCAAAGGTTTCTTAGGTGAAGAGAAGAAATCTCATATCATACATAATCATCAATAGATATCACATATCCATAATGTTTACTATGATATAGATGATTCACATACATCAATATGTATGAGATCCTGAATACCTTGACATCTTACACCTTTCCCAAAGAAGGGTGTATTGGACATTTTACTTTGAATGCAATATTCATAAGTATGCAAGTTTTGAAATTTTAGACATTCTAAAGTTTCATCTCTTACTTGTCCATTGATCTCATCAATAGACATATGTCCAAAACATGATGTCAGATCATTGTCAAATGATCTTTATCCTCCTATTGATCTTTAAAGATTTATTTTTCAGTATTAGAAATCTTAATGAACCATTCATTAATTTTCTTATTTAGAGGAGTCCACTAGATGTTAGATTACTATCTGAAATATATCCATCATAACTCTCTATGATAGGTTTATTCCATAATTCATGTTTATTTCCAACATTTAGAAATAAACTATGAGTGTATTCTAATATCCAGGTCACAGAGACATTCTCTAAGACTAAGGGCTCCCACTGAAAATATGAAGTCTTTTGATCCAATGGAAATTGTTGCAACATTTGCATCACTTCCAACATGGATGACCATTAAACCTTAAGATCAAATTTCTAATATTCTAATACAGATGCAACCAATTACAAGTGTCATTAGAAGATTGAGATATAATTATTAAACTTTATCTTATCGAATAAGCAAGTCAATTTCAATGATTATATGTAGATTATTCTGATGTACTATCTTATTCCTTCTCTAAGGATTCTAGATAGATTTGATAGTCATACTATCAACACATCAACTTATTGCAGTATTGGCATTCATCCAACTCTTTGGATGTCATATGGAAGTCACAGAAGTACATTCAACTCTTTGACTATATTTCTCACTTAGGTCCAACCCATGCTTCCACTGCGCTCCCTTTATCTATAAGCAAACATTGCTCAAGACAAAGGATCTCTTAAGTTAAAATCAAAATTTTCAAGATAAGAGTATTTCAACATGCTTCATTCAATTCATACAATATAAATATTATGAAGCTTCATGAATGACAAGAGTATAGATAGTAGAATGATGACACTCATCGTATCTACATCCATTTAAACTCTTAAAACTTAGGTTCAGGTAGGTACTGAAACAATTTGAATACATCATCTCCTATAGAGCCACCATTCTGCATAATGCAGAGAACCATGTCATTCATGATTATATGTCTAGAGCACATATGTATACCAGAACATCTTCTTAGATTTTATAAGGATTATTTAATAATTACAATCATTATCGACATGTAACTTCAAAAGTACATTCAATGAGATCAAGACTTATAGAGACATACAAACCACAGGGTTTTAATCCTATTGTCTATTTAGTTATCATTCCTCATTATTATGAGGAAACTTGCACATTGCAACCACATATATTATGTGTCCAATTGCAAGTACAATATCTGGATCAAAGGTCCACTCCATGATATTCTACTGGTTATTCTTGAGTATAACATTGAGTGGGATTAAAGAAGGATTATCTGAAATAAGAAATTTGCATAAACATATATAAATATATAATTTACTTTGATTTAGGAATTTTTATATCAAAGTTGTCTTGCCATGTCAACAATGAAAGTTCATTCCCTCAATCACTTTCAATGTAAGAGATATACTTACCATTATATCTCAAGCAAGATCTAGGATCTCCTTCCTTATCTTTGTTACATCCCAATAATATGAGAACCTGTAACTCGGATAAAAAGAAGCGGGAACACATTCCGCCTTGCTAGTCCAACTTGCATCTCCCAATTCAATCTTTAACACCCAGGACCACCACCCCTAAGGTGATGTTGACCCATCATTAATTGAACCAACCGTCAATAGGAATACAACTCGCTATGCACAATCCAATATTGTCGCAATAATATGAGGACCCGATATTGGGGTTGTTGGACATGCGAGCCCACGGCGAGCCATTATGCAATAAATGTTATTGTGAATATCATTCCCTAATCTGAAATGAAGAATACATAATTTACATAATAGGTCCCTTAGTACAATTAGGGTTATGTACCATGGCCATCTTGATGATCATACAGCTGTTGATTCAATTATTGAATCATAGAGGCTGGTGCTTGGATGAATATCTAAAGAGTTAGATTGACGACTCATCAAGCACCTTCAAATGATTGTTAAGAGATGATCTCCAGTCAGAGTAGGAGATGGCAATCCTATCTCAGTTAGGCTGATATCTGACCGAACTCTTGATGCAGGTGCTCTGCATAGGAATAGAGATTCGGAGGTGTCAGATTAGTTCGGTCAAAGAGTTGACTTAACGAGATCGAGATAACCAAAGTCCTATATCGTATGCTATCACGATACAGGCACGCATCCTCTGACCGGAGACAAATGTGTTACTATATGTTTGAGTATGTACATTTGATAGACCAATTGGTTGATGACCTAATCAAGGTCTATACACCGGCGTGCTGGTGTGCATATAAGGGCATATGAGTAATACAATCTCTCAAAGGGATCATATAGGTTCAGTTACTGAACGTAAGACATGAGCTCACTCATGAGATATTGGGAAGAATCAAATTCCATGCGCATGGTCGTCTCGCTTTAGAAGCTTGAACTAAATTTGTAGGTTTGATATATACTTTTGGAAAGTATATGATCAAGACCTAGGTATCATATATGCTTTTGGAAAGTATATGATCGATACCAACTTACAATGATTGAATGAGAAAATTACTTATAGAACCCTGAAGTAGACAGTGTAAAGTTGATCTAATACTTCGGGTTTATTCTGAGTCTTCCAGTATGCAGGATGTATAGTTATTAGGAATACCTGAAGGTGATGTGATCATAAACGATTGTATAACCATGACGCTTCCATTCCTAGGGAGTGATGAAATGGGTCTGGATTTTAGTGACTCCTCTCAGTAGAGAAGTAATCTGATCTTAGTCCAAATGTTGGACATTGATCTAAATGTGATTTAGATGCAATGAGAAGATTAGATTTGCGATCATGATTTAATCAAGCATCTATGGGAGGCCCACGATCTAGATTTGAGATATGATCTCAATATCCATGTCACTATACGTGGAACAATACAATCGCCATGTCCTTATCTCCAAGTATTCGCAGAGAAAGCGCATTATCCTTGAAAGAGTTCATGGATATTTCTGATGTTGATATATGTATCCGAGCATTGAGAAAATGAATAATTAAATGTGATTTAATTATCATGAATAATATGAATTTGATTCATATTATAAGGAGAGTTATCTTAGATACTTAAATGTGATTTGATTATCAAAGATGTAAATAATGTGAATGTGATTCATATTATTTGAGCACGTGAGAATAAGTGATCCAATATAATTAAATGAGATTTAATTATTATGGATAAGAATAATGTGGATAGTAATATCCACCTATTCATAATATATTATAAATGTGATATATAACGTATTAGACAGAGCTAATTATAATTTATATTTGTTGATTAATTATTAATGTGTATTGGATACACATTGTCTAATAAATTGATAATATAAATTATATGTTGTTTTGGGTTGTGAATGTGATTCACAATATTTCAATGTCAAGATTGCAATATTCTCAAATATAATTGTGAATTATTTTTTATGAATAAAATCCCAACAAAAAGTTGTTGGAAATAAATAATGGAGAATATTAAGGAGGCATGCAATCTCATAGATTTCCATGAGATTGCCCTCCATATGGAAAGGGTGGGCGGCACCCAATTCCTAATTGGAATGGGTGGCCGTCCACATGGAACGTACATGGAGATGTAATCTCCATGTATATTTTCTCCTTATTTATTGGTTTAATTTAGGATTGATTTGTATTTGATTTTGTCAAATATATTTTAATCTAAATTAAATTACAAGTTGTTGGCTTTTACCAACAACAATCTTGACCATTGGATTGACATAAATCAATCTCATCCATTGATTTTATATGTCCCATGGATTGAGATCCATGGATCTCAAAACCCTATAAATAGAGAGGCATACCATGCTCTCTCTTTACACATAATGCTTGAGAAGCACATCTCTCTCTCTCTCTTTCTCTCTACACGTCTACTCTCTCTCCCTCTCTCATGGCCGTCCACCATGGATGACCTAGAGAGAAGTCTCCATCGTCGCAGCGTCGTCATTATGCTGTCCGATCGTCTGCTCGTGGATCTCCGTCTACTTCGGTGTGCCTCGCTCGTGAAGAAGATGTCGGACATGTGTCGAGATCAGGAGATCTGCCGCTTGGATCATCAACATGGATTGCGAGAAGCACGCGGTTCATCCCCGCGCTCGCAAGCGTCTCCTCTGTCGGGTCAGACTTGAGACAGGAGGTCTCTTCGTTTAGAGACTTGATCGCAACCACGCTTCAAGATGTAATCCTATTACTTGTTTGTGGTTTAGACGAAACGATCTGAAAAGTGTTCTTGGATCATGTGGTTTCGTCATATGAAAATTTTAAATTCCGCTGCATCGAGCAACTAGTGCGACTAGTCGCTCCTCGTCGTATTCGATACGACGCTCATGCTTCCGTGATGCGCTTGAGGATATAACCATATCCTTCAAGTGGTATCAGAGCCAGGCTGACGGTTTCGAATATGATTCACAAACCGAGGACGACTTGGGTTCGTTAAGGTCGCGGAAGTTTTTATCGCATTTGATTTCGCAGATCTGTTTAGTAAATAATTTAGGACATGTTTAAAATGTTTAAGCACGAATTATTTACTAGGATTTTGTTCTCCATTAAATAAGGAAATCATAGGATCTGAGTTTGCATAAATCGGATTTTGTATGCTCGAGATATGGTTGTTTTAATGAACATGTATGCACTGTTGCGGGAACTGTAGATCAGAACATGATTAAAAAGTTAATTACTGTTTAGACTTGCCTCTAAATGCGTGAAACATCACTTGGATTCTGTCCTAAATCAAATTAGCAATCTATGAAAGTTGATTTTGTCTAATATGGATTTAGTATGATTGAGATATGCTAATTTTAGTAAGTAGGGGTCACTGCTGAAATTACATTCCTAATCAAGAACCATGTGATTGTCAATTAATGAAATTAATTGTTAATTTCAAGAAATAATTATGGAAAATATTTGAGAAATATTGGAAGATGATTATTTCCTTAATTGACTTGGCCTCAACCAATTAATTGATTAGATTTGATCTAGATGATAGTTGGAAACACAATCATCAAACTCCTTGCTTGAATAGGATTGGGAATTTGTCTATCAACTTTCCTTATAATCAAAATTGTTTTGATTATCATATGGTATAATTTCAGTTGAAGAACCGATGATCATCTCAAGTACAAAAATGATTGACTCGTCATTATTTTTTCCCGAGGCGGATATGGTGTCTAGTCGGGGATCGCTGGGGTAGCGGGTTGCAACGTATGCGGTCCGTCCCACTTCCGTCGGTACTAGCCATGACAGCGGGTAGGGAATGAATGATGCCTAAGAGATCATGATGTATTTTTCTAATTATTAAAATTCGAATTAATACGTATTTTGAGATAACACCATATATTCAAGTAAAATCAAGTTTGTTGATTGAATTGGATAGAAAATTAATTTAATATGATTAAGTTACTTATATCCAATTGAAAACACTCTATTATAATAGATGTGTTATTTCCCTTGGAAGAATTAATTATGTGAATATGATTCATGATATCTAATTATAATTTGAATATGATATGGAGGATCGCATAAGTGAGATCCATGGTCTCCCGTCAAGGCGAAGGGTTCCGTTGCCATATATTGTATGTAGGAGACGCCTGTCCGAAGTGACAGCTGCATACGATCCATTTGGATCGGGCTCGTCGCTTCACGAAAGAGTAAGGACGTATGCGTAGTGACCCCAATATCGAGTCCTCATATTATTGGGGCGATATTGGATTACGCATAGCGAGTTGTATTCCTGTTGACGGTTGGTTCAATTAATGACGGGTCAACATCACCTTAGGGGTGGTGGACCCGGGTGTTAAAGACCGAATTGGGAGATGCAAGTTGGACTTGCAAGGCGGAATGTGTTCCCGCTTATTTTTATCCGAGTTGTAGGTTCTCATATTATTGCGATGCAACAAAGATAAGGAAGGTGATCCCAGATCTTGCTTGAGATATAATGGTAAATATATCTCTTACACTGAAAGTTATTGAGGGAATGAACTTTCAGTGTTGACAAGGCAAGACAACTTTGATATAAAGATTCCTAAATCAAAGTGAATTATATATTTATATATGATTATGCCAATTTCTTATTTTAGATAATCCTTCATTAAACCCACTCAATGTTATACTCAATAATAACCACTAAAATATCATGGATTATATTCATGATCTAGATATTGTACTTGCAATTGGACAAATAATGTATGTGGCTGCAATGTGCAAGTTTCCTCATAATAATGAGGAATGATAATTAAATAAGACAATAGGACTAAAACCCTAGGGTTTGTATGTCTCTATAAGTCTTGATCTCATCGAATGTACTTTGGAAGTGACAAGTCAATGATGATCGCAATTGTCAAATAATCCTTATAAAATCAATAAAGATATTCTGGCATACACATGTGCTCTTGACATTTAATCATGAATGCCATGGTTCTCTGCATCATGTAGAATGGTAGCTCTATAAGAGATGATGTATTCAAATTGTTTGAGTACCTACCTGAACCTATGTTTTAAGAGTTTAGATGGATGTAGATGATGTGTGTCATCATTCTACTGTCTATACTCTAGTCATTCATGAAGCTTCATAATATTCATATTGTATGAATTGGGTGAAGCATGTATAAATGTTGAAATGCTCTTACATTAAATTCTTTTGAATTTAACATAAGAGGTCCTTAGTCTTAAGCAATGGTTGTTTGTAGATAAAGGGAGCGCAGTGGAAGCATGGGTTGGACCCAAGCAAGAAGTATAATCAAAGAGTTGACTGTACTTCTGTGACTTTCATATGACATCCAAAGAGTTGGATGAATGCCAATACTGCAATATGTTGATGTGTTGATAGTACGACTATAAAATCTATCTAGAATCCTTAGAGAAGGAATCGGATAATACATCAGAATAACCCACATATAATCATTGAAATTGACTTACTTATTTGATAAGGTAAAGTCTAATAATTGTATCTCAATCTTCTAATGACACTTGCAATTGGTTGCATATGTATTAGAATATTAGAAATTTGATCTTAAGGTTTATTGGTCATCCATGTAAAAAGTGATGCAAGTGTTGCAACAATTTCCATTGGATCAATAGACTTCATATTTTCAGTGGGAGCCCTTAGTCTTAGAGAATGTCTCTATGACCTAGATATTAGAATACACTCATTGTTTATTTCTAATTGTTGGATATAAACATGAATTCTGTAATAAATCTATCATAAAGAGTTATGGTGGAGATATTTTATATAGTAATCTAAAATCTAGTGGACTCTACTAAATTAGAAAATTAAGGAATGGTTCATTAAGATTTCTAATACTGAAAATTAAACCTTTAAAGATCAATAGGAGGATAAAGATCATTTGACAATGATCTGGCATCAAGTTTTGGGCATATGTCTGTTGATGAGATCAATGGACTAGTAAGACATGAAACTTTAGATTGTCTAAAGATTCAAATCTCACATACTTGTGAATATTGTATTCAAAGTAAAATGTCCAATACACCCTTCCTTGGGAAAGGTGTAAGATGTCAAGGTATTCAGGATCTCATACATATTGATGTATGCAGATCATCTATATCATAGTAAACATTATGGATATGTGATATATGTTAATGATTATATATGATATGAGATTTCTTCTCTTCACCTAAATAACCTTTGAAATGTTCAAAGATTTCACATTTTTGGTTTAGAACCAAAGTTTTAAGGAAGATGAGATGAATTTGATCTAACCAAGGTAGCTTGCACCTATTAGATGAATTCAAGGAATACCTTGTGGAGATGTGAATATCATTCCTATCTCAATCCTCCTAATGAACCTTAACTCAATAGAGTTGTAGGGAGATACAATTGATCATGTGTGACATGATTTGATCAATGATAAATCTTAGCATAATTATCTATTAGTTTCCAAGTATATATATGTGGTAGAGACTACATATCCTTAATAAGGTTCCATGTAATTAAGCTGGAATCTGGCACTGGAGAGTGCTACTTCATTAGGAAAATAAAGGAAGGTATTGGACACCTACTTTATTACCTTGAGATTCTTAAAATATCTCATCTCTGAGAATGTGATTCTTAGAGGTTGAGACTCTTGAGAATCAAGATGAAAATGAAGTGTAGGAACTCAGTTAATCTTGAGAAGATAATGAGGCTCCTGAAATTGGAAACTAAAAGGACAATTAAAGATGAAACACTAATACCTCTTCAAATGAGTTTGAAGATGGATTTCATGTGTCAGAGAAATCTGACGATGATCAGATTTCATGTGATGAGATTCCTGAGGATCATAACATAGAAAGATGGATGTTAGCAATAAAAGTCTAATGTAGACTTCATATACAAGTGTTGTATATGAACCATCGAGGATCCACCTGTATGGGTAAGACCCATTAAGGTGTAGATGGATCTTCAAGAGAAAGAGGGAACCTGATGAGAAGGTAGAGACCTTCAAAGCACGGTTCGTAGCTATGAGCTACACACCGAAGAGAAGACATCGCTTGCGATGAGACTTGCTCTCCAGTGACCTTGCTTTAACCCATCAGAATATTGCTAACCATAGCTACACTGAAATAAGCTTCTCATAGTTGGAACATAAGATTTGATGAAATTATAAATGTTATGATTTCAGATAGAATCTTGATGAACCATATGAAGCTTAGTGGGAGTGCCTTTATGTTCATCGTGTTAAATATAGATGATATCCTAATCATTTGGAATGATATAAGGATGATAATAAGTGTTTTATAGACTGGCTATTCCATACCTTGAAATATGATTTCAAATATACCTCTTAGATCTTAGTTCTGAAGTTGTTCAGAAGCAAAGAGAAGAGGATATTAGTACTGTCACACTTGTAGTACACATTGGACATATTCTATTCTTAGAAATTCCAAGAAAGGCTTCCATCCCTTAAGATATGGTACTAACCTTTTTAAAGGGATGGCACCTCAAAAAGTTGAGGAAGTGAATGCTAGAACTGCTTGTACTTGTGCATCAGTTATGAGAAGTTGAGTGTATGCCGGATGTGTATGAATACCAGATGCCTGCCATGCAATGGGAGTAGTAAACTGTTACTAATCCTACTATGGAGATAAAACACTTTATTGCAGTAATAACAAAATCTTCATAGATGATAAGATTTTTTGATAGTGATCTCAAAGTCTTATCTTCAAAAACTTAAGACTTTATAGATAGTGATCTAAAAGGTCTTAACTTTGGATACCTTTAGAGATAGTGATCTCCAGGGATAAAGGTATTCTAATAAGGATTATGGAAATACTGGTTATAACAATTATTAAGCTATAGTATCAAGGACCCTAGAATAGCTTTAACAAAATTGAGTATTGGTTAATAGAGATGCAACATTCGCATTAGATGCGAGCACTGTTACTGGCGATATGCAAGTGTCGTAAAAGGACTTGGCGTAGTCTCACGGAAACAGAGTGACTGATCAACTTACCTAGCTATTTTCTTAATAACCTATGATTGTCATATGAGTATGGGTTTAAATGATTAGCCCATTAATGGCTCTTTGGGCTAGTGGGAGATTGTTGGACATGCGAGCCCACGGCGAGCCATTATGCAATAAATGTTATTGCAAATATCATTCCCTAATCTGAAATGAAGAACACATAGTTTGCATAAAAGGTCCCTTAGTACAATTAAGGTTACGTACCATGACCATCTTGATGATCATACAGCTGTTGATTCAATTATTTAATCATAGAGGCTGGTGCTTGGATGAATATCTAAAGAGTTAGATTGAGGACTCATTAAGCACCGTCAAATGATTGTTAAGAGATGATCTCCATCCAGAGTAGGAGATGGCAATCCTATCTCAGTTAGGTTGATATCTGACCGACCTCTTGATGCAGGTCCTCTGCATAGGAATAGAGATTCGGAGGTGTCAGATTAGTTAGGTCAAAGAGTTGACTTAACGAGATCGAGATAAGCAAAGTCTTATATCGTATGTTGTCACGATACAGGCACGCATCCTTTGACCGGAGACAGATGTGTTACTATATGTTTGAGTATGTACATTTGACAGACCAATAGGTTGATGACCTAATCAAGGTCTATACACCGGCACGCTGGTGTGCATATAAGGGCATATGAGTAATACGATCTCTCAAAGGGATCATATAGGTCCAGTTATTGAACCGGAAGACATGAGCTCACTCATGAGATATTGGGAAGAATCAAATTCCATGCGCATGGTCGTCTCGCTTTGGAAGCTTGACTGAATTTGTAGGTTTGATATATACTTTTGGAAAGTATATGATCAAGACCTAGGTATCATATATGCTTTTGGAAAGTATATGATCGATACCGACTTCCAATTATTGAATGAGAAACTTACTGATAGAACCCTGAAGTAGACAGTGTAAAGTTGATCTAATACTTCGGGTTTATTCTGAGTCTTCCAGTATGCAGGATGTATAGGTATTAGGAATACCTGAAGGTGATGTGATCATAAACGATTGTATAACCATGACGCTTCCATTCCTAGGGAGTGATGAAACGGGTCTGGATTTTAGTGACTCCTCTCAGTAGAGAAGTAATCTGATCTTAGTCCAAATTTTGGACATTGATCTGAATGTGATTCAGATGCAATGAGAAGATTAGATTTGTGGTCTTGATTTAATCAAGCATCTATGGGAGGCACGTGATCTGGATTTGAGATATGATCTTAATATCCATATCACTATACGTAGAACAATACAATCGCCCTGTCCTTATCTCCAAGTATTCGCGGATAAAGCGCATTATCCTTGAAAGAGTTCATGGATAATTCTGATGTTGATATATGTATCCGAGCATTGAAAAAATGGATAATTAAATGTGATTTAATTATCATGAATAATATGAATTTGATTCATATTATAAGGATAGTTATCTTAAATAATTAAATGTGATTTGATTATCAAAGATGTAAATAATGTGAATGTGATTCATATTATTTGAGCACATGAGAATAAGTGATCCAATATAATTAAATGAGATTTAATTATTATGGATAAGAATAATGTGGATAGTTATAACTATTCATAATATATTATAAATGTGATTTATAATGTTTAGAGAGAGCTAATTATAATTTATATTTGTTGATTAATTATTAATGTGTATTGGATACACATTGTCTAATTAATTGATAATATAAATTATATGTTGTTTTGGGTTGTGAATGTGATTCACAATATTCCAATGTCAAGATTGCAATATTCTCAAATATAATTATGAACTATTTTTTATGAATAAAATCCCAACAAAAAGTTGTTGGAAATAAATAATGGAGAATATTAAGGAGGCTTGCAATCTCATAGATTTCCATGAGATTACCCTCCATATGGAAAGGGTGGGCGGCACCCAATTCCTAATTGGAATGGATGGCCGTCCACATGGAATGTACATGGAGGTGTAATCTCCATGTATATTCTCTCCTTATTTATTGGTTTAATTTAGGATTGATTTGTATTTGATTCTGTCAAATATATTTTAATCTAAATTAAATTATAAGTTATTGGCTTTTACCAACAACAATCTTGACCATTGGATTAGTATGGTATCTCTTAAAATCCCTGACTACTACGATACTGCTTGCGGATTATACCAATCTACATATACCTCTCTCTTTTATCAATCAGTACTAGTGGAATAAAGAGCAATTCCCATCATACAACTTACCTTTCCTTTCCTTTTCACGGGTAATAAGTTACAGATCAAATTAGGATGCCGGAAGGGGGGGATCAACATATATATATATATATATATATATATATGACACAACATTTCTCCCCCAATTCCTTTTAGTCGGGCTTCTCGATCTGTCATTATACCCTGAGAAGTGGAAAGAATTGCAATTCCCATTCCACCTAAAATCTCTCCGCATTGGTGTAATGAAAGGGAAGGGCCCACGACAATGACGGAGCGCCCCGAATAATCGACTCGTTTACCGAGCAGAGTCTCACGAAATCTTCCCTCTTTGCCTTCAATTACATCTGAAAAGGACTTGTAAACTTTATTCTGACCGTCCCTCATTGGTTGTCCACGAATCCCATTATCAAGAAGCGTATCTACAGCCTCTTGTACTAGTTTTTCCTGACACATTACTAAATCAATCTCATCCATTGATTTTATTTGTCCCATGGATTGAGATCCATGGATCCCACAACCCTATAAATAGAGAGGCATACCATGCTCTCTCTTTACACATAATGCTTGAGAAGCACATCTCTCTCTCTTTCTCTCTACACGTCTACTCTCTCTCCCTCTCTCATGGTCGTCCACCATGGATGACCTAGAGAGAAGTCTCCATCGTCGCAGCGTCGTCATTATGCTGCCCGATCGTCTGCTCGTGGATCTCCGTCTACTTCGGTGTGCCTCGCTCGTGAAGAAGATGTCGGATCTCATGTGTCGAGATCAGGAGATCCGCCGCTTGGATCATCAACATGGATTGCGAGAAGCACGCGGTTCATCCCCGCGCTCACAAGCGTCTCCTCCGTCGGATCGGACTTGAGACAGGAGGTCTCTTCGTTTAGAGACTTGATCGCAACTACGCTTCAAGAGGTAATCCCATTACTTGTTTGTGGTTTAGACGAAACGATCCGAGAAGTGTTCTTGGATCATGTGGTTTCATCATATGAAAATTTTAAATTCCGCTGCATCGAGCAACTAGTACGACTAGTCGCTCCTCGTCGTATTCGATACGACGCTCATGCTTCTGTGATGCGCTTGAGGATCTAACCATATCCTTCAGGGGTCACTACGCATACGTCCTTACTCTTCTGAGAAGCAACAAGCTCGATCCAAATGGATCATATGCAGGAGTTGTCACTTCAGACATGCGTCTCCTACATACAATATTTGGCGACGGAACCCTTCGCCTTGACGGGAGACCATGGATGTCACTTATGTGATCCTCCATAACATATTCAAATTATAATTAATCATTATGAATCATATTCATTACGATTAATTCTTCCAAGAAAAATAACAACTCTATTCATAATAGAGTGTTTTTAATTGTATATAATTAACTTAATCATATTAAATTAATTTTCAATCCAATTCAATCAACCAACTTGATTTTACTTGAATATATGGTATTATCTCAAAATACATATTAATTCGAATTTTAATAATTAGAAAAATACATCATGATCTCTCAGGCATCATTTGTTCCCTACCCGTTGTCATGGCCAGTACTGGCGGGAGTGGGACGGACCGCATCCGGTGCAACCCGCTACCCCAGCGATCCCTGACTAGACACCATATCCGCCTCGGAAAAAAATAATGCCGAGTCAATTACTTTGTACTTGAGATGATCATCGGTTCTTCAATCGAAATTATACCATATAGTAATAACCAAAACAATTTTGATTATAAGGAAATTTGCTAGACAAATTCCCAATCCTATTCAAGCAAGGAGTTTGTTGATTAAGTTTCCAATTTTGATTTAGATCAAATCCAATCAATTTATTGGTTGAGTCCAAGTCAATTAAGGAAATAATCATCATTCAATATTTCTAAAATACTTTCCATAATTATTTAATGAGATTAACAATTAATTTCATTAATTGACAATCACATGGTTCTTGATTAGGATAGTAATTTCAACAGTGACCCCTACTTACTAAAATTAGCATATCTCAATCAATTTAAATCCAAATTAAGCAAAGTAAGTTTTCAAAGTTTGCTAATTTGATTTACAACAGAACCTATATGATTTGCACATATTTCAAGGCGTTTCTAAATAGTAATGAACTCTTTAATTACGTTAAGATTCGCAGTTTCCCGTAACAGTGAATACATGTTCATTAAAACAACCATATCTCGAGCAAACGGAATCCAAATTATGTAAACTCAGATCCTATGGTTTCTTTATTTAATGGGGAACAAAATCCAATATTTTTATGTTTAAACAATTTAAACAGGGCCGAAAAATTACACTAAACATAGATGAGAAAATGAAATGCGATAAAACTTTTGCAACCCTAATGTACCCAAGTCGCCTTCGGTTTTATGGATCATATCCAAAATCTTCGACCTAAGGATCTGATACCACTTGAAGGATATGGTTAGATCCTCAAGCGCATCATGGAAGCGTAAGCGTCATATCGAATATGACGAGGAGCGACTAGTCGCACTAGTTGCTCGATGCAGCGAAATTTAAAAAATTTTCATGCGACGAAACCACATGATCCAAGAACACTTCTCGGATCGTTTCATCTAAACCACAAATAAGTAATAGGATTACCTCTTGAAGTGTGGTTGCGATCGAGTCTCTAAACAAAGAGACCTCATGTCTCAAGTCTGATCCGGCGGAGGAGACACTTGCGAGCGCGGGGATGAATCGCGTGCTTCTTGCAATCCATGTTGATGATCCCAGCGGCGGATCTCCTGATCTCGACACATGAGATCCGATGTCTTCTTCACGAGCAAGGCGCGCTGAAGAAGACGGAGATCCACGAGCAGATGATCAGGCAGCATAACGACGACGCTGCAGCGATGGAGAACCTCTCTCTAGTGCATCCATGGTGGATGGCCATGAGAGGGAGAGAGAGTAAACACGTAGAGAGAGAGAGAGAGAGAGAGAGATGTGCTTCAATAGCATGTGCCTAGAGAGCATGGTATGCCTCTCTATTTATAGGGTTTTGGGATCCATGGATCTCAATCCATGGGACATATAAAATCAATGGATGAGATTGATTTATGTCTAATCCAATGATTAAGATTGTTGTTGGTAAAAGACAACAACTTGTGATTTAATTTAGATCAAATATATTTTATAAATCAAATACAAAGCAATCCTAAATTAAACCAATAAAATAAAGTAGACAATCATCATGGAGATTGCATCTCCTATTGGAACAAGGTGGACGGCCACTTGTTTCATATTGGAGGCAATCTCATGAGATCTCAAGAGACTGCATATCTCCAGGAAAATCTCCATTATTTATTCCAACAACTTTTGTTGAGATTTATTCTCCAAAAATAATTCAAAATTAATTTTGAGAATATTGCAATCTTGCCATTGGAAATTTGTGAATCACATTCACAACCCAAAACAAAATATAATTTACATTTTCAATTAATTACACAATGTGTATCCAATACACATTAATAATTAATCAACAAATATAAATTATAATTATCTCTCTCTAATACATTATAAATCATATTTTTAATATATTTTAAATAATTGGATATTACTATCCACATTATTCTTATCCACAATAATTAAATCACATTTAATTATATTGGATAACTTATTCTCATATGCGCAAATAATATGAATCACATTCACATTATTCACATCTTTGATAATCAAATCACATTTAATTATCTAAGATAACTCTCCTTATAATATGAATCAAATTCATATTGTTCATGATAATTAAATCACATTTAATTATCCATCTTCTCAATGCTCGGATACATATATCAACAATAGAATTATCCATGAACTCTTTCAAGGATAATGCACTTTCTCCGCGAATACTTGGAGATAAGGACAGGGTGATTGTATTGTTCCATGTATAGTGACTTGGATATTGAGATTACATCTCAAATCCAGATCGCGAGCCTCCCATAGATGCTTGATTAAATCAAGATTGCAAATCTAATCTTCTCATTGCATCTGAATCACATTCAATCAATGTTCAACATTTGGATCAAGATCAGATTATTTCACTACTGAGAGGAGTCACTAAAATCCAGACCCATTTCATCACTCCCTGGTAATGGAACCGTTATGGTTATACAATCCTTTATGATCACATCACCCTCAGGTATTCCCAATACTTGTACATCCTGCATACTGGAAGACTCGGAATACACCCGAAGTATTAGATCAACTTTATACTGTCTACTTTAGGGTTTTATCAGTAAGTTTCTCATTTTGATCATTGGGAGTTGGTATCGATCATATACTTTCCAAAATCATATATCATACCTAGGTCTTGATCATATACTTTCCAAAAATATATATCAAACCTACAAATTCAGTCAAGCTTCCAAAGCGAGACGACCGTGCGCACGGAATTTGATTCTTCCCAATATCTCATGAGTGAGCTCATGTCTTCCGGTTCAGTAGTGAACCTGTATGATCCCTTTGAGAGATCGTATTACTCATATGCCCTTATATGCATACTAGCGCGTCGGTGTATAGACCTTGGTTAGGTCATCAACCTATTGGTCTACCAAATGTACATACTCAGACATATAGCAACACACTTGTCTCCGGTCAGAGGATGCGTGCCTATATCATGACAGCATACGATATAGGACTTTGGTTATCTCGATCTCGTTAAATCAACTCTTTGACCTAACTAATCTGACACCTCCGAATCTCTATTCCTATGCAGAGGACATGTATCAAGAGGTCGGTCAGATATCACCTTAACTGAGAAAGGATTGACATCTCCTACTCAGGCTGGAGATCATCTTATAATAATCATTTGACGGTGCTTGATGAGTCCTCAATCTAACTCATTAGATATTCATCTTAGCACCAGCCTCTAATTCAATAATTGAATCAATAGATGTATGATCATTAAGATGGCCGTGGTACTTATCCCTAATTGTACTAAGGGACCTATTATGCAAATTATGTATTCTTCATTTCAGATTAGGGAATGATATTTGCAATAACATTTATTGCATAATGGATCGTTGTGGGATCGCATGTCCAACAAATGATAGTCTACAGGTCCTAATGACGATCACTACAATAGTTGCATCGGATCCCATCTGGATGATTATATCCCCTTCATCAAGATTTCTGATGTTTTGAAACATATGTAGCTGATTACATACATGTACGGGAGCACCAGAATCAACAATCCAACTTCCTTCTCATGCTACGAGTAAATTGATTTCAATTATGAATGTACATTTCTTATTTAACAGTGTTATAATTTTGTCCTTCTCTAAGGACTTTAGATATTCTGGATGGTTACTCTTCTAGAATCCTGGCTTATTGCAGTGATGGTAAACATCTATCACTATGGGCATCAGATGTGTTGAAGCTTTAGAAGATTGATCAACATTTGACCTTTCTTCTTCTCTTGGATCAGACCCTTCCAATATCCATGCTTCCTCTTGTGCTTCACTTTAACCTATGCGACCTTTGCACCGCTAGAGGAAAATTCTTTCTTCATAATACCCTCAGTGGACTTTAATGTAGAAAGAGTGTGATTCACATCTCCATACATCTCCTTCAAATTCATGAGGATGTCATGAGCAGATTCAATGCCTATAAGTTGCTTCTGAAGTACATTAGATAATGATCCAAGAATGTAACGACGAGTGAACGAGTGATCCTTGTCCCACTTCTTGTTGAACTCGTAGGCATCCTTTGTCTTAGGGTTCTCATACTTCATAAATGAGAGCACATTCTCTATGTTTGTTGTCTCAAGTATGAGTTCAAAATTATAGATCCAATCCAAATAATTTAGATCGGTCAACTGATTGACCTTAAGCAGATTATTAAGTGGGTTGAGAGATTTCATCTGAAATAAAAAGAAAAAATACATTTTAATATCTTGATTAAGTAGATTAAACAATTTTATATTTTGAAATCAAGAGTTCTCAATTTTTGTACTTTAAAATGCTTTCCCTTATAAGCTTTCAAAGCTTGAGATGAGCTAACCAAAGGCCTCACTACAAGATCTGAGTCTCCTTTCCATTTTCATTACACCCCAATAATATGAGAAAATGAAACTACGATGAAATAAGCGGGAATTATTTCCACCTTACAAGTCCAACTTGTATTCTTAGTTCGGTCTTCAACACCCATACCCCCACATATATGGGGTTAGGATTTTGTCGATTAAATCAACTGTCAATGAGTGAATATCAATTTATGTTATGCACTATCCGATGCCACCTCTATGATATGGGGAACAACATTGAGGTCACTACGCATATAATCCATCTCTTTCGAGACACGAAGAACCTGATTCCATGGCTATTTGTATTCTGGAGTCATGACTATGCATGGGCGTCTCCAAAAATACAACCCATGGTGATGAGGTTCTTCGCAATGATGGGAGACCATGGATGTCATCATATTACTTAGTCCATGATATGTTTAAATTAATGAAATCATTTTGAATCATACTCCCATGATTATATAAGGTATAGTGCAAGGGTACTTATTTATTGTCTTAGTTTTAATCTAATTAAAACAATGATATTAAGTGATCCTAGTTAGGGGTTTGATCCTTTTATGCACTTTATGTTACCATATAGTATTACACCCTCACTTAGTACAATTTAATGTTCAAATTTTAGTTATTAAAGTATTCCATGAATCATCATGCTACATTTCCTTGAAACGGATATAGCCAGGTCGGGTAGATAATGCAATAGGGAGCGCCTCCACTACAGATGTGGCGCAGGGTGCCAATTAAGTAACCCATTAGCATATTCACGGCCTAGACACCTTATTCCAAATCAATTCGAGACAACATAATCGGTACATATTGTACTAAGGAGGTTTTGTCGATTTTTCGACTGTGTATGATACGATATAGTAACTCTTAGAAATTTTAAGAATTTAAAACTCTTTTTAATTTCTCAAAATATTTAGTGCAACAATCTAGATAATTCTTGAATTCAAAAACTCATAATTTATCAAAAGGTCTAGTGCACTATTCTAAACAACTTTGAATCAAAATAATTCAATTTTAAAAATATCTACTGCAACAATCTAGACAATTCATGATATAAATTAAATTGATTTCACAATTTATAGTTGAATAGTAAATAATAAAGTCCATAATTAATCAGGAAAAATGAAATAAGAAGATATTCTATTTTATTGCATATTTCCAAAATAAACAAACAATTATTCGGATTTGAATTTACAAGATGCGACCATCGCACTTCAAATTAAAAGGCATCATATAACTTGGATTTAAAATTCATTGCGACCTCGAATACATCCAAAATATAAGGTCCAACTCCTAACGTAAATATATAAATATATTTTTATCAATTTTGAGTCCCAAAATATGAAAAATAAGTCAATAAGACAATCAAGTCCACTTCCAACTCTACTTATGGAGAAATCCAATTTCTCAAGGCCACTGACGAGTCCGATGCCACACGCTTTAAAAATGTGTTTTTATCTTCGAGAGTGAAAATAATAAATGTCGTTCGTTGTAGGCGGCGATCGGAAACAGTCAAGAAATAACAACAAATTTTTAATCAATTTTAATCCAGTGGTTTTATGTTTATTTTACTTGGGCAAGTCCCAAGGTCGATCACAAGGAGGCAAAGGAACAACCTAGAAGTATGTCTATCCAATTTCGTGTTCGATTTTCGAGGCGGTTATTTTGGAATTTTTAATGCAAATAAGGGATGCAAGATGCGATTTTGGCCTATTTTAGGGACTAAAATGTAAATTTCAATCAAACGATGTCGGAAAAATATGAAACTTGGTCACAATGCAAAATATGATGAAATAAATGCACTGTAATTATTTTGGAATTTTTGGATGCAATATGAATTTGTTATGGATATTTAAATGCAAACAGAATGATTTTCAATATTTAATTATGATAAATATTAAACCTACTTATTTTCAAGATACAAAATTATCTAAGATCTATCACTAGGTGATGGATCTCAGAAAAATCCTAAATCTTGAAAATATGGGGTCTAAAACCTATTAAAAATTAGATACTGAAATATGCAAAAGGATTTTTACAAGGCAAATTCTGCATGCAAATGCAAATCTTTTTGGGCACAATGTTAATCAAAATAATCTCTACAATATGTGATTTTTCGGAAGTTTTTAGAGCAACAATTAATCAAATATAAATTGAAGAGCATAAAATGGGCAAAGTTTGCAATTTTCCACAAAATATTTATTTATTAATTAACCGTCAATCACAAAAATAGCCCCAATATGTCCAGATGTAGAGAGATAAGTGAGGAACATCATGCAATTTTTAGATAAATAAAATAATGTCTAGAAGAGGTTCAAAAACTAAGGGGAATACAGGGGTACTGATGCAAATATAATAAATAAATAAATAAATGCAGCGGGGCGTATACGCGTAATTACCTAAACAAAGGGGGTGTTTCTGCAAATTTACCAGAGTGGCACGTGTGTAGCACATGCCTCTGGTCGGTGGTTTGAAGCGCAAATATGGAGGAAGGCCGGGATGCTCTTGCAATTTACCCATGGGGCACGTACGCAGCACGTGACCCCCCTGGGATGATGTCAGCGTGACGTCGTTCCCCCGTTACGTGCCTCGCACGTGAGG
The DNA here is from genome assembly GCA_037367405.1 of Ottelia alismoides. Taxonomy (NCBI): domain Eukaryota; kingdom Viridiplantae; phylum Streptophyta; class Magnoliopsida; order Alismatales; family Hydrocharitaceae; genus Ottelia; species Ottelia alismoides. The sequence continues at coordinate 725,572 of JAZKJV010001852.1, read as the reverse complement.
CGGGGGCCTCGGGTTGGGACCCGGTGGCTGGAGCGGCGGAGGGGTTGGCGGAGCTCTTGCCCCGGCGGCTGGAGGTCCGATGAAGGCGACTCCTGGCTCCGGCCAGGAGGTGGCGATGATGTCAGTCGGAGTAGCGCGTGCGCAGGTGGTCGATGAGGCTGGTCGCTGTTGAGGACGAAGCTAGAGGTGGGCGTAGGGCCGTGGTCAGCTTCTGGATGGCCCAGGCGGAGGTGTCGAAGAAGCTTCTAAGTCGAGGGCGATGAAGCAGCTTGCGGTGTGGCGTGGCGGAGTCGCTACGTAGCTCCTAGCGGGTGTCGACGAGGTCGGAAGAGGAGCATCAAGCTCCTGGCGAGGTGGAGTCGAAGACGGTGGAGTGGTGAAGGCGGTGGGGATCAGGCAAAGATGAAGCGCAGGCGGAGCTCCCGGTGGTGCGGTTGCGAAGGCGGAGGAGTACGGGTTTGCTCGGGGCGGAGATGGTGTCGGTCGGTGAAGTTCATCGGAGAAGACGAAGTCGAGGCGGAGCGTAGGGCGGTGCTGCGAAGTTGTCGGTGAAGGAAGTCGATGCCGATAGGCTGAATCGTAGGCTCAACGGGCACGAGGGCCGGAGCGGGGAAGAAGGCACGGAGGCGTCGTTGGCTGCAGCGGCGTCGGGGGAGGACGCTGGATCTCGTCGGGAAGAAGGCGGAGCTCGGGCTGTCACCACCGAGCTCCGTGGCAAGGGATGCAACCGGCGGATAATCGTCAGGGATGGCGTCAAGGTCTCTTAAATAAGGGAGAGAGAGGGACGTGGCCGGCGCAAGGATAACGGAGGCGGTTGATCGTTGGCGAGAACGGCGGGGAAGGCGGTTGGAGGAGATTCGCGGTGGTGGTTTCGGGCGAGCAGCGCAACGGAGGAATCGGGGGGGAAGTTGCGAGCTGGGGAAGGAGATGCATGGTGCCCGTCCGATCCACCATGATCGGATGGCTGAGATTAGGCCAGGTGGCGGTCAAGAGACAGCGGGCATCCCGCACGTGCTTGGCGCGTTCCTGGGGGCACGTGCCTTGCACGTGCGGTGGCTTTAATTACTTTTTTTATAAAAATGAAATTAAAAGGGCGAAAAAAATGCTGACACGTGGCGGCCTTTGGGGCTGCCACATGTCAGCACCAGAAAAATCGAAAGAAAAAGATTTAGAAAATCAAAAAGAAATAGAAAATGACCTCAGATCGAAAAAGTTCCTTCACGAATGCTCGTCTCGACGAGATCTACAACTTTCATGAAGACATCAAAGCCTAAATCGGTCAAATGTAAAAAAAATGAATTTTTGGGGTATCCCATGTACATAGAATACCTTGATTTTAGGGTTTTGTAATTTTTTTGTCATTTTTAAACAAGATAAAAATCCGGAAAAATATAGAGAAATCAGAGATAAGTAAAAGACATCTAAATCTATTTTTTTTGGATTTTTATTGATAAAGAAAATAAGTACATAAAATATAGGTCAGAAAACCGCTAAAATATACAATGTACAAAAGAGACCCAAAACCCATCTTTCACATACGAGCTCCGATTCACTTGAACTTGGTCTTGTTTTGAAGGTAATTGAATGTGCATTAGTTCAAAAGTGAGTAGGATCATATCGGACACTGGATGGGGAAGTTATGTGGCTTTTAGTCTGAAAATCCTGAAATTAGGGTTTGGGTTTTTGATCCACTTATCAGGGTTAGTGATTTTTTTATATTTTTCATTTATTCTTGTTAGTGATATGTACACAGTGGAGGTGGTTTTGTGCCATTCGATTTTAGCATGAAGGAGTTAAAAATAGGGGAAGTTAGGCTATTTACAGGTCAACTTTGGCTTGGATTTTTGGCTCCTTATTTTGTGCAGAAATTAATGCTAAAATGCAGTTCTTATGAATACATGCCTGAATACTAATTATGCAAAATAGATGCAGAAATGTTGTTGATTTTTAGGGATCTGAGCTTAATTAATGAGATTTAGAGTGATGAATCTGAGATTCATCATCCCCTATACTTAAACCATGCTCGTCCCTGAGCATCAAAAAGAAATGCTATGAGGTGAAATGAGATTGGGTTCCATACCAGGACCATGAGCTGAAGGTGAAAATGAAACTAAACTCGACCTTTAGATTAATAGTGTGGCGGAACTTCTGTGAGACTTAGAATCTTAAAATTAACAGCCCTCAAGTTCTACACATCATTGTCACAGTTTCGGCTCAGAAGTCGTCTTAGATCAATCCTCTTCCCAAAGTATACCCTATGAATATCGAACAACCGACTCAAGTGTGTGAAGGGTTTTAGCTCTTCCCATCTAGAATGCCGAACTACCATGCTCCTCTCCTCTCCAGTAACTCATCCTCGGGGAGTCAGGTATTTCCTTCTAAGGTCTGTCGCGCTGTGTTCACAATCGAATGAGTGAGAAGTTAGAAGAAGAAGAAAAGAACTGGAGGGTGGCCAGTGTAGTCACCTCTCCTTGTGAAGATGGCCAGTGTAGCCGAGTCTCCACCAAGATTTGCAGGTTCTTAAAGCTTGGACCTTTTTGGTCGGATTTTTATTTGGTAAAATGCTTCTTTGTATTTGGAATTTTTGGTGGTTCTGCTTGGATTTTGTTGTGCCCCTACAGATATAGAATCTTTTTGTTCCGTACATTTTTTGGGGTCTTAGAAAAAATTGTGCCCAACCGTCCATCCCTTTTCCGAAGCTTTATTTCAACCCGTACTCCGGTCTTTAGATTTCCATGCTACCAGAAAAGAGACTCACACAGTCTTCCAACATCCCGTCTGAGTTGAGCTAAGTGCATAGTGCGAGAGTACAAATTAATTCTCTATTCCAGAGTTCTACCCAGAATGAAGAGACCAGTTTAGACACTAAGAGTCAAACGATGTACATTGTCATGTGGAACTTAAGGAATTAAGTCAAAAGACCTGAAGCTCTTAAAATCCTATTTCTCGGTGAAGTTCCTCTGAAAATTAGGTGGATTAAGGTCAAGTCCAGACCACTCTCAAGTTCTACTCATAACTCGGTTCAGAACCCACTAACTTTTCATAGATGCACACGCATGTGATGTTGGATGAAATGCCGGTGTGTGAAATGCAGACGCATATTTTATGCAAGGGATTTTTTTTGATGCAAATAAGAAGCCATTTTTTTTCAAAAAATTTTTGGCATGGTTAGTGTTAGTAGAAAAACCCCTTTTTATTTTTGTGTGCTTGTTTGTTTTGTTTGTTTTTTTTCAAGTTAGTACCCACCCCGTAAATACATATAGACTTACGCGAAAGTACGAGATATGGGTAAAATATATACAAGGTATATACACAGACCCCCCTATACTTAGCGAGTGTTGTGTCCTCAGAGCACAAGAAGCGGAAAGAAGACATGGCTCGAGCTAAGCGTAAGGGAGTGAAAATAAAAAGAAAAAATGAAGCGATCGGGATATGTGAATGACGAGAGTATAAACAGGTGGATGTCGATTCCCCCTATACTTAGGCTTTGGTCCACATAAGTATGGAAGAAGGGTGGAGATGGAGCGATCGTGAGGAAGAGTGTGATCCGGGGAAATGATATATACAGATGGCATCGGTCCCCCCTATACTTAGGCCTTGGCCTAAGTAGAGGAAGAAGCTGTACAAGGAGGTCAATGTGGTCGGGAGGTAGGGTGGGAATGATCAGATAAATCTTCTATGTCCTCGCTCTGCATGAATTAAATGACCTCAACTTGAACTGTCTGCTCTTTGGGTGATTCAATATATGGCTTTAGCATTTGTCCATTTACTGAGAAAGGTTGTGCATTATCTTTGAGTTCGGCAATATCCACGCTTCCATTGGTATGCACATCGATGACAATGTAGGGACTCATCCATTTTGATTTTAGTTTCCCATGAAAAATCTTCAACCGAGCATTAAACAACCACACTTTCTGTCCAGGGACAAAGGTTTTATCTCGAATGTGTCTATCATACCATCTCTTGACCTTGTCCTTATAAATCACACTGTTGTCATATGCTCGATTTCGGATTTCAATCAGCTCATTTAGATTTAAGTCTCGGCATAGTTTCCCAAGGTGACAACTCCAATTCAACTTTTTGATTGCCCATTCTGATTTGTGAATCAATTCTGTAGGTAGATGGCATGGCTTGCCATAGATCATCCTAAAAGGTGAAGTACCGAGTGGTCTTATAGGCTGTCCTATAGGCCCATAGGACTTGGTCCAACAGTTTCGACCATTTCTTCCTATCTGGTCGAACCAATTTCTGAAGAATACCCTTCACCTCCCTATTAGAAACCTCTGTCATGCCATTAGATTGTGGATGGTATGGGTTGGCTATTCTGTGCTCAAACTTGTACTCCTTAGCCAAAGATCTCATTTCTCTGTTCACAAAGTGGCTACCTCCATCAGAAATCAAAACTTTTGGTATCCCGAACCTTGCAATGATATTATCTTTGATAAACTTACAGACCACTTTGCTATCTGCGGTTCGAGTTGGAATAGCCTCTACCCATCTTGATAAATAATCAACCGCTAACAAGATGTACTCAAAACCATTGTTGTTGGGAAAGGGACCCATAAAATCAATTCCTCATGCATCGAAAACATCACAGAAAATCATTGGTTGCATGGACATTTCATCTCTATATCCCATAGTCCCTCCCATTCTTTGACAAATCAAGCATGATCGTACAAATTCATTAGCATCCTGAAATAAGGTCCGCCAGTAAAATCCACATTGGAGTACCTTGTGCGCGGTTCTCTTTCCCGAATGGTGTCCTCCAGCCTCGAGAGAATGACAGTGTGTGAGGACACTCTGATATTCCTCCTGCGGAATACATCTTCTCCAGACACAATCCGGACCTTCATAGAAAAGAAAAGGATCGTCCCAATGGTATTTTCTCGAATCTGACTTCAATCGATCAATCATTTTTTTGGTCCAACCAAAGGGAACCTTCTTGGAGACAAGATAGTTCACTATGTCGGAATACCATGAGTTTGAATCAATGACGCAAACCGATTCGTCTGGAAAAGTCTCCTTAATTGGTCCGATATCAGGATGATCGTATTGCTTGATTCGGGAAAGGTGATCAGCAACAACATTCTTTATTCCAGGTTTATCCTTAATCTCCAAATTAAACTCCTGGATTAACAAGATCCATCTCAAAAGTCGTGCCTTGGCATCCTTCTTATCCATGAGATATCTAATTGCTGTGCGATCTGTGAAAATTGTCACCTTGGAGCCCAATTTGTATGATCTGAATTTTTCAAGGGCCCAAACAACCGCAAGCATTTCCTTTTCAGTCAATGTATAGTTTCTCTGTGCAGGATCCAATACATTGCTCGCGTAGTGAATTGCATAAGGAATTCCCTCTCTTCTTTGTCTGAGTACTGCTCTGACAGCAAAATTCGATGCATCAGTCATGATCTCGAAGGGAAGAGACCAGTCGGGAGCTTGTAATATCGGCGATTAACATATTTTCTTTTTCGGGAGCTCGAAGGCCTCTAGACATCTGTGATTCACAATAAACTCGGTGTCTTTTCCTAAGAGCTCAGTCAGTGGGCGGGCAATCTTTGAAAAATCTGGGATAAACCTTCGATAAAATCCAACATGCCCTAAGAACGACCTCACTGACTTGACGTTGGTTGGTGGCTCAAGTTTCTTAATCACATCCACCTTAGCAGGGTCCACCACCATTCCCTTTTTGGAGATGACATGCCCCAACACGATACCCTCAGTCACCATAAAGTGACTTTTCTCCCACGAGAGTACCAAATTAACCTCCCGACATCTCTGGAGGACTCGGTCTAAGTGCGCTAAACATGTATCAAATGAATCACCATGAATCGAGAAGTCGTCCATGAAGACTTCCAGGAAATCACCAACCATTTCGGCAAATACGACAATCATGCACCGTTGAAATGTGCATGGGGCATTGCAAAGCCCGAATGGCATGCGCTTGAATGCGTAGGTACCGAAGGGACATGTGAACGTGGTCTTTTCCTGGTCCTCGGGAGCGATAGCTACTTGATTGTATCCCGAATACCCATCAAGAAAACAGAAGAATGCTTTCCCTGCAAGTCTCTCCAATATTTGATCAAGGATGGCAGTGGAAAGTAATCTTTCTTGTTCGCAGCATTCAGGCACCGGTAATCGACACAGACGCGCCACGACGTGGGTACTCGAGTCACGATCTCTACCCCCTTCTCGTTGGTGACCATCTGGATTCCCGACTTCTTCGGGACGACATGAAGGGGGGGCACCCACTTGGAGTCAGAAATGGGGTATATAAATCCTGCTTTACACCATTTCTTGATTTCTTTCTTCACCACTTCCCGAAGATTGAGGTTTAATCTTCTCTGAAATTCACGGGAAGGCTTTGCATTATCCTCAACATAAATTTGGTGCGAGCAGAGAGCAGGGTTTATTCCTATGAGATCCGACACAGTCCAACCTATGGCTTTTCGATTTTGCTCAAGGACTTCGAGTAGTCTGGATTCCTGGTCCACGGTAAATGAGGAGCTAATGATCACAGGGAATTTTTCTTTGGGTCCATTGAGAAATGCATACTTCAGTGTGGGAGGTAGTGGCTTCAGCTCTGGCAATTCTGAATCATCGATCAAGTTTGGATGAATGACTTTTGCTTCTGGCTCAGTATTGGTTGGCGGTGAATCACTGTATGAGATGCTAGCTACCAATTCCGAAGAAAAGTGAGTCGGATCGCTAAAGTAGAATGGTAATTCGGTGAGAGCTGTGTCCGACTCATCATCGATATTTCTTGACCGTCCCAAAGGTGATGGGTTTGACAAATCCGAGAGGATTTCTATGTCATCAAGAGTGTAATAATCTGGGGGTCTAGATATCTCGGATACTGCATTGCGTATTATTTCTTCTTCTGAGGATGTGCTCTCTATCTGTATGTATGGCAGTTGGTCCCATGGCCCAGTGGTTCTGAGGAGATTGCATTCTGATGTTTCGGCATCTTCACTTGTGGATTCGGAGTCTAGCCTTTGCCACTTTGTTTGTTTCATCTCCAAGTCTACTTCTCCGCCTGGAGAACGGAATTTCATCACGCTAGAACCGTAATCGAATAAAGCCTTAGCGGTTCTTAAAAATGGTCTTCTGAGAATGATTTGCGATTCCTTCCAATGATTCGGGGTCTCCATATCCAGGACAGTGAAGTCCACTTTGTATTCCGTACCCTCGATAATGATGATGACATTCTTCACTTCTCCATTAGGTCTTTTAGTGGATTTATCAGCAAATTGGAGTAAAGATGATGATTTCTTTAGAGGGCCCAACTCCAATCTATAATATAAGGCTAAGGGTAGAAGCTTTATGGAAGATCCATTGTCGAGAAGTGTGCATGTGAACGCTATGCCGCCAATGCGACTCTCCACATAATGGGCGCCCAGATCCCTTTTCTTTCTTGGCAGATGCTGGTTTTTGACGCATTTTGTGGTGGAAACTGTCAAGATATGAGTCTCCACAAATTGACTTGTTCTCTTTGTACGAGTCCTGGTGGGAGTGCATTTTACCTTCAAGTATTTCTGAAAGGCTGGATTACCATCCATGTACTGATCAAAGGATACTTTGACTGTGATGTTTTGCTGGCAGAATTTTTCCATTACTGGGTCATCTTTGATGTTTTTCTTTTGTTTTCCTTTCTTTAGGGCATGGGGGAAAGGAATGGAAGCATTTGAGACAGGAGATAGAGGGCCAGAATCATAAATAAGAGCATCTTTATTAGACTTGGAGTTTTTATTACAATCATAATAATCAAAATCAGGTTGCTGAAAAGGTGACAAAGGTATTTTTGCAACAACTAGAGGTTCAAGGTCCTCTGCAGACTCCATAGATGCTTTCCCTTTATCTACTGCTGGGATCTTCGGCCTTCCTTCATCTTCCTCCTCGGAAACATCCTCCGGTTGATCTTCCGAGTCTTCATGGTTCGATTCCCTTGCCCAGTCAGGTACGACCATGGTCCTTCCGCTCCTGAGTGACATGGCATTGATTTTGTCAAATGAAAGGATCTCATGTTCAGATGTGGAAAAATCTGAATTGTATACATGGTTATTGTATTGAGATGAGTGAAATTTGTTCAAGCTATTGGGGATAGATTGAAATTGGGTGGGAATGGTTGTGGCTGGAGTTGACTGATCATCCTTCCAACGGGACAAGCGGTTGACATCAACCCGTAGATCTTGCAGCTCATTTCGGAAGTGGCAAAACTCTTCAAGCATTTGTCTCTGTATGTCGATCGGTTCTTCTGGAGGTTTGGACGACTGAGCTGACTGTCTGGGGGCTTGAGATTGCTGACGGTATTGCTGAGGTTGGTTCTGGCGATTGTAGGGTTGTTGTTACTTCAGCTGCTAGAAAGATGTAGTGTGTTGTGGAGGAAATGCGGCATTATAGAAGGTGGGTGGACGCTGATAAGTCTGACGGTCCTCCATATTACCCTGTCGGGTAGTGTCCTGGGTGTACCTGAAGCCGTTTACTTCAAATGTTAGAGGTGGGGCTTCCTTGACTGTCTCAGTCTGTGGGGGCGGCTGTTGGGAAAATTGGGCATAGGATTGATCCTGAGACCATGGTTGTTGTTGCTCTGCTCCTGGCTGCTCCTAGACATGATGCACATGATAGATCGGGACAGTAGGTGCAATAGGCATCCCCATCTTGGACATCTTAGTAGTGAGCTCCTCCATCTGCTTTGGGAATTGAGAGATCCGGCTGTCGATGTCGCTCATTCTCTTATCCACTATTGTCAATTTATCAGCAATAAAGTGCATGTTTGGAATTAAGTCCTCAGCTATTTCTGCAACCGTCTGCTTCCCGCCCTTGGCTTAAAGGGTGTTCAGGGAATCAGTGTATGCTCTACTGGCAATTTGACATCGGCTTGTTTATGCCATCTGCTCTAGTATTTTCCAGACGGTCTCAGCACTAACTAACCCTTGAGTCTCGTGGTTGAGGCCAGAGTAGAGTGACTGGACTAGGACGTTGTTGTCCAGATCATGGCAGGGACATTTTTGTAGTAGGTCCTTAAACCTATCCCACGCCTCACAGAGTGGTTCATTGGGCATCTGAGAGAAACTGGTGATGTGGGTCCTCATTTGATTGGTCTGGCTCAAGGGGTAGAATTTCTTCAGAAATAGGTTTTTAAACCTCTCATAAGTCGTCACAGTCACCCCCAAGTTCTTCACCCAGTAGTCTGCTTTCCCTTTCAAGGCGAAAGGTAGTGCAGTGAGACGAATGTAGTCTTGGCTGACTTGTGGGTGCCTCAGATTAGATCATATCAGCTCCAGGTCTCGCAAGAATTCATATGGCTCCTCAGTCGTATTACCATGGAATTGAGGTAATTGACTGACAAAATGTGGCTTTAGTTCATAGTGGATCTCTGGTTGTGGCGGCTGCAAATAATTCCACACTCTGTATTGTCCAGGGTTGTATGCGGCTTCCATTGGCAGTTCTTCCCTAACATTCATTTGTTCTAGCTGCTCCCTCAGTAACTGCCGTTGCTGCTCATATGCAGCCAGTCTTGCAAGAATTATCTGTATTGGATCTTCGTTATGTTCATCTTCTGGTTCCTTTCTGGGAGGCAGCTTAGGAGCCATATCTTCTTCTTCACCTTCAGAATATAAGGGGTTCGAGTTAATAGCTTGGAAAGAATTGATGCAAAAGTTTTCCTCGATCTGTCTTGGTGAGCAAGAGACAGTGTGGGTCTGTCCTCCCTCCAGAAAGAAGAAGGAATCGTAGGAGTAGGGTTCTTGGGAGAAGTTTCCCGGAGGCCAAGCATGTCCAGAGTAAGAGTCTCTCTGGGCTTTTAAGATTGGAGAGTTTGTGGTTGTGAGAGACGGGCCTGAACAAGAATTACCACAATCCTCCATTCTCAAGGTCAACAATAGGTTTGCAGTTTATGATGTAGACACAATTGTGCGGTATTCGTTGATGAACTATTTTCTACACACAATCCAAACACAATACAAGGGTTGTTTCACCAACTCAACTCAAAGTGAATACCGTGAAGGTTCGGTCAATTATCTTGTCAATTTTAGAGTCCGGTGATAATGCAATATATCAGAGCGGTTAAAGCGAGCTGTTAGGAACCCAATGCTCTCAGGAGACTGGCCTATCCCAAGTTAGAATGACTAACCCAATATAGTAGTCTAAAAAGAGTTAAGGCGTGGCTCTATCCTAGTGTGCAGGTCGCTCTCTCGCTCAAGCAAACCAAACAATGATGGGGTTTCTCTCCCGCAAAAATTCTTGATTTTATGGGTTCTTAAAATCGGTTGTATTTAGCAGTCCCAATTTTAATTAGGTGATCACTGAAGAATTTAAATGAGCACAAATACACGTCTACCATCCAGTCCCAATTTCCTTTAGATTTATGTGATAAAACCAGAGGGAGAAATTCGGGAAAAGCCGATGCATGCAGAAAACTATGATGAATGCTCAGTCAGAAGACTTACAGTGAATCCTCGCAATCTCCATGTGGGATGCTAGACAGAATTTAAAATTTATTCTAAATGCGTGCAAGCCGATGAAAACCGCACCTAAGCAGAAAGTTCTATTAGCGGGAAGAATTGAGTTAAATTTGGTAAGTTGAACGATCTAATGTGCATCTTAGTTAAAGTGCAGTGTGGCCTTAGATTCTACGAGCACAATAAAAAATGAAAATGCTCTGAGAGCCGTATGTGCAGGTCTATCCTAATCGCCACTCAAGTCGGGCCCCACCCTCACCGGAGAGTGAAACAGGCCACAACACACCACAATAATAGAGTTCAATGTCTTTTTACACACGCAAGAGTCCAAACGGACACCGCTATAAATGAGAAGAAAATAAAATTTACAGAAATTTAAAACCTAGACTCTACGCTCTCTCACGACTCGACTTAATCTTAAATTAATTGTTGTTTCTTCGGATGTCGGTGAAGATGCGTCGGTTTCACGAAAAACTGCTCAACATGCGCCAGGTACCTCGCAAGAAAAATAAGAGAGAGAATGTCATAGAGTGACTCAAAAAATAAAATAAGAAAATAAATGCTGGAAAAAAATTTATGGGATTTACAATGAAAAATTCGGGGGTCAGACTACCCGCATTCGGAAAATCGAACCAAAATTTTTAAAACAAAAATCTAAGCTGTTTGCCTCCCCGGAAACGGCGCCATCTGACGAGTCCGATGTCGCACGCTTTAAAAATGTGTTTTTTCTTCGAGTGTGAAAATAATAAATGTCGTTCGTTGTAGGCGGCGATCGGAAATAGTCAAGAAATAACCACAAATTTTTAATCAATTTTAATCCAGTGGTTTTATATTTATTTTACTTGGTCAAGTCCCAAGGTCGATCACAAGGAGGCAAAGGAACAACCTAGAAGTATGTCTATCCAATTTCGTGTTCGATTTTTTAGGCGGTTTTTTTGGAGTTTTTAATGCAAATAAGGGATGCAAGATGTGGTTTTGGCCTATTTTAGGGACTAAAATGTAAATTTCAATCAAACGATATCCGAAAAAAATGAAACTTGGCCACAATGCAAAATATGATGAAATAAATGCACTGTAATTATTTTGGAATTTTTGGATGCAATACGAATTTTTTTATGGATTTTTAAATGCAAACAGGAAGAATTTCAATATTTAATTATGATAAATATTAAACCTACTTATTTTCAAGATACAAAATTATCTAAGATCTATCACTAGGTGATGGATCTCAGAAAAATCCTAAATCTCGAAAATGTTGGGTCTAATACCTATTAAAATTTAGATACTGAACTATGCAAAATGATTTTTACAGGGCAAATTCTGCATGCAAATGCAAATCTTTTTGGGCACAATGTTAGTCAAAATAATCTCTACAATATGTGATTTTTCGGAGATTTTTAGAGCAACGGTTAATCAAATATAAATTGAAGAGCATAAAATGGGCAAAGTTTGCAATTTTCTACAAAATCTTTATTTATTAATTAACCGTCAATCACAAAAATAGCCGCAATATGTCCAGATGTAGAGAATTAAGTGAGGAACATCATGCAATTTTTTGATAAATAAATAATGTCTAGAAGAGGTTAAAAAACTAAGAGGAATACATGGGTACTGATGCAAATATAATAAACAAATAAAGAAATGCAGTGGGGGGTATACGCGTAATTACCTAAACAAAGGGGGTGTTTCTGCAAATTAACCAGAGTGGCACGTGCGTAGCACGTGCCTCTGGTCGGTGGATTGAAGCGCAAATATGGAGGAAGGTCGGGATGCTCTTGCAATTTACCCAAGGGGCACGTGCGCAGCACATGACCCCCCGGGATGATGTCAGCCTGACGTCGTTCCCCCGTACGTGCCTTGCACGTGAGGCGGGGGCCTCGGTTTGGGACTCGGTGGCTGGAGCGGCGGAGAGGTTGGCGGAGCTCTTGCCCCGGCGGCTGGAGGTCCGATGAAGGCGACTCTTGGCTCCGGACAGGAGGTGGCGATGATGTCGGTCGGAGTAGCGCGTGCGCAGGTGGTCGATGAGGTTGGTCGCTGTCGAGGACGAAGCTGGAGATGGGCGTAGGGCCGGGGTCAGCTTCTGGATGGCCCAGGCGGAGGTGTCGAAGAAGCTTCTAAGTCGAGGGCAAGGAAGCAGCTTGCAGCGTGGCGTGGCGGAGTCGCTGCGTAGCTCCTGGCGGGTGTCAACGAGGTCGGAAGAGGAGCACCAAGCTCCTGGCGAGGTGGAGTTGAAGAAGGTGGAGTGGTGAAGGCGGTGGGGCTCAGGTGAAGATGAAGCGCAGGCGGAGCTCCCGGTGGCGAGGTTGCGAAGGCGGAGGAGTACGGGATTGCTCGGGGCGGAGATGGTGTTGGTCCGTGAAGTTCGTCGGAGAAGACGAAGTCGAGGCAGAGCGTAGGGCGGTGCTGCGAAGTTGTCGGTGAAGGAAGTCGATGCTGATAGGCTGAATCGTAGGCTCAACGGGCACGAGGGCCGGAGCGGGGCAGAAGGCACAGAGGCGCCGTTGGCTGCAGCGGCGTCGTGGGAGGACGCCGGATCTCGTCGGGAAGAAGGCGGATCTCGGGCTGTCACCACCGAGCTCCATGGCAAGGGATGCAACCGGTGGATAATCGTCAGGGATGGCGTCGAGGTCTCTTAAATAAGGGAGAGAGAGGGACGTGGCCGGCGCGAGGATAACGGAGGCGGTTGACCGTTGACGAGAACGGCGGGGAAGGCAGTTGGAGGAGATTTGCGGCGGTGGTTTCGGGCGAGCGGCGTGGCGGAGGAATCGGGGGAGAAGTTGTGATCTGGGGAAGGAGATGCGTGGCGCCCCTCCGATCCTCCGTGATCGGACGGCTGAGATTAGGCCAGGTGGCGGTCAAGAGACAGGGGGCGTCTCGCACGTGCTTGGCGCATGCCTGGGGGCACGTGCCTTGTACGTGCAGTGGCTTTAATTCTTTTTTTTATAAAAACGAAATTAAAAGGGCAATAAAACGCTGACACATGGCGGCCTCTGGGGCTGCCACGTGTCAGCACCAGAAAAATCGAATGAGAAAAGATTTATAAAATCAAAAAGAAATAGAAAATGACCTCGTATCGAAAAGTTCCTTCACGAAAAATGCTCGTCTCGACGAGATCTACAACTTTCATAAAGACATCAAAGCCTAAATCGATCAAATGTAAAAAATGAATTTTTGGGGTATCCCATGTACATAGAATACCTTGATTTTAGGATTTTGTAATTTTTTGTCATTTTTAAACAAGATAAAAATCCGAAAAAATATAGAGAAATCAGATATAAGTAAAAGACATCTAAATCTATTTTTTTGGATTTTTATTGATAAAGAAAATAAGTACATAAAATATAGGTCAGAAAACCGCTAAAATATACAATGTACAAAAGAGGCCCAAAATCCATCTTTCACATACGAGCTCCGATTCACTTGACCTTGGTCTTGTTTTGAAGGTAATTGAATGTGCATTAGTTCAAAAGTGAGTAGGATCAAATCAGACACTAGATGGGGAAGATATGTGGCTTTTAGTCCGAAAATCCCGAAATTAGGGTTTGGATTTTTGATCCACTTATCAGGGTTAGTGATTTTTTTTGTATTTTTCATTTATTCTTGTTAGTGATATGTACACAGTGGAGGTGATTTTGTATCATTCAGTTTTTGCATGAAGGAGTTAAAAATAGGGGAAGTTAGGCTATTTACAGGTCAACTTTGGCTTGGATTTTTGGCTTCTTATTTTGTGCAGAAATTAAAGCTAAAATGCAATTCTTATGAATACATGCCTGAATGCTAATTATGCAAAATAGATGCAGAAATGTTGTTGATTTTTAGGGATCTGAGCTTAATTAATGAGATTTAGAGAGATAAATCTGAGATTCATCAGCCACACAGTCGGAATCACAATAAACTTTTTCAAACTGATTGGGGACTTTATTTATAACTTATTAATTAGTATTATATCATTTTATATGACCAAAAATAGTAGCTAAAAAATTAATATTTTCTTGCTACAGTCTTTGGTCAAAATTGGAGTCTATGATTATTGTTAACATCCAAATCTTCTCCAGAATGTTGCAAACAATTGGTGCATAGTTTTGGCATGAGTCTAGACCTTCTAAAGCTCGTATATATCTCAAAAATAATTTTAAAACAGGGGAGAATAGTAGTAACTTCGAAAGTCTCCGAATAGTAAAAATTGATGCAAGACAATGTACATGGTAATCGAGATGATGTAGTCTATTGTTTATCAATATTGGATGCAATCCAAATCCTCAAAACTAAGGCTCATATACCGATTAAATGAAGTAAAAAGATTATTTACTATACATCATAGAAATGCAGAATATTTAGCAAAATATTTACTGAACAATGTTAGTTCATCGTATGAACTAGAAAATGTAGCACAACGATTTGTGCATTCAGAAATTATAAGTTCTAAGGAAATAATTTCCAAATTAATGTATAATATTTAAAATGAATAATAGAAATAGATTAGGTTTTACCTTTGAAGCATGAGTTTCTAAAATAAGAAACCTCCCAAATAAGGTATGATCGGCAAATGTCTCTCTCGTGGGCACGGAGATGAATCGTGTTGCTTCCCACGAATCTGGACACCGACCAGAGCAAAATGAAGAGAGTGTGAGAGTTGAAGTCTCTCAAGATTGTTTCTCACTCAAGGGGGCACAAAATCTAGAAAAGAATTTTCTCTTAGAATTACGTCGTAAAAGAGAAGGCCTTCCCTCCTTTTATAATCGCAATACACATCCAACAAATGTATTGTAGTCCCCTGAATTTTAAATCAAGGGCTTAGCGGAAGTTCTAGTTAAATAAGTATTATCCCCTTATTATCTCCAATTAACATTAACTAATTAATAATAAATAAGAAACAACTTATCTAAACTAAAATTAGTTAAGGTTGTTGCCTTTTTATCTATTAATTAATTAACTTGATAAACCCATTATCAAAATTGGAAAATTAAGGAATTTATCCTTAAAGCTTATGAATCATATTAATGGGCCCAAAATTAAATGCAAATTTAGTTTAAATCTACAAATTAATGTGAATCTAATTCACATAATCTCAGCACTTAGAAAAATTGTGTAAGTCATATTTACAAAAATCTTTATATGAATCACATTCATATAAATATTAATTATTGTGAATCACTAATGAAATTATTAATGAGATATATTTATGAATCAAGTGATAGAATTTTACTTTCAAAAAATAATGACTTGGAGATATTATTACAATATTGACATCAATAAGTATGAGTCATAACCTAATTAGGACTCAAGAGATACAAATGCAGATACTTGGAGATAATGTCGGAGAAATCATACTATCAATGTATCAGTGACTTGAAATGTGGATAACTATTCAATTCCAGGGTGTATACCATTTTTATAAAATGCCTCACCTATGAATGTTGGGTTATAGCTATAACACTTTACACTATCAATGAGCTCAACGAAATGCATCACACTCTCCATGAGCTAGACAAAGTGTCGTTGAGTTGAATCCAGCTTCCTTGACCATTTCTAATCATAGTCTAAACCCTTTGGATCTATGAAATGAGCTCAAGGAGCTTGTATATTTCTATTTTCATGACCATTTTTATTTCCAACATTTGGACATTGAAATTGGAATTCGAATTGGAAATTGGATTCAAATGAATTGTGATTTAATCTAATTAAATCACAAATCATTAGCTAAATGGAGCCACTAAAATCTACCATATTTCATCACTCCCTCAGAATGGAAGTGTCATGATATATGATCCATTACAACAGATGTGACCCTCTAAGTATTTCCAGTACTAATTCATCCTTCATATTGGAAGACATTAGTACATTCAGAGTTCAAATCATTGTTTGATTGTCTTCTTTAGAATATATCAATAGATTTCTCATTCGATATTCGGGCGACAATATTAATCATATATTTCCAAAATAATATATTAATATCTCGAATTCGTATTTTATTTCATAAACAAGATGACCGTGCATGGAATTCATTTTGACCCAAAAATATCTCATGAGTGAGATCTGTCTCCTAGCTCAACAAGTATGAACCTGTATGATTCCTTCGAGAGATCATACATCTCATATGACTTCATATGCACACCAATGCATAGATATATGGACGTTGAAGAGGTAACCAACCAATTGGTCTGTCAAATGTGCATACTCAAGCATATAGATGCATATATGTCTCAGGTAAAAGGATGTATGTCTGATCGTGATAGTTATGTCTCTGGTCTTAGTTTATCGCGACCTCATCATGTCAACTCTTTGACTTCATTATTCCAATACTTTCGAATATCCATCCTATGCAGAGGGCCCGCATCAAGAAGTCGATTGGAAATTAGTCCTTAGAGAAATATTTCCATCGCATTCTCAGACTGAAGATATTTATTGAATATCACATGTTTGAAGTCAGGTGTGTCCTTCCTACTACATAGTATTCAATACTGCCACGGTACATAACCCTAATGGTTCAAAGATCCTTAATAGTAAAGTGAATTCACATTCATTTGTTTCATTTTCATATGGACATGATAAAAGAATAACTTTTATTGCATTAATGGGCAGTCATGGCTTACAAGTCCAACAAAGAAGACATATCAGAAAGCATGTATATAATATCCCCTTCGCCCAAATTTTGAATTCAATTCTTTGTTCACGATTTTCTCCCCAAAAATCATCCCCGGAGCATATCCTCAATGACAGTGAGTGGAGCCTCCCGATTGGCAGTGTGGAGGAGGAGCAGTGGAAGTGATTCACCATCGCTGGATACCTTCTCCAGGTAGTTCTATTCCCGACCTTCCCTAGTCTGGTGAGCTTCATTTCTTTGTTCTTTGATTCCTAGAAGTAGCAGTCGTGTAGTCGTGTCTTTTATTTCGTTTAATTTCATCTCTATAACGTAAAGTTAAAAATCAAAGTTTGTTGGATCTCTAGGCTTCAGCATATGTTCTACTTGTGTTTGATCATTGACCAACACCCAGATCACCTTCACACCTTTGACCCTTCATCTTATGTCATTTCGACCCATTATCCAACCCAGATCCAGCACAGATATCAGAATCGGGTCTCCTTCGTCCGCCACTCGTCGGAGACCATCACTCGCATTATCCTGACCCCATTGTTGCTCAGCATTGGGTCGAGGGACTTTGCCCTCGAGCATTGAATTTGTTGGTATAGGAATGGACTTCATCTGAGGGTCCAGTCGACCTGACTTAGCATCTCTAGAAGCTCGTGCTCCTCTGACCCTCCAGACCTCTATCGATGAGGTCTAGACATTTTTTATCCATATCTCAGTTGCAGAATTGCTTGAGGAAGGTGAAGAACATCTCAGCAGCTCAAGGGGCCGTCAGGATCAAGAAAAAGACTCGATCAAAGCTCACCACCTAATTGTTCTTGAGCTATTCTTCCTGATTAGCTCAGAACCGTTGGATCACGCTCGAACTCCAAGTGTACAATAGTCATCGGCTAAGATGAGGAAAGATCATCGGATAAGAAGGAAGGATCTAATCTCCACCCTCCATCAATGAACCATCATCTGCCATTGCGAAGGTGCCCCATGTTTAAGTAGAATCATCTATGCATCCACCAGTGCACCTTAGGGGGTACTTTGCAACTTAAACCCCTTGCCTTTTGTATTTATTATTTAGTCATTAAACTTTTAACTGCAGTTGTAAAATTTCTATTATATTTACACTGAGGACCTCAAGTTTCCTATTTATTGCACTTTAGTCTAATTCCATGTCACCTCATGTTCATGTGCGCGAGAGGGGGCGGGTATTTTGCATGGACCCCCTCCGGGTTGTGCTTATTCTTGTTAGGTCCATAAAGTTCAAATATCATTTGAAATATTTTGGATAAACTAGATACTTTACCCTATTGTTCTAGTTATTTGCCTTTATATCCCTATCAAGCGTATAATGTACTTAAATGCGTGAATATTACATGTATACCCCTGAACATAGCTATAGTGTTATTAAATGTTCTAGAACATCTTGAAAATTACAACCAAGTCCCTGTACTACAGTTTTAATTTTGTATGTGTATTTTTATTATTAAAAATATCATTTTACATTTAAAAATTATAAGAGAATTATCTTAAGTCTCCGGAACTCTATTTCATTACATATATTTTTCATTGGGTATTAAAAATTATTTCCGTATTCATAGAAATTCAAAAATATTGTATTTGCTCTAGTTTAGCATTTAAAAATCTATAAAATTTACAAAATTTTGAAAATTTCAAAAAATTCATGTATGTTCATTAAGTTATATTTAAACTTTTGTTCTTATATTTTTGCAAAATATTAATAAAAACTCCTAAAACTGAAAAACAATGAAAACTTATAAAATTTCTAAAACATATAGAAAAATCACACAAATATGTTTTAAGATTTTCAATTTTCTTTATATCATCTTGTATTTAGAAAAATTGATTTTGGACTCATTCTGATTTGATAGTTATTTATTAAGGTCATTCTGATTTATTAAGGTTATTTCTCCTCACTGATACATGCGGGGACTTCCTGTTGTAATTAAGAGTCACACTTGCTAATGGGATCGGGGTTACGGAGGACTAAAGAATATCAAAACTCAAAAAGGAGATGGGGTACGGATTTTATACAAATGGAATGGTGGATCTCATGACGAAGGTGGCGTGCGAGAGGAAGATGGTAGGTGAAGGTTATGGTCATGGCGTAGTAGAGGGTTGTCAAAAGATCAAAAGGGTGAAGGTCTCGAAGGAGATTGAGGAGGAAGCATGAGAATTGGGAGAAGGAAAGGGGCTCAACGCTCTTATTGAAGGATATTGAGAATCCTCAAGCACGTCACGGAAGCGTGATGACTGCACCTCATACGAACGGGGCGACTAGTCGCACTCTCGAAGCGTGGTTGCGATCACGAGATTTCTAAAGCAAGAGATCCTCCTGGCTCAAGTCCGATCTATGAAGACAGCACTTGCGGGCACGATGATGAGACGCGTGACTCCCGCAATCCTTGACGAAGATCCAAGACTCGAGTCCCCTGATTTCGTCCAACGAAATCCGTTGTCTTCCTCTAGAGCAAGCAGCCCCAAAGAAGATGGAGATCCTCGAGTAGTGGAAGGCGCAGGCGAGAAGGTCTCTCTCAACACATAAGATGGACGTCCACCTTAAAGAGAGAGAGACGGTGAGAATGAGAGAGAAAGAGAGAGTAGGCGTGTACTCTTAGTGTACCTTGAAGGGGCTAGGGTTGCCCTCCTTATATATTAGTTTGGGATCCAATGGATCTCAATCCATGGCATACATAGATCCAACAGCTAGGTTGATCCATGTATCAATCAACGGCCATGATTGTTGTTGGTTAAAAACCAACAACATTAATTAATATCAAATCAAAAATATGTTGCATTATCATCAACACAATTTAATTTAACATAAATCAATTATTAAGAGATAACAAGATAACAAAAGAGAGGATAATTAATCACCCCCCCAAAATAGGGGGCGTCACCTATAGGTGACGTCACCTATTTTTGTGGTGATTATTTCCTCTTTATTTTATCCCATTATTTCTTAATAAATTGCAATAACTATTATTGCAAAATTATCCACCAAATTAATTCCATATTAATTTGTGAATATTTCAATCATGTCATTGAAAAATATGTGAATCATATTCACAACCCAAACTAATTTGTAAATTACATTTCCAATTAATAATTAATGTGAATCCAATCCACATTAACAATTAACAAATGCTATTTACAAAGTTTCTCTCTCTGATATATTATAAATCACATTTATAATAAACACAGATATTATGGATAACACTATCCACGATCTGCTTTTCCTTGATAATTAAATCTCATTTAATTATCTTGGATAATCATTCTCACAATATAAATCTTATTTATTATACTTGATCATTAAATCTCATTTAATCATCAAGACCTTCTTGCTTGGATACAAAATTCATCATAGGAATTATTCCTAGACTCCTTCAAGAATAATGTGCTTTCTCCGCAGATACTTGGAGATAAGGACAGGGCGATTGTATTGTTCCACGTATAGTGACTTGGAAGTTGGGATCTCATCTCAAATCTAGATCTCATGGACCTCCCATAGATGCTTGATTAAATCACGTCCGTATACTTAATCTTCTCATTGCATCTGAATCTCATTCAGATCAAAGTCCAACATTTGGACTAAGATCAAGTTACTTCTCCACTGAGAGGAGTCACTAAAATCCAGACATGTTTCATCACTCGCTCAGACTGAAAGCATCATGGTTATACAATCATTTATGATCACATCACCCTCAGGTATTCCCAATACCTGCACATCCTGCACACTGGAAAACAATGATCAACCTGAAGATGAAGATCAATTTTGCATTGTCTTCTTTAGGGTTTGATCACCAAGTTTCTCCATCTTGGTCATTGGGATTTGGTATCGATCACATATTTCCCAAAGCATATATCATACCTTCAAATTCTTGTCATGCTTCCAAAGCACGATGACCATGCATGGAATTTGATCGGTCCCAATACCTCATGAGCGAGCTCATGTCTTCCTGTTCATAAGTGAACTTGTATGATCCCTTTGAGAGATCGTATTACTCATATGCCCTTATATGCACACCAGCTCGCCGGTGTATAGACCTTTGTTAGGTCATCAACCTAATGCTCTGCCAAATGTACATACTTAGACATATAGTAACACATCTGTCTCCAGTCAGAGGATGCGTGCTTATGCTGTGACAGCTTTCAACATAGGATTTAGGTTATCCCGTTAAGTCAACCCTTTGAAATAACTAATCTGACACTTCCGAATCACTATTCCCATGCAGAGGACCTGCATCAAGAGGTCGGTCAGATATCAGCCTATGTAAGAAAAGGATTGCCATCTCCTACTCAGGATGGAGATCATCTCTTAATAATCATTTGACGGTGCTTGATGAGTCCTCTATCTAACTCATTAGATATTCATCCAAACACCAGCCTCTATGATTCATTTAATGAATCAACAACTATATGATTATCAAGACGGCCATGGTACATAACCCTAATTGTACATAAGGACCTTATAGTGCATTCATTCATTTAATTTCAGAAAGGGAGTGAAACACCAATAACTTTTATTGATAAGCATATATATTACAATAACATTTATTATAAGAATGGTTCGCCTCAGGCTCACATGGCTAACAATCTCCTACTATCCCTCAAAACCATTCAGGAACAGTCCTTAAACCCATGCTCATTACATGCTGGTCGAAAACCTTCTGCATCAGAGGTTTGGTAAGAGGATCAACAACGTTGTCGACAGAGGCCACCTTGGTGATGATGATATCACCATGCTTTTGAATCTCCCGAATGATGTGGTATTCCCTTTCCACGTGCTTGCTCTTTTGATGTCATATGGGTTCCTTTGCCTGGGAAATGGCTCCCGTGTTATCGCAGAGTAACGGGATGGGAGTATCAGAGGAAACTACGCCAAGCTCCAAGATGAACTTGCGCAATCACACCGCCTCCTTTACAGCATCTGATGCGGCATTATATTCGGCTTCTGTTGTTGAATCCGCCGTAGTGTCCTGCTTCTTGCTTCTTCATCTCATAGCACCACTGTTAAACATGAATACAAACCCTGATGTCGACTTTCGATCATCAATATCCGACTAGAAGGCTGAATCTGTATATCCCAAGATTTGGAGATCACCATCTCCGTAGACTAAGATGTAATCTTGCGTCCGTCTTAGATATTTGAATATGTTCTTTACTGCATTCCGGTGTTTCTCTCCATTAACGGCTTACCACTCCCAATGCATGGTAGATGTCTAGTCTAGTACACATCATGTCATACACTAAGCTTCCTACAGCTGATGCATAGGGGCATCCAGCCATGGCTTTCTTTTCCTCAACACTTTAAGGAGCCATCCCTTTAGATAGATGGATACCATGTCTTAAAGGGAGGAATCCTTTCTTAGAACTATCCATATGGAATCGTTCAAGAATCTTCTTAATGTATCCATGTTGTGACAATCCCAACATCCTCTTTTCTCGGTTTTTGAACAACTTCAGGCCTAAGATGTAAGAGTCTTCTCCAAGATCTTTCATCTCGAATGTATGAGATATCCAACTCTTTACATTGGTCATCATTCCTGTATCATTCCCAATGATAAGGATATCACCTACGTAAAGCACGATGAACAAAATGGCGCTCCCACTAAGCTTCTTGTACACACAAGGTTCATTAGGATTTTGCACAAAATCATAACTCTTTATGGTTTTGTCAAATCTGATGTTCCAGCTACGAGAAGTTTGTTTGAGCTCATAGATAGATTTCTTTAGCTTGCATACTTTACCATCCTCAATCATGAAGCCCTGGGGCTGCTCCATATAGATATCCTCTTCGAGGTATCCATTGAGGAAAGCTGTCTTGACGTCCATCTGCCAGATGTCGTAGTTAAGAGATGCAGCTATAGCTAGCAGTGTCCTGATGGACGTAAGCATAGACACAGGAGAGAACGTCTCATCGTAGTCGATGCCTTCTCTCTGTATGTAGCCCTTGGCTACGAGCTGTGCTATGAAAGTCTCTACTTTCCCATCAGGTCCCCTTTTTCTCTTGAAGATCCATTTACACCCAATGGGTTTCACCCATTTAGGTGGATCCTCTAGGGTCCATACACCATTCTTATGCATGGAGTCAATCTCTGACTTCATTGCTAGCATCCATCTATCCATGTCATGATCCGCGAGTGCTTCATCAAATGAAGTGGGATCATTGTCATTCTCACCTGACATATGGAATCCATACCTTTCAAGTGGTGCAACCACCCTCGAACTCCTTCGAAGAGGTATGGGTGTTTTATCTTCATTTATCTCCTTAGTTTCTGGTTCAGGAATCTCAGAAGCCTCAGGGGATTCAATGAGTTCCTCTACTTCATTTTTATCTTGATCTTTAAGGAAATCATCCTCTAGAAATCTCATATCTCTAGAGACAAAAACCTTTTGGGTCTCAGGGTCATAAAGCTGGTATCCAATACCATCTTTAACGTACCCAATGAAGTAACACTCACAAGTGCGAGATTCTAGCTTACTTGTGTCCACATTCTTCGCATGGACCAAGCAACCCCAAACCCTCAAGTGATTAACACTAGGTTTGGTTCCATACCAGAGCTCATGAGGAGTCTTAGGTACAGATTTGCTAGGAATCTTATTCAGGATATATATTGCAGTCTCTACTACATATCCCCAGAAACTAAGAGGTAAACGTGTTTTTCTCATCATTGAACGGACCATGTCCATGATGGTCTTGTTGCTGTCTTTCAGCAACACCATTAAGTTGGGGAGTTCCAGGGGGAGTGAGATTAGAGACAATTCCATTATCTTTAAGGTATCTCTTGAATTCATCTGAGAGGTACTCGTCACCTCGGTCAGATCGAATCCGTTTAATCTTCCTATCGGTTTGGTTCTCAACCAAAGCCTTAAACTCTTTGTACTTTTCAAAGGTTTCAGATTTATGACGTAGTAGGATAATAAACCCAAGTCGCGAATAGTCATCAATAAATGTCAAATAATATCGATATCCATTTCAAGTCGCGGTACTGAAGGGACCACATACATCAGTATGTATTAGGTCAATAATACCTTCGCATCTCGTAACCTTGTTACGGAAAGGCATCCTAGTCATTTTACCTTGAACGCAATGTTCATAGGTAGGTAAAGATTGGACTTGTAGAAAATCTAAGGATCCATCCTTTATCAATCTATTGATTCTATCAACAGATAAATGACCGAGCCTTTGATGCCAAATCATATTCGAATGATTTCCATTCTCCCTGGATCTTTTAGGGTTTTTATTATCAGTAGCAGTGACATTCAAGGCATGCTCATCAATGCACAATTCATAGAGTCCTCCAGAAGTCAGAACACCATCCGCAATAAATTTATCATAATGATTAATGACTAAATTATTACAGAAAAGGAAGGAATATCCATGTCTAACAAGCTTAGATACAAATATCAAATTCCTCCTGACTTCAGGTACATAAAGACACTCTTTAAGTACTAAGACTCGACCACTAGATAACGATAGTCGGCAGGTCCCAATGGTGACTGCTGCAACGCTTGCATTAGATCCCATCTGGAAGGCTATCTCCCCTTGCTCCAGATTCCTAGTTTCCTGAAACAAATGCAACGAATTGCATACATAAATAGAAGCACCAGAATCTGCAACCTAACTTCCTTCTTGTCCAATGAGAAAGCTAGTTTCAATGATGAAAGTAGATTTCATACCTGCTGGGGCTTTATCTTTGTCGGCAGACTTCAGGTATTCTGGGCAGTTACGCCGCCAGTGCCCTGACTTCTTGCAGTGGTGACAGACATCGGTCTTCTTCGATGTCATCAACATGGAAGCACTAGAAGATGAACCAACTCCTTGATTCTTCTTCTTTTTCTTTTAGGCTGGGCCCTTCCGAGAACCTTGCTTCTGCCTGTACTTTCCTCTTACTTGTATAACCATTGCACTGGAAGAGGGGTCGTCCTTCTTCATGACGTCTTTTGCAGACTTCAATGCAGCTAACAACCCATCGTTAGTGAATTCAGCTTTGCTTATGTGAAATGACACGGCAAAGTTGTTGAAAGACTTAGGGGGCGACAAGAGAATGAAATCAGCTTGCATATCAGCATCCATGTAAGCTCCCAGGGTTTCCAGTTCAGAGAGGTACCCAAACACTTTGAGCACGTGTTCTCTGACAGAGGTCCATTCCTATATCTTGCAGTGAATAAGCTCTTTCACCACATTGTAACGCTGTGTGCGGTTAATGTCACCAAACATTTCCTTCAGATTCAGCAAGATTTCTTGACAGTGGTTCATTTCCACATGCTGCTTCTGAAGGACATTGGATAATGAGCCGAGGATATAACACCTTGCCAAGTTATGATCTTCATCATATTTATCATTAAAAGATTTATCTTCTGGAGTCTGAGGGTCTACAATCTTGTCCTTGGTCAGCACATATGAGATGCACTCCGCAGATAGTACAAGATCCAAATTTCGGATCCAATCCGAATAATTTGGTACGGTCAACTGATTGACCTCCAGGAGCCTGCTCAGTGGGTTCATGGACTTCATTTTCTGAAATTAAGAATGCACTATATTAGACCATATAAATAATTATATATTCAATTTTAGAACATTTGATTAAGGCATTTTAAATCAAATTTATCTTGCTTTGTCCACGATGAAAGATTATTCCCTAATCATCTTTCAAAGTAAGAGATATACTTACCGCTATATCTCAAGCAAGATCTGGGATTCCTCTCTATCTTTATCACATCTTAATAATATGAGAGCATGTGACTCGAATAAAGAGAAGCGGGAACACATTCCGCCTTGCAAGTCCAACTTGCATTTCCCAACTCGGTCTTTAACACTCGGGCCCACCACCTCTAAGATGATGTTGACCCATTGCAAATTGAACCAACCGTCAACAGGTTTAATACTGGCTATACGCAATCCAATATTGCCCCAATAATATGAGGACCCGATATTGGGGTCACTACGTATACGGCCTTACTCTTTCGAGAAGCAAAGAACCCGATCCAAATAATTCTATATAGGATCTGTCACTTCGGATAGGCGTATCCTATATACAACTTTTGGCGACGAATCTCTTTACCTTGACGGGAGACCATGGATGTCACTTATGTGATCCTCTACCTCTTATTCAAATTGAAATAATTAATTATCGTGAATCATATTCATATAATTAATTCTTCCAAAGAAAATACACATCTATTCATAATAGAGTATTTTAATAGAATATAATTAATTTAATCATATTACATTAATTATCAATCTAATTTTCAATCAACAAACTTTGAATTTTACTTGAATAGTAGGTATAATCTCAAAGTACGTATTATTTCGAATTTTAATAATTAGAAAAATACACTTTTATTTCTCCGGCATTATCGAGTCCCTACCCACTGTCATGGCCAGTACCGACGAGAGTGGAATAGACCACATACGTTGCAACCCTCTACCCCAATGCTGTCCTACTAGACACCATATCCACCTCAGGAAAGGATAATGCCAGATAGATTATCATGTACTTTGAGATGCTCATCGGGTTTTCAGCCGAAATTATACTATATAATATACATCAAAACAATTTTGATTATATTATAAGGAGACTTGCTAAACAAATCTCCAATCCTATTCAAGCGAGAGAGTTTTGCATGTAAAAGTTGTCTTACAACTATTGTAGGATGACCTAGGGTTTTGTATGCAAATAATGTTTGTTGATGATTTCATTATTAACCAATGATCAAGATCAACTATCTTATCATTATGGTTTATGGGATGTCATTCAAGGAATTGATTATCATCTCTAAATATTTTACAAATATTTATCAATAATCATTTCAGAAAATTAACAATTAATTTTCATCAAATTAATTTGAATGACTATCACAAGGTTCATGATCAAGTTTGTCAATTTCCAGCAGTGACCCCTAATCACTAAAATTAACTTATCTTGATCAATTTAAATCCAAAATTCACAAAATTAGTTTCCTAAGATTGCCAACTTGATTTACAACAGAACCCAAGTGATAATTTATGCATTTCGAGGTGTATCAAAACAGTAATTAACTTATTAATCACGTTCAGATTTGTTGTTCCCGCAACAGTGAATACATGCTTATTCAAAAGGCCATATCTTGAGCAAATGAAATCCAAATTTCGTAAACTCAGATCCTATGGTTTCCTTATTTAATGGGGAACAAAATCCAATTGAATATTTTGTGTTTAAACAATTTAAACAGTGCCGAAAAATCCAATTAGACTTTCGCGACCCTTTCAAACCCAAGTCATCCTAGGTTAAAACCTTTTTCGACCTAAGGCTCTGATACCACTTGAAGGATATTGAGAATCCTCAAACGCATCACGGAAGTGTGATGATCACATCTCATGCGATCAGGGCGACTAGTCGTAGTCTCGAAGCGTGGTTGCTATCACGAGATCTCGAAAGCAAGAGATCCTCCTGGCTCAAGTCTGATCTACGAAGACAACACTTGCGGGTGCGATGATGAGATGCGTGACTCCCACAATCCTTGACGAAGATCCAAGCCTCGAGTCTCCTGATTTCGTCCTACGAAATCCGTCGTCTTCCTCTAGAGCAAGAAACCCCAAAGAAGATGGAGATCCTCGAGTAGCCGAAGGCGAAGGCGAGAAGGTCTCTCTCAACACATAAGATGGACGGCCACCTTAGAGAGAGAGACGACGAGAATGTGAGAGAGAGAGAGAGAGTAGGCGTGTACTCTTAGTGTACCTTGAAGGGTCTAGGGTTGCCCTCCTTATATATTAGTCTGGGATCCAATGGGTCTCAATCCATGGCATACATAGATCCAACGTCAAGGTTGATCCATGTGTCAATCAACGGCCATGATTGTTGTTGGTTAAAAACCAACAACATTAATTTATATCAAATCAAATATATGTTGCATTATCATCAATACAATTTAATTTAAAGTAAATCAATTATTAAGAGATAACAAATAACAAAAGAGAGGATAATTAATCACCCCCCAAAAATAGGGGGCGTCACCTATAGGTGACGACACCTATTTTTGTGGTGATTATTTCCTCTTTATTTTATCCTATTATTCTTTAATAAATTGCAATAACTATTATTGCAAAATTATCCACCAAATTAATTCCAAATTAATTTGTGAATATTTCAATCATGCCATTGAAAAATATGTGAATCATATTCACAACCCAAACTAATTTGTAAATTACATTTCCAATTAATTAATGTGAATCCAATCCGCATTAATAATTAATAAATGCTGTTTACAAAGTTTCTCTCTCTCTTTCTGATATATTTGAATCACATTTATAATATACACAGATATTATGGATAGCACTATCCACGATATGCTTTTCCTTGATAATTAAATATCATTTAATTATCTTGGATAATCATTCTCACAATATGAATCTTATTCATTATACTTGATAATTAAATCTCATTTAATCATCAAGACCTTCTTGCTTGGATACAAAATTCATCATAGGAATTATGCCTGAACTCCTTCAAGAATAATGTGCTTTCTCCGCAGATACTTGGAGATAAGGACAGGGCGAATGTATTGTTCCATCTATAGTGACTTGGATGTTGAGATCTCATCTCAAATCCAGATCTCATAGACCTCCCATAGATGCTTGATTAAATCAAGTCCGTATACTTAATCTTCTCTTTGCATCTGAATCTCATTCAGATCAATGTCCAACATTTGGACTAAGATCAAGTTACTTCTCCACTGAGAGGAGTCACTAAAATCTAGACCTGTTTCATCACTCCCTTAGACTGGAAGCATCATGGATATACAATCTTTTGTGATCACATCACCCTCAGGCATTCCCAATACCTGCACATCCTGCACACTGGAAGACCAATGATCAACCTAAAGATGAAGATCAATTTTACACTGTCTTCTTCATGGTTTGATCACCGAGTTTCTCAATCTTGGTCATTGGGATTTGGTATCTATCATATGCTTTCCCAAAGCATATATCATACCTTCAAATTCTTGTCAAGCTTCCATAGCACGACGACCATGCATGAAATTTGATCGGTCCCAATACCTCATGAGTGAGCTCATGTCTTCCTGTTCATAAGTGAACATGTATGATCCCTTTGAGAGATCGTATTACTCATATGCCCTTATATGCACACCAACTCGCCGGTATATAGACCTTAGTTAGGTCATCAACCTAATGGTCTGCCAAATGTACATACTCAGACATATAGTAACACATCTGTCTCCGATTAGAGGATGTGTGCCTATGATGTGACAGCTTTCAACATAGGACTTAGGTTATCTCGATCTCGCTAAGTAAACCCTTTGACCTAACTAATCTGACACATCCGAATTACTATTCCTATGTAGAGGACCTACATCAAGAGGTCGGTCAGATATCAGCCTATGTGAGAAAAGGATTGTCATCTCCTACTCAGGTTGGAGATCATCTCTTAATAATCATTTGATGGTGCTTGATGAGTCATCTATCTAACTCATTAGATATTCATCCAAACACCAGCCTCTATGATTCATTTAATGAATCAACAACTATATAATTATCAAGATGGCCATGGTACATAACCCTAATTGTAAAGAGGGACCTTATAGTGCATTCATTGATTTAATTTCAGAAAGGGAGTGAAACACCAATAATTTTTATTGATAAACATATTTATTACAATAACATCTATTGTAAGAATGATTCGCCTTGGGCTCACATGGTTAACACTTACATGGTCAGAGGTTTAGGTGGGTACAGTTGACCTAGGGTCAACGAAAGAATGGTCCTGATTGGTCCACATAGGACCAATACAAATAAAACAGTTATTAAAATTCATATTAAATCAATAAAAATAATAAATGATTTTATTAATTAAAACTTAAAACATTATTATAATTTTATAAAATATTTTATATGATTTTTATTTATTTCTACAACATTATTTGCTATAACATTATTAAATACATATTTACATATTTTTACTATATTTTTATGATTTTATTTATGTGTGTATATATATACATATTTGTTCACCAGACCACTTGAGCTTACCCCCTTTTATAGGCTTGACCCAATCGAATCCGGATCCGGGTTCGAAAGCTGTAAACCGTTCGATTTCTTATACTTAGAGATCTTACGAAATTACATTTTAAAACAAACTAATTATTGAATGATCGTCATTAATTACTAGATTTTCATGAAGTTGAGATGAGAAGCAGGAATGAAGTACGAGAGAAATAGAAGGGAATGAAAGAAGAGATTGCTGATACCTCCAAATAGGCACTTGAGGCGTTGATTTGAGCTTGACACCCCAAATTAGCATCTAAGGTGCCAAATTATATGTATTGTTGATGGAGGGAGATGCAGTAACATTGTAATAAAATCCTTAAAACTTAATGGAGAAGATTCAATCATCATATAATTTAATTGTAGTTGCCCCCCCCCCATTGGTTAATTAGTTGGAATTTAAAAGTACGTCTTTTATGGTAATATTCATTGTGCAACATTCCTATTAAATCAATCTTCACATCATGGCATTGTTCTTTGCTGTTAATAATTCTCTTAAACAAAACATACATGTACATTCAGTTTAGGATCTTTTGCAAAGCTTAATATCTCCATATAAAGTACAAATCTTCCTATGTTAGCAAGTTTATTCATTCATTTGTATATCACGTGAGCAAACACAAAACACATTAGAAAATATATGATATATTAAACAAAAACAGTTATACAGAATAAGTGATAAGCAATTAGGTCGTACAAGGGATGAGAAAGATTTATCCCCGTTCATATTGATTAATATGATTAGTAAAGAAGGGATGAATACTTTAAACAGAAACATAATAAGCGATGTATTAATGACTTGCCCTGGGAGAAAATTTTAATATCCTAGGATATATGGATGATATCCCAAATTCAGATCGGACTGATATGTACCTTGATCTCTAGCCACGAATCAAAGATTCTTCCGACGATCTAATCATGGCCCTCTTGCTAAGGGCTCAATCTTCTGCTAATCTAATCAGGTCAGCTTTAACTAGACTATAGTTGATGCCTTATATATCTTGATAGTTTGATGGAAAAGAGTATGATCACGACTATCCAAGAAGTCTTCGACAGGTTGGCCAAAGTCAAGTTGGCTGACTTATCGATCTCGAACCTCGGATTACATACTCATACCACCCTTGTGATGTGAGGTCATTCAATGATTTTTTTAACTTTGAAGCTTGCTTGATTAAATTTCAAAACTATCCTTTAGTTGGAGGGTACACTATTGAGTCACCATACCACTTAAGTGGATTAATACTAGATTTAAGACTATGACATTTAAGTACTTTTCTCCCAAGAAATTTTCTATTTTAAATAGGAATTTCTACACCGCTATCCAATAGTGAGTTGATGGTAGTGGGGAGAGTGTGTGGAAGATCTCGGAATCTTAAAAGGTAGAATGGGAAGAGTATATTCAAGAGAGAGTAAAATATTTTTCTAAATAAAAAATAAATGGGAGGGCATTTCCATAAAGTAAAACAATTATATGGGTATTTGTTTAGTACAATGTTTGCTTCAATATTTGTGTAAAATTGCATGCTTGTACGGTTGATGATAGCCCTTGGAAATAGTGGCGTCAAATTCTTTGGAATCATTTTCCAAGTTATGGAATTGACAAAGTTCCCCGAATGGGTAATAAAAAAGAAAATTTAATAGCAGACAAATAATTGACCCCGCCAAGCACATATTTCAGGCTTTCTTCCTATCCCAATTTTTTGAAACAAATGGTCGTGGAAGCAAAGATAGATGTTAATAAGAAACTGCAGATATTCCTAAAGGTAGATTAGTAAGGATGGGTTAAAGGAATGGTTGCGAACGAGTGATCTACTAATTAAAAGACTAGACAACCAAAAAGTTAGGTAATATCGAATGTGTAGTTGTGTGCTCCATCATGCAATGGTTCTCCAGCATGCAGGAGTGAGGATGCAAACGGACACAGATGTTACTATATCTTTATCTAATTTAAAATACGAATAAGGAGGCAAATGTCAACGGATATGAAAAATATGTTACTACATCTTCAAAAAAATGTACAAGGATGCAAAGTGGATACTATTTATTGTCAAATAACATTAGAAACACTATATTTTAGCTTTTATATATATGTACACATGAAACTCAACATATACCCATTGTTTTATGATTCCTTACTAACAATGTAGCTATTAATATTACACTTAACATGATTTTAAAGAACTAAATATAACCGTGCAACATAGAGTAAATAAAACAGCACAATATATGGGAACAAATACGAAATTATCTATTACCATATATCAACTTTTTTAATGCATATTAATATCTAATTTGGTAAGATACAGTACGACTAAATGCAAAAGAAAAAGAAAAAAACTATAAGTTTAAATTGCATGATGGGTCACCTCAGTTTTTTAAAACTAGCGAATTACTCCAATAGTGGCAAAGTTGGCGCAAAAAAAGAAGCTACTGTTTTGACAATTATGAAATTTTTGTTTGCTCCATGGTCAACGGCAATGACATGCACCAATTTTTCCTTTGCAAATTCAAACAAAAAATACATCAACAGTGCATTTTTTAGCCAACTCACTTAAGAAACAACTTTCATCTTATGCTTAAATCGTCATAAGTTTGAATACATGTCGTAAATAAAAAATCTGATATTAGAAATGCAACTTATAATATAGTTACTTTATGACAGTTACGGCAATAAAAATTTTTTACCAAAAAAAAATTATAATAGAAATCAAATAGATTCCAGTTGGATGGCTTGTTAAACATACATTTGATCCTCTGGTCGCCAACCCGAATCCAGTATTTCAGATAATTTGGAAGAAATTAAAATTTCAGATAATTTGAAATAGCTACACAGATTTTCACTTTAAAATATAATAATCCATTTACAAGAGAGACCCCGAAGAATTACGCCATTCTAAGTTGAAGTAGGTGGTGGCATAGAGAGGCAACTCGTCCTTCCCGCCTACCACCATCAGATCCAATTCAAAAAGATCCGAGCTCGAGCAGCTCGATGCGTCATCCTCCTCCTCCTCCCCCCTTCTCCCAGATCCTAATCCCGACCGCCTCCCCGCCCTCTGCCCGTCGCTCACCACCTCATAACTTACCGATCGCCTCGGTCGCGTTCCTGTCTCCGTCTTGTCCGCGGGGGCGAACAGCGCGTTGAGAAAGCGGGCGAGGCGGCGGCCAGGGGACAGCGGGGACCTGGCCTTGTTGAGCTCGATGTACAGCCTTGACGACTGCAAACGGCTGCGGAACGACTTCTCGGCCCTCCTCCGATCGACTGGCGGCAGCGGTGGCGGCGGCTTCGTCCGGGCGGACAGCGTCTCCCGGGGAGCCACCTCGTTGGGGAGGAGGCGGTGGCGGTTGAGGGGTTGCGGTTTAGGGGGAGGCGGATGTGGTGCTCCGCGGTTGGTGTGTTGCGCGTTTGGAGCGTGAGCGGATGCGGTGGCGTCGGCTTCGTCGAGGGAGCGGTAGATGGAATCGAGGAGACAGGAGGCGAAGGATGGCGTGCTTGCTGTAAGGCTACCGCCCCGGTGAGTCCTTGCTTCCCGTTCCCAATTTCCCATTTTCCACGCTATATTTGCAGTGTAGGAATAAGATAGAGAGCGTACTGTATTGCGTTGGGAAGAGGTGAGCGCGAGGTGGTGGTGGGATTTATGGGGGATGCCCCTTTGGGCCAAGCGGCGTGGGCTCGTTTACGATGCCCAGTGGCTTGGCTGGCATTTGTCCGCTGGATCTCCAATATTTAATCCGGAGATTTCGATGCATCCTTTCCGTTTCAATAACTTGCAAATATAGATATTGTTTAATTACCCAATGACGTCCGAAAATCTTTTAAATGAATGTTAAGTGTTTCCTAATTGCACGGATATGAACGAGGATTGGCTAACTCTAAAAAAAGGCTTTAGTTTGCAATTGAAGCGACATATGTATTCTGAAAAATGTATAATATATATGTTATCGAATCATCGTAAAAAACAAGATGTATAGCATGCATATTTAGCTTAAGATTTAAATTTGAATCAAGATAATCAATCATCTTTTTGCTATTGAAAGAAAATAATAATGTACGACTACAACTTTTAAGATAAATATAGTGTACATCGTTTTTTTTTATGATTTTTGAAACACGTGTCCTATATTAATCCAATGTACACAACTGTACTTTATAGATGAATTTTGACAAATATGCCGCACATGTATTTCATAATTATATATATATATATAATTTTTTTAGAATATTCTTAGCATTTGAGTTAATCCTCATTTGGTTATTAACTTTGAAAAATATTCTTCAAAATGGGGACGGTTTGAAAACAATTCCCAGAGTAGGCATATATCGGCAAACCGTTTATCGTTTCGTGTTTCGAGCTCGGCAAACGGTTTGCCGCGCAACATCGACGACAAAATCTGGATTCCCCGCCTCCTCCCGTTCGTCCATGTGGCGCGGCAAATCATTTACCATTCGCGGAACACGAAGCGGTAAACGGTTTGCCGATATATGTCTACTCCGGGAATTGTTTTCAAGCCGTCCCCATTTTGGGTATATTTTTTCTCTTTTCCCATTTAGGTAAAACCCCCTTAGCATTTTATTATATTTATTTTATATGAAAGAAATTTATATTAAATGA
Source organism: Ottelia alismoides (assembly GCA_037367405.1). Classification (NCBI taxonomy): domain Eukaryota; kingdom Viridiplantae; phylum Streptophyta; class Magnoliopsida; order Alismatales; family Hydrocharitaceae; genus Ottelia; species Ottelia alismoides. The sequence goes on along the minus strand of JAZKJV010001852.1, from coordinate 690,850 downwards.
TATTAATAAAAATGTAATCGTAAGGAGAAGTAAGCTGTACATCCCATATCTTGACGATTTTCTATAATATTTTATATATTCGTAGAGTAATATACATACCTATGGATTTATAAAAAGTAGCAAATTAGAACGGATTGGATGGGTCGTTGTTCTCTATATTGTCTTCAAATCCTAAAAGTAATGTTTGCTTATCTAGTAGGCGGGGAGTTCACCAAAATCATAAGCCCTACCCCTTTATGCCTATTTTTAGAATTAGTCAACATTCATAATTATCCGTTTTATTAGGAATTACTTACTTATTTATTAAAACCCGCTGCCGCTCTTGCTCTTTCTTTTCTCAGCTAGAAATTTCCTTAAAAAAATCTCCATTCTTGACGGGGTAGAACTCAATAATCCTATATATTTTTAAGAAAAACCTGTTGTCATGACAAAAAGACAAAGTAGAAGCCTAGTGGATCCTCTGGACTGTAGTCGTGGGCCCAGGAAGGTCACTCGCTGAAGCCCGAGATCACGAGGCCCGCACGTGAAGTTGGGCCCTTGCATGCTCTCTCCCTCTCTCAAGGACAAGAGGCGTCAACAAAGTGTTCCGTTGGGAGCAAAATCACATCCTGCATACGTAGGCATCAGGACACCTGGCAGTGTTAACCCTTCACCTTGATTGATAATAATCACTTAATCCATTTCACTGTTGGTCTTGGTGTCTTTGATAACCTCTTACACTGGCATGCAACTGCTTTTCCAGTAGCCAAGTCACTGAATGTTTCCTGAATTACACATGAATTATCTCCTCCACTCCTGCATGATAATTTTTGCAGGCGTGCGGAAAATTAAACTGCCATGGAATAGAACTTCTAGCTTGTACTTGTCTCCAGGAATAATTGGTACCCCAACACTGATTCAGGTGATCAACGATGACCATCAAGCGAAGTGCACTTCAGGTACAGACGAGGCGAGAAACGGACACATCCGATGCAACAACTATATCACTCACAGCCTCTCTGTCACTGGAGGTGCATGCCCTACCACTGCAGAAGAAATATCCCTGTCAGAGTTGCATCATTTCTTATCTCTTCCATCGTTTTCAGCAATTGCATGGACTTAAAGAAAGTAACAAAAAATGCACACGTCACCTTCCACATTGCACAGTACTAGAGAAAGGGAGACAAATAAAGACGGGAGAAGGAAACCTGAGACAAATTATCAAGCTTATTATTGTTTATGCAATCCTGAGGTGTCCATGTGTTATCTCCTATTATGCTCTCTCCGACTCATTAAAAAGAGTTTTTTCCCAAATGGGCATGGCCCCCCTCGAAATGTCCGGTTAGGGCATGTCAGCGCCAAAATTCCGTGTCAGGGTATTGATCGGCGAACGGTTCGCCGATCGGCAAACCGTTAGCCGATCAACGCCTACTCCCCCGTTCAACGCCTCCTCCCCCGAGGCGCGCGTGCCCTGCCATCTGCCATCCGCGTCCTCCCGAGGCGCACGCACGCCAGGATTCCCGGGCGTGCCCCGGATTCCCGGGGTGGGACCCAGTCGGCGAACGGTTCACCGACTGGGTTCCCTATAAATAACGGCTTTCGCCCCCCTCATTCCCCCACGTCATTCCTCATTCCTCTCTTCTCCCATCAAGCCTCAAGCCTCCTCCTCTCAAGCCTCAAGCCTCCTCCTCCCTCCCACATTCCATCTAAGGTATGTTTTATTTATTTTATAAAATTTTAGTTGTGTAATTTCAATAAAATTAGTTTAATAGATTTTGAGGAAAAAAATGTATGGCCACATGGTAGATTTGATTATAGTTTCATTTTCCCACATGTTAGATTTAATCAAAAAATCTCCTTTTATTTGGTAGAATAATAGTACCGCTATGATCTCCAACTTAGAAGATCAAATGTTTATGAATTCGGATCAATCATACAACCATAGTTCTTCTGGCTTATTTATTAATATATATTATTAATAAGCAATTAGCAAGTTATCAGTGAGTAGTTATTTATAATTTTTAAATTAGTAATTTAGTACTTAGAAATTAGTATTTAATTACTAATTAATTAATTATTAAATATTAAGTAATACTAGTTAATTATTACTTATTGGTAGTTAGTAAGTAATTATCACATATTATTAAATATTAAGTAATACTAGTTAATTATTATTAATTTCTAGTTAGTTATTACCTATCGGTAATTAGTAAGAATATATCAATCATTATTTAATTATTAATTATTAACTAATAATAATAATAATTAATAATTAACTATTAGTTATTATTTATTATTTATTAGAAAATTATTAGCGAAATGTAATTATTTATTATACCATAAGTATGAAATAGTAAGTAGTTATTAGTAAGTAATTATGAGTCACTATTTAATTAGTAATTGTTAATTATTAATTACTAATTAGTAACTACTAATTATTGGTTAGTTCTTATTAGTTACGAATTATGTAATTATTAATTAGTTAATCTTTAATTTGTAAGTATCAATTATTAATTAATTATTATTTTTTATTAATTAGGAAATTATTATCAAAATTTAATTATTAATTATATAGTAATTATGAAATACAAATTTATTATTATTAAGTAATTATGAGTCACTAGTTAATTAGTAATTGTTAATTATCAATTACTAATTTTTAAGTATTATTTATTAATTTTTAACTATCAATTATTAATTTGTAAGTATCAATTATTAATTAATTACTATTTATTATTAATTAGGAAATTATTATCAAAATTTAATTATTAATTATACAATAATTATGAAATACTAATTAACTATTATTAGGTAATTATCAGTCACTAGTTGATTAATAATTGTTAATTATTAATTACTAATTTTTAAGTATTAATTATTAATTTTTAACTATCAATTATTAATTTATAAGTATCAATTATTAATTAATTACTATTTATTATTAATTAGGAAATTATTATCAAAATTTATAGATTAATTATACAGTAATTATGAAATACTAATTACTTATTATTAAGTAATTATCAATCACTAATTAATTAGTAATTGTTAATTATCAATTACTAATTTTAAAGTATTAATTGCTAATTTTTAACTATCAATGACTAATTTGTAAGTATCAATTATTAATTATTAGTTATTTATTATTAATTAGGAAATTATTATCAATATGTAATTATTAATTACATAGTAATTACGAAATACTAATTACTTATTATTAAGTAATTATTAGTCACTAGTTAATTAGTAATTGTTAATTATCGATTACTAATTTTAAAGTATTAATTATTAATTTTTAACTGTCAATTATTAATTTGTAAGTATCAATTATTAATTAATTATTATTTATTATTAATTAGGAAATTATTATCAAATTGTTATTATTAATTATACAATAATTATCAAATATTATTTACTTATTAGTTAGTAATTATCGATCACTAGTTAATTAGTGATTATTAATTATTAATTATCAATTAATAACATTTAATTATTAGATATTACTTATTACTTACGAATTATGTACTTATTAATTAGTCAATAATAATTGTTACTTAGTTATTAGTTATCGGTAGTTATCAGCTCTTTCAAAAATGGCAGAACATTTATCCGAAAATCCATCAGAGCTATACTATGAAAATGAATTCGTATCGGTTAGAACCAAAACTTCAAAACCTCCTCCAACTATACACCATCCAACTTCCACATGAGACTCTCAACCACCAATAGATCCAACACTTTCTACAAATCCGATCTACTTCATGAATGACAACCCTTTGTATTCGGATTATACAAACCAACAACCGATTGAGGTCTCCACTTCTTCAAATGTCAATCCTCTCTATTCTGATCATACATTTCATCCTTCATATTCAGTAAATGTCAATCCATCATTCATGGGAGATTATAACCACATAATCGAATATAACACTTCTTCACATCTTCCATCTTCTCCACCCTTGAACACCAATGATCAACCATCATCTTGGATTGACTATGACAACCCTATCTTCAGAACTGACACTCATACAAAGGACTGTACTGATAACCTAGAAATACATAACCCCTGTATGTTGACTCCACAATATCAAGGTCCGACCAATCATGATCAAAGGATTGAACTCTACTAAGACCATCTCTGGTACCTCGGACATAAAAATGAATGAGGAAATGATTGGATCTAATGTTGACAATTTTGAGGATATTCAGAAATATAGGGACTATTCTGACAGCGGCACTTCTGCATATTATTCCCCCAGAAATGACTATGCCTCTGACTCCTATTCAGAACATCACAACCCCTTCTCATCTACGGAACACACCACATCACCACACCACACAGAAAATAACAAATAAATGAAATATTGAAAAACAACCAAAAATCGAAAATCTAGGAAATTACATAAAAATTGAAACTGAAGAAGATCTGAAGAATTTGAATCCTGCTTTACGGGAAGCACTGGAGAAAAGATTGATTTTTGAACTTCCCTTTATACAGTCCATTGAACACTTCCCTGAGCTTAAAGGATTTGTAATGGACAAATTGATGATGAAAAAGTCGAGCAGGATTAGAACAAAGACTGAAAGACATATCTTGTCAATGGCCTCCTCCTTGGTATTTAAGAGAAAAACAAAGAGCCGCATAGTGAAGCGGTCGCCCAGATTTGATTGTGAAATCAAGGACAATTTTTACCCATGCTCGAGTTGATGATGATTCACCAATCAATATCCTCTCGACCTCTGTATTTCACGAACTCAAACTCGGACCGATCAGGAAGATACGAGAGATTGTTAAATTGGCTGACCGATCAATAAAGCAGTCGGGAGGAATCATTTCTGTCATCATAACATTCCAAGGTGCTCCGCTTAGAGTAGATTTCACGATCATTGATATTGACCATCAAGGAGAATTCACCCAGTATCTAATCATTTTTGGAAAGTCATTCTAGCATTGGCTAAGGCAATTATTGAATGTGAGACTCGGGAAATCAATTTTACAGCATTGGAAGCACTTCGATCTCACTCAGTCCTTGAGGAACCACGATTTTTGGAGGCAACCCACAAAGTCCTTGATAACCGTAACCATGAAGCGGTAGAAGAGCCCTACCCCGTTGCTACATCTGAGATAGCATTTGTTGATGAGACTATTGGTTTAGAGACTCTCCCCCCTGCTCCATTCCCCGCTACTATCATCATGGAAAATCAAATATATGAATCATATGATCCAGAGACTTATGCATGATCGCACCCTAGGTCAACCTACTCTGACTACCTTGATCACATCAACTCGACATAAGAATGCTCCAACATCAAATTAATTGAGAACGAACATGCAGAGACTCTCCCCAGTATTTCAATTCCTGCGGATCTCAAAATAGTAGAATGTTTCTTATATGATCCTGAGACTTATGCATGGTCGCACCCTGGGTCAACCTAATCTGAATACCTTGACCAAACCTTCCCAAATCAAGAGTGCACCAGCATTAAGAAGACTAAGAATAAACACGCAGGACGAACACCGACTGAGGAGAAGAATTCCAATGGTTGTTCTTCTGGAGACTCAAGTGGACTAACACCTTCACGAAGCAAAATGACTACTCCTTCATCAAAAAAGAAAGTCACCTTTGACCTTCCGAAAGAGGAATCATCTGACGATCCCTCATCAGGTTTGGAAAAGGTAATATACATGAGTGAGGTCTGCTCTACAGTTCTAAAATCATATCTTCATAAGGATCCAAACTTCAATTCCCATTGGACAACTCCCATTCCTCACTATTATTCATACAAAGTTGATGCTCCTGCCCTCTTCAAGTACACTGGAATTATTTCTTATGAGCTGATGAGACCAATGCTTCTAAGTATTCATCTGAGGACAAAGCGCTTGATCCCAAGAAGGAACGAATTCTGAGAAAACAACTAAGGAAACAAAAAGACAAGAATACCTAGAGTGTGTACACCTTCAAATACTATTCGTCTGAGGATAACGCTGATGATGGCTACCTTTCATCTGACTCATACGCTTCATCTGATATCCAACATGATTTATCTAAGGATAACACTGATAATAGTTGGGAATCTTATGCTTCATCTCCTTCCCGTCATTACAATCTCCCACCGCAGGCTCACAAAAAGATCGGACGAAAACTGCCTTAATCATCGGCTACCCACCCTCCCTCCCGACCACATCGGTCTCCTTGTACAGCTTCTTCCTCTAGTTAGGCCAATGCCTATGTATGGGGGGGGACCGATGCCATATGTATATACCATTCTCTCCTTCTCACGATCGCCTCATTTCCACCCTTCTTCCTTACTTAGGCTGACCAGAGCCTAAGTATAAGGGGAATCGATGCCATCTGTATATACCATTCTCTCTTTCTCATGATCGCCTCATTTCTACCCTTCTTCTTTACTTCGGCTGACCAGAGCCTAAGTATAGAGGGAACCGATGCCCATTTGTATATACTCTCTTCATCCACATATCCCGACCGCGTTATTTTTTCCACTCTTCTTCTGCACTTAGTCTATTCACAGCCTAAGTATAGGGGAGCGGACTGATGTATCTCTTTCTTTTTCTTTTTCACTCTCTTACGCTTAGCCCGAGCTATGTCTTCTTTACGCTTATAGTGCTCTGAGGACACATCACTTGCTAAGTATAGGGGGGGTCTGTATATATAATTTGTATATATTTTACCCATATCTCGTACTTTCACATAAGTCTATATGTATTTACGGGGTGGGTAATTATTTAAAAAAACAAAAAAAACAAAACAAAAACAAAAATGAAAATGAAAAGAAAAGAGTTTTGCTACTGACTGTGTCCAAGCCAAAATTTTTGAAAAATGGATTCTTATTCATTTTTTGCAAAAAAAACCCTTGCATAAAAAATAAAAAATCACAAAAAAAATTTGTGTCTGCATTTCATACACATGCACTTCATCCAACATGTCAATCATTTACATATGTGAAAAGTCTTTGGGTTCTGAACCGAGTTATGAGCAGAAACCGAGAGTGGTCTGGACTTGACCTTAATCCACCTAATTTTCAGAGGAACTTCTCCGAGAAATAGGATTTTAGAAGCTTCAGGTCTTTGACTTAATTCTTTGAGTTCCACATGACAATGTGCAGCGTTTGACTCTTAGTGTCTAACCTGGTCTCTTCATTCTGGGTACAACTCTGTAATAGGGAATTAATTTGTACTCTTGCACTATGACTTATCTCAACTCAGACGGGATGTTGGAAGACTGTGTGAGTTTCTTTTCTGGTAGCGTTGAAATCTAAAGACCGGAGTACGGGTTGAAATAAAGCTTCAGAAAAGGGATGGACGACTGGGCACAATTTTTTCTAAGACCCCAAAAAATATACAGAAATAAAAAGATTCTATATCCGTAGGGGCACAACAAGATCCAATCGAAAACACCAAAAATACAAATACAAAGGAGCCACTACAAAATAAATATCTGACCAAAAAGGTCCAAGCTTCAAGAAAACCTGCAAATCTTGGTGTAGACTCAGCTACACTGGCCATCTTCACAAGGAGAGGTGACTACACTGGCCACCCTCCATTTCTTTTCTCCTTCTTATAACTTCTCCCCCCAATTCGATTGTGAACACAACACGACATCCTTAGAAGGAAATACCTAACTCCCTGAGGACGAGTTACTAGAGAGAAGGCTTGCATGGTCGTCCGACATTCTAGATGGGAAGAGCTAAAACCTTTCACACACATGAGTTGATTGTTCAATGTTCATAGGATATGCTTTGGGAAGAGGATTGATCTAAGATGACTTCTGAGCCGAAACTGTAATAATGATGTGTAGAACTTGAAGGCTGATGATTTTGAAATTCTAAGTCTCATAGAAGTTCCGCCAAAGTAATAATCCAAAGGTTGAGTTTAGTTTCATTTTCACCTTCAGCTCATGGTCTTGGTATGGAACCCAATCTCATTTCACCTCATGGCATTTCTTTTTGATGCTCAGGGATGAGCATGGTTTAAGTTTAGGGGGATGATGAATATCATATAAATCACTCTAAATCTCATTAATTAAGCTCAAATCCCTCAAAATCATTAGCATTTCCTCATTTATTCTGCATAATTAGCATTCATGCATGTTTTAATAAGAATTGCATTTTACCACTCATTTCTGTATAAAAATAAGAAGCCAAAAATCCCAGCTAAAATTATCCTGTAAATAGCCTAACTTCCCTGATTTTTAGCTAATTCATGCTAACTCTGAATGACCCAAAACTACCTCCATTGTGTACATCTCACTAACAGGAATAAATAAAAAATATAGAAAAACTCACTAACCCAAACAAGTGGACCAAAAACCCAAACCCTAGTCCTAGGATTATCGGACTAAAACCCTCATATCTTCCCCATCCAGTGTCCATTTTAATCTTACTCAATTTTGAACTAATGTACATTCAATTACCTTCAAAACAAGACCAAGTTCAAATGAATCAGAGCTCATATGTGAAAGTTGGGTTTTGAGCCTCTTTTGTACATTTTATATTTTAGCTGATTTTGACCTATAATTTTATGTACATAAGTAACCTATTTTAGTTCATTTCTTTTTCATTTGTCTTCTTTGATAAATTTTTTATTAAAATACGCAAAAATCCAAATCCAGACTGAGCTTGAAATCAAAGAAATAAATTGAGTCCGAATCTTCACTAACTGACTGTACAAAATTGGTCCTTTTCTTATTTTATTTTATTTCTTCTTTTTCTTAATTAAAAAAAATCTAAAAAAATATATTAATTTGTAAATATTTATTTTTTATTTTATCATATTTTTTCCGAATTTTTATCTGGTTTAAAAATGACAAAAAATTATAAAACCCAAAATTCAAGGTATTCTATGTATATGGGATACCCCAAAAATATCACTTTATGCAATTGATCGATATTGATTTTGATGTCTTCACGAAAGTTGTAGATCTCATCGAGATAAGCAATTTTCGTGAAGAAACTTTTTCGATCCGAGGCTGTTTGCTATTTTTTTGATTTTCAAAGTATTTATTTTCAGAATTTTGTGGTGCTGACACGTGGCAGCTCCTGGAGCCGCCACGTTTCAGCCATTTATGAGTTTATTTATTTATTTATTTTATTAAAAAAATTTAAAAAAGCCTCGCGAGTGCGTCGCACGTACCTCCCATGCACGTGCCATACACATGCATCACCAGGCACCCCTCCTCGCCGACACGTGGTACGATCACGGCCGCCCGATCTCGGCCAATCGGACGACTGCTGTACTTCATCTTCCTCCTCCGATTTTTCCTCCCATCACCATCGCCCATGATTTTTACGCCATCTCCACGAATCTCGGCCAACCCCTCCATCCTCCCCGTCAATCAACGCCATCTCCGATCTTCGTCATCTCCTCGAATATTCCATCCAATCTTCGTTAGATCTCGCCAACCACTGCCATTCAATCGTCGATTTTTGCCGCCAATCATCGAATCCCAATTAAATCCCCAGTAGCCCCATTCCTTCTCTGTCTAACTCGCCTCCACCTATTTAAAGCCCAACCGGCCATCCCTCGAAATCATCCGCTGATTTCCAGTAGTTGAGAGAAGCGCCCATGTCCAGCCGGTGGTGACATCACCATGCTCCAGCGATCGACCTCAAGTGTGCGGCGAGATCCAAGGCAGCGAAGCCTTGTCGCATACCGCCCTCCACACGAGCTGCTTGTGCTCCAATCTTCATCGACTATCGAGCCTACAATGCGTCATCAACAACGCTTCATCAACGACGTTCATCTCCTTCACCGAATTCATTGTCATCAACAACACGCCAACCCCAGTCCCAACTCCTTTGACAAAGCCGCCTTCTTCATCAACAAGAACCAGCCACCGCCACTCTACCAAGATCTGACCAATCTCTGGCTCCCCTTTGTCGCTTCGACATTCGCGCCAGGAGCACAGCCACTCGATGCCACCATCACGGCCGGAGCTTCACCAAGGCCGCCTGCCGATCACGCCTCGCCGCTGGGTCTACCCGAGACCCTCCCCTCACGTGAGGAGCATGCGAGGAGAGGGGACTTCTTTTTCCAAGGCCCCTGGATTAATTTCAAGTCGCACAAAAGCTCTTTCCAGAAGTCACGTGCTCCGTACGTGACTTTCTGGATAATTTGCAGAAGCCTCCCCTGGATTTTCCCAATTTACGCATAAGCACCTACCGACCAAGGGTCACGTGCCCCGCACGTGACCCCTTGGAAAATTTGCACTTTCTCCCCTAGAACTCTCAGTAATTGCACACTAGTCCTTATTGCATTTGTTTTATTTATCATTATTTAATTATTGCAGAAATACCCTTATATTCCTTCATTGTTTTGGACTACTACATTGCTTTATTTTATTCATCTAAAAATAGCATTTTATTCGTCAATTAATTCTCTACATTGTGGTAATTACTTGGCACTTTTGTGGTCATTGGTTAATTAATAATTAATTTATTTATGGAAAATTGCATATTTTACCCATCTTGTGCTCTGAAATTTGTCATTGATTAACCGTTGCTCTAAAAATTTTTGAAAAATCATGGATTGTAGAATTAATTGTGTTTAACATTGTGCCCAAAAAGAATTGCATTTGCATGCATAATTTGCCTTGTAAAAATTATTTTGCATATTCTAAGGTTTGATTTTTAATAGGTATTGAATCTTGTATTTTCGAGGTTTAGGATTTTTCTGAAATCCATCATCTAGTGATAGAACTTATATAATTTTGTCTCTTGAAAATAATTAGATTTAATATTTATTGTAATTAAATATTGAAATTCATTTTGTTTGATTTAAAAAATTAGATTAAATTCATCTTGCATTCAAAAATTCCAAAATTATTATTGTGCATCCATTTCATCATAACTTTCATTATGACCAAGTTTCATATTTTTCGGACATTATTTGATTGATATTTGCATTTTAGTCCCTAAATTAGGCCAAAAATTGCATGTTGCATCTCTAATTGCATTAAAAAATACAAAAAAATCACCTCGAAAATCGTACACAAACTTTAATAGACATAATTCTAGGTTGTTCCTTTGTCTCCTTATGTTCGACCTTGGGACTTGCCCAAGTAAAATAAACATAAAACCACACGATTAAAAATTGAATAAATAATTGTGGTTATTTTCTTGATCGATTCCGACTACCGCCTACAATGAAATGACAAATTAATTTTTAAGCGAACGATAATTTCACGACACATATTTTAAATAGTGCAATCTAGGATCCATTACGGAGGCATCCCTCTCTCATGATAGCGGTAAAGTTCTGCAGCACCGCATCAATCGCTCGACATCTCCGAGAAAGATTTTGGCAACTCACCATTGCAACTTCCTCCTAGCGTAGGCACCTTGCACAGACAGTGCATCCCCCACAAACTCCAAGCCGATTGCCTCCCTCCTGGCAGTGCACATCCTTGCGATAAGACGGGTTCCCATCTCATAGGGAACCCCAATCGTGATAGGGGAGGAGGAGGACCTGGTTCCTTTATGGGTCTGGGAATCTTTCGATTTTCTTTCTCTCTCTCTCTGTGTGTGTGTGTGTGTGTGTGTTTGAGCCCAAAGGTTAAGTGGGATATTGTGAAGGGGGGATCTGTTGCAATAAAAAGGAGTCCTGTAAGATTGTGCCTGATGTGTTGTTTTAATAAAAAAATAAAAAAAGGGGTAAAAGAGAGGAGTGACAACCAAAAGAAAAAATGGGTCGAGAGTTATTTTTTTTAAGGAGAAGAAGAAGAGGTGCGTACAAAAAAACCGTATGCAAAAAAAGAAAAAAAGAGGCAAAAATGTGAATAGCTTATTAAAAAATGTGATGGTTATTAAAAAATGGTGAAAAGAAATACCCAAGAAAAAAATGATTTAAAAAATTGAAATGAAAAGCTGAGAAAAAATGATTTTAAAAAAATTAAAATGATAAACCAAGAAAAAATATGACGGCTTATTTAGTCATGTTTTCCCCCACTTTCTTGTCTTCTCACAACTTTATCGATGTCATTGTTTTCTGATAAGTATGGGAGAAAGGTGGAGTATTGTGTAGAGTCACATGTCTGTTCCAGATTCAGAAATCAGATGACCAACCAGATGTCCAGACTCTAGAGATGTTCAAACTCAACATCATATGTTTTATGAGTCTGCAGTTCGATGTGCACATGTGTGGCATCATTTTTGTGGTCCTAATAATTCTTGTTTTGTGGGCCAGAGTTTTCATGTGTTCTATAGGGACTCCATAGTATAGATCCCATTCCCAATGATATGTGGGCTAGGATTTTCATGTGTTTTATAGGGACTCCAGAGTAGAGATCCCATTCTTTGAGCCAGTATGGAAGAGATCCAGTTCTCCAACGAGGAGACTTTTTCATACTCCTTTCTCTAGTGAACATGGATTCTGACAAGGATTGCACTCCACTGCTTTTCAGTTCGATCCATTCAGAGATGGGGCAGTTGTCCACATGTTTTGGTGAGCCAGAGTTCTGGAGACTCATTTTTAGTTGGAGTGACTCTGACAATCGCATTATAGACGAGGAGATTCAGTTTGACTCACACTCTAGCATGTTCATCCTCTCACCTGCACGACATGAGAAGCAACGCCCTCGAAAACATCCGACAGTTGTGCGCATTGAGTTGATATTGTCCGAAGTGTTATGTAGCATGAGTTGAGATTTCTTTTGGTTTTTCCAAGATGAGCATTGCATGCTCCAGCTTGAGGGGGAGTGTTGGAGTATTTATTGTATGCATCACTTGAGTAGATGGGTAAATGGATCCCTCCAAGATCCATTTACCACATCATGTGATTTAGTTCCACATCTATCGTCTGTGGGATGTGGAGACTCAGTGAGAGCTATATAAGAAGCCCCTCACCTCCTGTATCCAGTGAGATAGTGTAATGCATAAACCAGTCCTTCGAGGCGTTCTCCCGTGGTTTTATATAGTTCCTTCGGGAATAAGGTTCCACGTTAAAATCCCGGTGTTCCCTAAATGTTTTATCTTTTTCTCTGATCATGCTTCCGCGTTCTATTTTCTAACAAGCTTGAGCTTTATGTTGGGCCGTAAGCCTCCATTTCCTTAAAAATAAGATAATGCGAAGGGAGAATGACTGAAAAGAATGAGAAAGAGCAAATCAAAAGAATGAGCAAGTCAAAAGAAATAAATACATGTAATACTAAGACTACAAGGATGCAAAATGGAGTTAAACAACCCTAAAGTTAACTTTCTTGCATGAACGAGAGGTGATTGAATGTACATGGTGGATGTTAACATAAGTGTAGCGGTGATTTCCTTATCAGATGTGGATCATTGGTCTATGTTGACAAATAGAGAAGTATTTACACAAAATCAAGACCTTTGCTATTACATGATCGACATCATTAAGAGAAGCCACCTAGCTAGTCATCAAAAGTTTTGATCGGGTATAGAAGTTGATATGCAAGAGACATAGATGATGGAGAATTGACAGAGGTCTTATGATCTTCTAATGGTATATCTTCCAAGAAATGTGATTGTTCCCTATGTTAACTTATTTTTTTATGGTCCAAGTCTATTGTTGACCTAAGGGGTGAGTTGTAAGCCTATGCGGTCAAATTAGCTCCTAAACTAGATGAGAGAGAGAGAGAGAGATCAAGAAAATTATCCCCTATAATCATCAATCGATCGTAGAGGTCCAAGAAGTCCCTTAGTTCATCGAGGTCACATTCTTGGCTCAGTGGAAGACTTGATCTCTCCAGAAAATGATCTATAAATATCAATAAGAAAAACGTTTACTGATTTATTCCGCATCCAAGAGAGACTCACAACTTCAGGTACTTTCTTCTACGTCATCCTAACCTAAACCAAATTCTAAGTCTGGGTTTTTAACATCTATGGAGAATTCGGAACCTGAATATGACTAGGTAGGAAAACTAAAATGCAAATACATAGGATATTCAGTGGAATGTGCTTGAGTGTCTTCTAAATCCTTGATAAAGCCTCCGACGCAGCATCATATTCGGTCTCGGTCTAAAGATCCTTAGTGTCTAACTTGTGCATTTTTGGGAGGTAGCTTCCACTTTAGACAGTCACGCCAAAATTTAAGATCATAGAACTCTTTTTATGCCAAACTGTAGTGAAATATTAGGTCAACACGAATGCCTTCGATGTCCACATGAAAGACAATAGATCCATTGTTTGTGTAGAACAAACAAGAAAACACGATGCGCACAGATTTTAAGTGGAAACCCTTCAATATCGAAGGGAGAAAACCACTGGAAGAGGGTTCCCTGCCGTCACACCGGCTAGGGCTTTTTGGTTTTGTTATATATGTCATAAACATAGGGAAGAAAACATATTTATACAAAGGGTGAAGCGGATCTTCTCCCAAGATCCGCTTACCCGAAATACACCCAAAATCAACACTCCCCCTCAAGTTGGGCATAGAGATCATACATGCCCAACTTGCTAACATTCTTCGCAAATTTTTTGGTTGACAGCCCCTTGGTGAAGACATCAGCAATTTGTTCCTCGGTCTTTATATATGGCATCACCAGTTCCTTGGAATCAATTTTCTCTCTGACGAAGTGACGATCAATCTCAACGTGCTTTGTTCTGTCATGCAGTACTGGATTATTGGATAGGTTTATGGCGGACATATTATCACAGAATAGTTTCATAGGCAATTCAAAGTCAACCCCAATATCGGTTAGGATAATCTGGAGCCATAGCATCTCTGTGACACCCATTGCAAGTGCTCTGTATTCCGCTTCAGCACTTGATCTTGCACAAACTGATTGACGCTTACTCCTCCAAATCACAAGGTTGCCACCAAGGTATACACAATATCCAATAGTAGATCTCCTCGTATCTGAACACCCAACCCAATCAGAGTCAGTGTAACAATCGATCGTGTTCTTATCATTCTTTGTAAATATGAGCCCTTTTCCTGGACTTCCTTTTATATAGCGTAGAATACGTTCAATAGACTTCATGTGCAAATCAGTGGGAGCGTGCATAAATTGGCTCATCACATTCACAGCATAAGTAATGTCAGGTCTAGTCAACGTGAGATAGATAAGCTTACCAACAAGTTTCTGGTACCGACCTTTTGAGTTTTCATCTAATTTTTTCCCGTCATTTATGCTCAACTTGTGATTCTCTTCAATCGGAGTAGTGGCAGGTTTACATCCTAATTTTCCAGTTTCCTTTAGAAGATCCAAGCTATACTTCCTTTGGCTTAGAATAAGTCCATTACTTGACCTAGCCATTTCTATGCCTAAGAAGTATTTCAACCTACCCAGATCTTTTAGATCGAACACCATTGCAAGTTCATGTTTCAATCGCATAATCTCTTCTTTGTCATCTCCAGTAATGATCATGTCATCAACATACACAAGGAGAATGGAGACCCCTTTTGTATTTCTTTTAACAAAGAGAGTATGATCGCCATTTCCTTGATGGTATCCCAGCCTGATCAATACTATTCTAAGCTTTTGAAACCATGCCCTCGGTGATTGTTTTAGACCATATAGAGCCTTTTTTAACTTGCAGCATTTTCCTGTTTCTTCATAGCCTGGTGGCATTCACATGTAAACTTCTTCATGGAGATCTCCATTTAAGAAGGCATTCTTTACATCCATCTGATGAAGCTTCCATTCTTTAATAACAGCTAGGGAAAGGATAACCCGCACTGTATTCATTTTTGCTACAGGAGCAAATGTTTCTAAGTAGTCTACACCATATTTCTGACTAAACCCCTTAGCCACAAGTCTAGCCTTGTATCTTTCCACTTGTCCATCTGGTTTATATTTTATGGTGTAGACCCATTTTGAGCCAACCACGTGAACCCCTTCAGGGATGTCCACGATGTCCCAAGTAGAGTTCTTTCTAAGAGCTTCCATCTCATCTTGCATGGCACACATTGGGATCAGTAACAACATCTGCTACATTCTTGGGGATCGTAGACATAGAAAGAGAAGTTATGAAGCACTTATAATTTTTACCGAGGTTAGAGTAGCCAACAAATTTGTTTATAGGATACCTCGTGCACTCCGCATACCTAGAGGGAGGCTTTATCTGTCTTCGTTCACGCCTATGAGCAATGGAGTCTCCTATAACAATAACATTCTGATCACCAACATTTTCACCGTGACCATCATCATTATCTTCGAGATCACTTGCGGAAGAAGAACTTGATCCATGATTTGTAGAATAGAGGCTTGGATCATCCAGGGAGGTATTTGGTTGGTTTCATGCCCACTTGCTAGATGGTGAGTCACTTGTTGATGTTGGAGTATAGGGACCATCCATTCTTCCTGCCTTCCAGGTATGGTACCCTCCTGATCTAGCACATTTGAAGGGCTGATTAACTCAGACTTATCATCTATAATAGTCGATAGAAGAAGTTCTTTAGCATTACCTTGACCAGCTATCTCCCCCTCAAGGGAATGCCCTGGGAAATAAGATTCATTTTCAAGGAAGGTAACATCTCTTGTTACGTGCAATGTACTATCTTTTGGATTAAAACACTTGTATCCTTTTTGTGTGGGAGAATATCCCAAAAAAATTCCTTTGGTTGCTCGTGCATCAAGCTTCATAGCTGCCGGTGTGGAGTTGTGAAAATAGCACACGCACCCAAAAATCTTTGGTGGAAGAGAAAAAGGTTCACTACCAGGCTGGATTATAGAATACGGGGTTTTCATGTTCAACACTCTAGATGGCATTCTATTGATAAGAAAAGCGCTTGTGAGGACGGCCTCACCCCAGAACTTCTTTGGAAGATTCCTCTGAAACAGAAGAGCTCTCGTAACCTCCAACAGGTGTCTATTCTTTCTTTCTGCAATCCCATTCTGTTGTGGGGTATATGCGCATGAGGTTTCATGAATAATCCCTTTTTCCTGGAAGACATCATCAAGGGCTTTAGACATATACTCACAAGCATTGTCAGATCTGAACCGCTTGATCAACTTACCATATTGCGTCTCAACCAAATTTAAAAATTTTTTAATGATGACAATCACATCTTTACGAGTATGAAGGAGATAGATAAAAGTGCATATCGAATAGTCATCGATAAAAGTAATAAAGTACTTGTAACCTCCAATAGAGGCAACACTACAAGGACCCCAGATATCAGAATGAATTAACTCAAAAAGATCATTTGTCTTGCTTTCAGAGATAGGATAACTAGCGCGGGTGTGCTTAGCTTGCATACAGACATGACAGACAAGTTTTCCAATCATTCCTCCTTCAAACAAATCAGGGAACAATTGCTTAAGTGGACCAACCGGTAGATGACCCAGGCGTTCATGCCATCTCATGACCAGTTGATGGTAATCCTTCTCATCCTTTTTCCGATGAGTTGTAGAAGCTAAAGCAGCAGCAGACTCAATAGGCAGACGATATAGGCCATCAGAAACCAAACCAATCCCAATCCTCCTCCCTGTCACCAAGTCCTGCAGCATACATCGATCAGAAAAAAAAAATAGTTCACACTTCAGGTCTCTAGTTATCTTGCTAACAGAGAGTAGGTTCAAAGGCATGTCAGGAACGTGAAGAGTATCATGGATCATGAATCTATTTAAAAGGGATATACATCCCTTTCCAGCCACATTAACATGGGATCCATCAGCAAGAGCCACCCGATCTTTACTAGAAGTTAGTTTGTAGGCTCTAAAGAGTTTTGGATCCCCTGTCATGTGGTCTGTAGCCCCACTATCAATTATCCATTCCTTATACCCATCAATGCATAAATTATTACCTTTCTTTTGGGCTGCAGCAGCAAGAGCATTATTAGTAATTTTAGCTTCATTAGAATTCCCTTGTTGAGTATTCAACATGCTTAGATAGGCTTGCAATTCTTGAATCTGGTCTGGAGTAATCTTCTTCCTCTCATTACCAATCTGATCTGAACTACTAGCCACACTCTTCTTGTTTTTCTGATCGAATCGTCCTTTTATTTGTTTCTTCTCGGGATGGATTTCCCAGCAATAGTCAATAGTATGGCCTGACTTCTTGCAATGAGAGCACTTCCTAATCGGCTTTCCACGAGATACGAATGCAGACCTTTCCATGTTCACAACTTCCATAGGCAAACCGTTCATCACTTTCCACCTCTGTTCCTCAGCCTCAATCTGGTGGTATACATCTTGAATACCAAGGATAGTAGCAGAGTTCAATATCTGACTTCTGACATTCTCAAATTCTTGGTTTAGACCACCAAGGAATATGAAGGTTCTGTTTTTCCATTCTCTATCCCAGAAATTTTTTTGATCATTTGTGCATTTCCAGGATTCTTCAGAGTGACAATCCAAATCCTCCCATTTAGACATTAGTGCACCATAATATGCAGAAACAGACAGCTCCCCCTGACGGAGATTGTATATCTCACGAGTCAGTTGATAAATCCGTAGGTCTTTCTTCCTCTGACCATACATACTCTCTAGAACCACCCACATATCACGTGCTGATTTCTTCCGAAGAATTAAATGTTGTATATCACTCGATACTGAGTTGACAATCCAAGTTTTTACTTGGTTGTCTTCAAGGTACCACTTCTCCCAAGAAGGGTCTTTATCATCGGGCTTCGGAACGAGACCATTAATATATCCAATTCGACCTCTGCTTGCAATTGCCATCTCAATCGCAGCTGCCCACACAAGAAAATTTTCCTTGGTCAACTTAAGAGCAGTGATTTGAACAGGATAATTATCCATCTTAGTGTACTGTCCCCCAATCTCATTTTTGTCTTCCATTTCTACCAAGAGGGTAAAAAAAAAGATAACAAGGAGCAGTGCACCAGCCAAGGACAAGGGGGCAACTTCCGAGACAGAAAAATGAGAAAAAAAAGAGGACCAACAATGAGTGGGTACCTTCCTGGAAAAGAAGACCAGCAGCTTACTTGAGGGCAAGCACTGCAGAGAAAGGGGACCTTCCTGTTCCACTCTCCTCCAACGTGCAGCAGCACACAAAACTTGCAGCCCCTCCAACAAACCAAGGGAACCACACGAGTAGACAGAGATCACAGCTTTGGCAACGACGATCAGCACCGTGCAGCAGCCCGCTCTGATACCATGTAGAACAAACAAGCAAACACGATGCGCACAGATTTTAAGTGGAAACCCTTCAATATCGAAGGGAGAAAACCACTGGAAGAGGGTTCCCTGCCGTCACACCAGCTAGGGCTTTTTGGTTTTGTTATATATGTCATAAACAGAGGGGAGAAAACATATTTATACAAAGGGTGAAGCGGATCTTCTCCCAAGATCCGCTTACCCGAAATACACCCAAAATCAACAGTTTGATTATATGTTGCACTTGGAAGATCGCATAATTGATCTTCCATGAACAATATATCAAAGAATGGACGAATAGAATGTTGAGTCCATGTCACAAACAACGAAGTTGACAAAATGCTGGACTCCCTAAATCATGACGGTTACATCCTAGAGAATGCGCATCAGTTTCTTCATCAACCCACACAATGATAACAAGATGATAGTGGTCTTCTTTGACGTTCAGTGTCGACCTTTCATATACCCTATGCTGACCGATGACCCGTCATCTGAAAGAACATGATTGATATCCTATTGGTGATGGCTCTAGTGGAAGCTATAAACATGTACCGTTACCTCTAATGCTTGTTCTTTCGAGGAGATAGAGTCTCTTATTCTTTGTTCTAAGTTTCATTATATGTGGCCAGGGAGGTCGAAGTCTTTGATTAAAATGCAAACCTTCGAATACACTCCACACCTTATCATCGTCTTGTTACCAAATTTATAATGGGAGGCATCCATATACCCTCTATGCTTCTCAGTTAACCACCCAAAAATGTACAGAATTGTCCTTTTAATAATATATGTGGGGATAATCTAGCAAACAAACGCGTGTAACTATCATATGACTCATGGAATAGCTAAGTCTCAATTACTTAGAATACTCAATAGTTCTTCTTCATAGTTGTGTTATACATACGAGGAAAAACATGAGAAGTAACTTAGAGTGGAGTTTGGTCAATGTAGTCATCATCTTACCCAAGTTTTCAACTAACGATCAGATTGCTCTTTCATGTGATATGGAAGGCACTGAGGAAGACGTATTCATCGCTAATACAATCAAAGTGGATAGTACCGCACATCTAGAGGAGTACTCCAATGTGATTACAAGGGTCCTCTAAGAAAAATCCGTGGAAAGTTTGCAAGGATGTGATAAAAGAACGTCTAAGCCAATAGCCCACGTGCAAGTCGAGGTGTACAATCCAACAAGTGTGAATGATTTGTTCATAGTTGTAGGTGTCTATAAGGCTTATGGCATAATACTCTCCTTTTTTTCAATATCACCACTTGCTTTTGATTTATCTTGTTGAGGGGAGTTGGTGACAGTCTTCCATACGTCTCATATGTTAGTCAATTACTACAAATTTTTATCTCCAATTCTTGAGGAGCTGTTTTAGAATTTGGTTGTTTAAATTACCGAGGTTCACATGTGTGAGTTTTTTTTAAGTGGAAAAGATCTAGTAGAAAAGGATATTAGGGGAACCGACATAGAGAGTAAAGGACACACAAGAAAACCCAAATAAATAGCTCAGTTTTAACGTGTATGGTGAAGATGTACAAGGTCGGCTTTTGTCTTGAATTTTTTTTGTGGTTTTTTTTAGAAAATATGGCACATAGTGTTCTTATGTTTTTGCAACACAACCTAGAGAGGCAAGTGACTCATGTTAATATTCAATCGGACGGAGGATTCTTCTTTATCGGATATACCAAGTCATAGAAGTGTCCACAACTTAGGTGAGAATATCTAGATCTCAACTTACATTAGCACTCTTAACCAATGTCTATCTTGTTTCCCAAGACATCGAAGATAAGCGACTATCACGTATGGAAACCAACAGTAATTTTGTCTCCAGACTTCACCCAAGGCTTGGTGAGTAGAAACCATGTCAGTACTTCCCTAGCCTAACCAAATCCATAAAGATAACATGCCTCATACTTCCCCTCAACCAATATCTATCTAGTTATCGTAAGAGCTTATTTGGTAACTGGGTTGGGTTGGATTGGGATTTCCTCTTGTGAATAGTGGATATTGGATGGTTGGGGTGGTTGAAGAGTGTTAAAATGATAGAAGTGATGTGATGTGAGATTGATTATGCGTTATATTAACTTTCTTAATGATTATAATATTTTTATATTATTTTTAACAAATAAATTGTATGGTCCATATAACTAATTCAACACAAGAATGCAGGGATAGAGAAGGGTGTATGCCAGGTTATCCCAAGGTAACATGACAACCAAATAGACCATAAGAGACATGAGTGCACAAACAATTAGCATGCGTGAAGTTTTTCAGATGCATGTAATGGAGGTAGTGAATTCTAGTGATTATTTGATATTTTCAGTTATTGGTCGACTTCCATCATGTTCTTCTATTTTTTAGAGTTTTCTCTTTCTTTGCATTTATTGCTATCACGATATGGGCTCCATTCTCCTTTAAAACCAACAATCTAACTCATTGGGTAAGAATCATAGATGTTGTGTATGATGTATGCAAGGGCTAGAGGACTTACAAATCTTTGCAGCTCTCCTTGCGTAAGATGCAATGCAAGTTGTTGAAATTTAATTGCATGCATGCATACCGAAGCATAAGCTCCTAAAACAGAAGCCTTTTTTATGATGATTTTTGGTTTTCAAATTTATTTTTTAGTTCTTGAAATAGGAGTTCAGCACAAGCAAAAAAAAATGAAATAAAGTGCACGGAATAAAATGATATTATGCAAAACCAGAAAAGGCAGAGGATGCCGCTCAAGACCAAATAATACACAAGAACAAGAACATGTGTCCAAGTCCCAAGCAATTACAATAATAACTACATAAAAAAATACAGAAATGAAAATCCAATACTATTGCAAAATAGAGATCTCAAGATCTCCATCTTTTGCTTCCTCCTTGTGTCATCTCCTGGTAGACAAAACCGACTGCCTTGCATGATCTTCTCGTTGTTGACTGAACTCGACCCAAATTTGTCCATGGATAACTGAGAGAGAAAAGAAGAGAGTATTAGATCAACAAGATGAAGTATATAGCAAACTAAATAATAAAAGAACTCTACATAACAAGCCACGACTCCTCCACAATAGTCTCATTTTTATAATGCATTATGTGTAAAAATATGAACGTTTCATTGAGATAGAAATATATTACAACAACAACAACAAAACCTTTTCCCACAATTAAGTAGGGTTGGCTACATGGTTTCTTCGCCTTCATTCAGATCTATCTTGGGTCAATCTCGGGCATATATACAAAAAATTAAGATCCCTTCGTATAGTCTCTTTCCAACTCTTCTTGGGCCGTCCTCGCCCTCTCTTAGCCGGCTCAACATCCCAACACTCGCATCTCGTAACCGGTGCATCAGTTGACCTTCTTTGCAAATGACCAAACCATCTTAAGCGGTTTCTCGCATCTTATCCTCGATCAGAGCTACACCAACTTTCTTTCTGATTGCATCATTCTGAATCCGATATTTACGTGTATGTCCACACATCCATCTTAGCATTTTCATTTCTGCTACATCCATTCTCTGCACATGTATATGGTTCACAAGCCAACATTCAGAACCATAAAGCATAGCAGATCTCACGGCTGCTTTGTAAAACTTTCCTTTAATTTTTAAAGGAATTTTCTTATCACAGAGAACATCGGAGGCTCCTCTCCACTTTAGCCAGCCTGCATTTATTCTATTAGTAACATCTCCATCAATTTCCCCATCATGTTGCAAAATAGATCCCAGATATCTAAAAGAATCTCTCTTCTGAATGTTATCGTCACCAATCTTCACCTCGATTCCTTCACCATTGCTTCCATCAAAGGTGCATTCCATATATTCCGTCTTAGCCCTACTTATACGAAAACCTTTAGTCTCCAATGCATGTCTCCAAACCTCAAGCTTCTCATTTACTCCATCTCTAGTCTCGTCAATCAACACAATATCATCAGCAAATAACATACACCAAGGTAACTCATCCTGAATGTGACTTGTCAACTCATCCATAATCAGAGTAAAAAGAAATGGAGTCAAAGCAGAACCTTGATGTAAACCAATGTTGATATCAAAATAGTCAGTCTTTCCTGTCGGGGTCCTTACACAAGATAAAGCACTATCATACATATCCTTTATGAGATTAATGTATAAGACGGGTACTTGTCTCTTCTCCAAAACTCTCCACAGTATCTCTTGTGGGACGGAATCATAAGCCTTCTCCAAATAAATAAAGATCATATGGAGATTCTTCCTTTTAGCTCTATAAATCTCCATTGTTCTCTTCAGCAAATGGATGGCTTCAATAGTTGAGCGACTTGGCATGAATCCGAATTGGTTTTCTTTTACTTGGGAAACTTGCCTCAATCTTCTTTCGATCACACGTTCCCAAATTTTCATAGTGTGCCTCATCAGCTTGATATCTCTGTAATTTGAACAATTTTGAATGTCTCCTTTGTTCTTATAAAGAGGCACCACGATACTCCTCCTCCAATCTTCAGGCATTTTCTTGCTTCGCCAAATAACATTGAATAGATTTGTAAGCCAAGTCAAATCACGCTCACCTAAAACTTTCCATACTTCTACAGGGATGTCATCCGGTCCAACACCTTTCTCAGGTCTCATAACCTTCAAATCCTCCTCTACTTCTTTTCTTTGTATTTGTCTATAGCATGCACGATTCAAGTAACTTTCACTACTAGCTAGATCACCCAAAGTGATCTCTCTGTTTCCTTCTCCAATGAAAAGTTTATGGAAGTACTGCTCCCATCTAGTCTCTATATCCTTCTGAGTAACAAGCACGTGACCTTCCTCGTCCTTAATGCATCTCACTTGAGAGAGGTCTTTGGTCTTTCTTTCTCTTGCTTTGGCCAACCTGAATATATCTTTCTGACCCTCCTTAGAGTTGAGATTTTTTATACAAAACCTCTTAAGCTTTTGACTTAGCTTCGCTTACAGCCTCTTTGCTTCCTTCTTCGCTATTTTATAGTCTGTGATAGTTTCATCTATTCTATCCTTAGACATAGCTTTAAAGCAAGCTCTTTTAATTTTTAGCTTCTCTTGCACCCCTTCACTCCACCACCAAGCCTCCTTTTGACCCGGAGCTCCTCCTTTTGACTCGCCTAGCATCTCTTTGGCTACCTTTTGGATACACGATGCTACTGCCTCCCACATCTCGTTTGCACTACTGCTACAATCCAATGATAAGTCTTCTAAAACCTTCTCCCTGAAGCTTGATTGCTTCAGCGGAAGATTCCACCACCTAGTTCTAGTAATCTTAGGAACCTTCCTTTTCTTTACCAGCCCTTTTATTTGTAAATCCAAGACTAATAAGCGATGTTGGGTTGTCAAACTCTCTCCAGGGATTACTTTGCAATCTTTGCAACACAACCGATCTCTTCTCCTCAACGCAAAGTAATCTATCTGTGTTCTAGTTGAGCCACTCTTATAAGTAATTAAAAGCTCCTCCCTCTTCTTGAAAAGAGTGTTTGCTATGAAAAGATCATATGCCGTTACAAAATCCAGAATGACTTTTCCCTCTTCGTTTCTATCCCCAAAACCATGTCCTCCGTGCACACTTGCATACCCTAAAACATCTTTTCCCACATGTCCATTAAGATCTCCACCTATGCAAACCATCTCTCTTTGTGGGATTCCTTGTAAAATCTTATCCAGATCCTCCCAAAAAGCTTGTTTAGTCCTTTCATCTAAACCAATTTGCGGTGCATAAACTGAGATGATATTCAGACTTTCTTCTTCAAGCACCAACTTTAGCAAAATAATCCGATTCCCAAATCTTTGCACCTCCACCACACAATCCTTCAAATCTTTATGAATAACCACTCCAACACCATTTCTGCCCTTATCTTTACCTGAATACCAAAGTTTAAAGCATGTCTTCTCGATCTCCCTTTCTTTCTCTCCAACCCATTTAGTCTCTTGAAGACATAATATATGAATCTTCCTTCTTTCCATTGTATCCACTATCTCCATCAATTTTCCAGTTAAAGTACCGATATTCCAACTACCAATCCGTAAATTCCTTTGTAATCTCTTATGGACTAACTTCTTTACTCGCATGCGTCCATTATGCGAGAACCCATGCAAATTTTGGACTGCATCCGGGCAGTGATGCAGCGGAACTAGCTTATTTACCCGCATGCGTTCCTCATACGAGAACCCTTTCAAATTTTGAACTACATCCAGGCTGCGATGTAGCAGCCCTTACCAAATTTTCATTGCATTCGGGCGATGCAACGCCTCGCAAGTAGGGAACGCCCCAACGAAATCTGTATGTTTGCTTGAATCTATATTTAAAAGA
Organism: Ottelia alismoides; assembly: GCA_037367405.1. Classification (NCBI taxonomy): domain Eukaryota; kingdom Viridiplantae; phylum Streptophyta; class Magnoliopsida; order Alismatales; family Hydrocharitaceae; genus Ottelia; species Ottelia alismoides. The sequence continues at coordinate 665,544 of JAZKJV010001852.1, read as the reverse complement.
TCCGAACGGTTTCGAGATAAATTCATAAATAGTATTCTTAGAAGAACTTTAAGAACACTATTTACGAATTTATCTCTCCTGCGCTTGCTGTCGGCTACCCAACGCGCAACCCTCCTCACTTACTTGGGCTTGGGACCAGCCATGGCTAAGTTGAGATTGAAATATATTTATGAGAAAAATTTTAATTTTATATAAACCCATGGTGGTGGACAATAATAAAACTCAGATGTTGATATACAATTTATGCTATGTGAAAATTCTGATGATGTACAATCTACTTAGATTTTATTATTATTCATTTTTTTAATGTGCAATTGTTACGCCAATTTTCAAGTAGAATTGAAATATAAGTAATAAATTACAAATGTTTTTTTTTGAGTTTTTATGATTTAAATGAAACAAATATATAACATAGAAATATGATACAATTTTAAGATATAAAATAAAATTACATGAATTTTTCTAGATAAAAAAGAATAAAATGCAATTTTATAAAAATACAACTAATTTCAACTTCTAAATGCGAAATAAAAAATCATATTCAATCTCCATTCTGAGAAGGAGATAGCGGTCTTTCTCTAAAGGATGTGTTCCAACTTACCTCTTGACGTATGTTTTATGCATAGGAATTGAGACTTGAAGGTGTCCAATCAACCATGTCAAAGTGTTGGCTAAAAGTCAAGGTGTTGATCAAAAGTCAACAAGTGATAAAAAGTCAAAGTGTTGACTAAGATGTCAAATGTTGACCAGAAGTCTAAGAGTTCGAAACAAGGGAGGAGTGCGTGACGACGATCCCCCAGAACCCAAGTACTCAGCAAACTAATTCCATGCACATAAATTCCACATTTGAAATACTTGATAATAAGCAAGAGAAAAATATAGCGTTAAAGACTAGAATTTAAAATTTTCATTTCCATTCATCCACATAGTATCCACCAACATAGTTCATGACCACAAAATATTACATGCATGCATTATAGCTGTCCATACACACAATAATAAAATGTCTCTGAAAACTTCACTAAGAGTAAAAGCTACGGGAGAAAATAGAGCAGTAAAGCTAGCTAAAAGTATTGTACCACAAAAGTGTAGCTACATAAAAATGAAACTCCAAGTATGAGCTGCTTACTGATATGGCAGCTCTAGTCCACAAGTGGATACCACGTAATGGGTACATTATAGGCAAAGTTCCCAGTATGGTGTTAAAACTACAACAAAGCAAGGCACTAAAGAAGTGTGCAAAAGGAAAACAACAACATGGTAAACTGTCCTTACAAGAAGAGCAACGCATGATGGATAGTATGTGGTCTTGGTCCACAAGGGACCTCACACTATGACTCTAAAGCACTGACTAACCTTAGGGTCGGAGCACCTCCGTAGACATGCGGTGAGGTACAATGCACCTAACTAAGTTCCTACCATGTTCACTAGCTTCTTATGCCAACTTGAAACTCCGTGATTAACCCCAAGTATTGAACTTAATTCATCACATTCTCAATCACTTAACCAATTCCCAACCTGCGAATCATCGTGCATTTCCCAAGTCCAAAACCTACGTGTAAGAGTCCACAATGGTGTAGAACATGAGTCTAGGATCTGATCACTAAGATCATCCAAACCATAGTCCAAAACCATAGACTATCTCTTGCTCCTCCTTATGCGCATGAGGGCATGTTGCATTCCCAATTTCAATAGCACATTTCCCAAAACCTCCCTCTTAGTGATCCCAACCAGAATATTAACTATATGGCCTACACCACCTAGTGCGTGAGTGTCAATCTTAAGTGAAAAAGAGAAACATAGACCACTAGCTACGACTATTTGCCTCACACTCAAAGCACTAGGCTGAAGGCATGTAAGTACTGTGGTTGAACATCGCATGGTGACTCCTCGGTGTGCCACATAATGTGACGCCCGGCCCCTCCGGCTACCAAGACCGACGAGACGAGAGCATCGGACCTAAGGTCCATATACGCCCATGATCTATGATACTCAACAACCATCTTATGTACATTAGATTAACATTTGAAATATAAATAACAACATGAGAATAATATGAAATGGAAAGAAAATGCAATATCCATTCTCATCAATACTCATCAAGTCCATGTCCAAGATATGAGATACATCGGAAATTCTCAAACTTTATAGAAAAACTCTCCATATATCTCACTACAACGTCTCTCAGTAATAACATAAAATAAAGCGGAAGTAAATAAATTACTCTAAGCAAGATGCACCTTGTCTGATGTAAATATGACGAAGAAAAATCTGATCTCCTCAAAGCAGCTACTGTTGCGGCTGCTGCTCAGCTACACCTGTTGGGTCCACACAAGGGTAACGTTATGAGCAATTGCCCAGTAACGAGACAAATACTACAGTAACTCAGGTAGGACGAAGAAAAGGATGTATGCTCAACTCTATCTAAAAACGTAAGCATATAAGTTAGAAAGCGAGAAGGTCACCCCGTTATTCTGATTCACCTTGGATCATACAACAACTAACTTTATTTATTGATTTATTGATAATTTGAGTACTACTACAGCGGTCTTGATATTTCAACAAGTTGATTAGAGCCACAGTGATAATTAATTACAACTACCGACATCCGATCATTAATCAAAACTCGTATTATTCTAGCACATGCAAGTACGCAACTCGCAGGCCTCCGCTATGCGGGAACTTATTTTCATCTTGAGTAAACCCTCAAGATCCTCTTTTCAATCATAAAAGGAATAAACCAACACCTCATTCTCCAACTTCCAACCATATCCCGGAACACCTCTCACAATAATGTTACTAGAAATAGAATTTGATGTGACCACACCTAATTCTACTTCGAGTCCTAATATTGTGTATAAGTGCGAAACCAAGAATGCCAACCGTGCCACCTGCCAACTCCGTCGAGCGACTCCGGATACAACTGGGCTGCTAGGTGCAACGTCACCCAACTCGTCCGTTGGGGTCGCGGCCTTCATGGCATCTACCCGAGATCCAAATGGTGCATGCCCAATCCCTTTGTAGCACCTATCTCCATCTATCCATTGCCATGAAATCTCAAGCACGAAACAATGAGAAAATCAAGTGGACTATCGCAATACGCTTAATTACCGTTTTAGAAATTTTTGATTCAATTGATAGTGAAATATTAACCACCACTTACTAAAGTAATTTTATCGCTTGATAATTTACTTGTGGTATAAAGGAATTCATTATTTGCTATGAGATACAATCCCGACTAACAATGCTAAATGGAATCAGTGTATATCTGTTTGTATCATTTTATTTTTATTGCTAATTAATTATACAACACATCTAACAATGTTTACCTTGATGGTGTTAGCCTGTACATGCAAAATCAGCAAATAACAAAGAAATCAAAGTTGCATCTTCTTTTCACATAACTGTGTACGATAACATTTGATGGTTATTATGCTATCAATTTAAGATGCTATACTCCATCTTGTCCGTTTTAACAAAAGAAATCAAATCCTGGATTTATTCTTGCCTTTACAAGAAAACAAAAATCATCATGTACGCACTCGAGTTAATTTTCTCATTCCACGATTCCTCCTCTTATTTTTTTCTAAACAAAGCTTAAAAGCATAAAGTTAATAATATAATAATTGAGGATAACACTTTGTTTGGAAGGCATGTAACGTATGATGTTATATAATTATATTATTGTGCACATTTGCTACAAATTGAATGACTAGATATGCAAGAAAACGTAAGGTCCAAAACGATTGAGCTTCTTAATCATAAATCACACAATTGATTTCACCATCCAATTTCCAGTGCAAACATTAACGTCAAGTAATTTAGTCAAAACATGTGATGCTATATTAGATATTATGAGCATTAATATCATTCCTACTAATATCATTCTTTTAATGAAAAGCAAAGAAATCAAGATTGCATAACGTTGACGTCACTAATTTATGCATTGTGTTTGAACTACGACTAATGCTAATAACTCGGATGGGAATATTAAGGAAAATATGAAACAATCAAAACATCAGAAACCAAAAAAAAATCTGTACCATTGCCATATGATATGGCTATATCGGTAACAAGTAGATAAGATATGGCAATGTGTCGAAGATAACAGTAAGAGAGGATGAAACTTCATTACAAAGATTCAAGGTAGCTCGAAATTGTTCCAAATATAGTCTCAAACATCGTGTGAAATCAACATCAAGAGAGGGGGTATTCATCGTTATTTTCATATAAGACACATCATAAGATTAATCAAGGCTCCAAAACAGGTTCAAACTTACGGGTACAAAAGTTGTATGAAACCAACAGCAAGAGGAAGGTATAACATCGTTACCTCCAAGGATGTTCCCTCGGGATCTCCTCTCACACGGAAATGATATTTCCACCTCTCGATCGTAGTGCGAATGCGTGTACGAAGGTGACTTCGAGCTTTCCTACGTGATGGTGGTCGCGGATCTTCGATCGGAGCTCCTTCTCCGACGTCGACGGCGGCCTTCCAATGATAAAATCGACCAAGATGGTGGTGCTCCAAAGAGAGGGAAGGGAGGTGGTAGCTAGGGCTTTGAGAGAGTAGCCTATCACCTTCTATTTATAGGAAGAGTGATGAATCTGGATGTAATTTCGGACCCGGTTCGGATCCATATATGGATCTTGACCACCCATCTTAAAACGTCGTTATCTTGAGCTAGGAATGTCGGAATTTGACGTTCTTGGGCTTGTTGGAAAGGTCTCAACAAGATCTACGAGATAGCATGATTATTTGAGTTTTTTGGAGTAAAGAACACTCCAGATTTTTAGGAAAAGAAAATACGGGGTTTCACATCATAAAAATCTTAAAGGAAGTCTCGTCCTCGAGACGTAGGATTTAACGTATTAGTTTTGAATGTGATGTAGATTCAGGCATAAAAATCTTAAAGAGAACAGAACCCATAAAAATCTTAAAGAGGATTGAAATAGGGTTTCGTTAACATACCTTCAAAAAGATAGAGGTATTTCTGTCGCATATCTGCCTCAGGCTCCCAAGTGGCCTCCTCAACATTCTGACTTTGCCACAATACCTTCACTAAAGGGATGTCTTTCCGTCGTAACCTCTTGACCGCCCGGTCTAAAATCTGCACAGGTGCCTCAGGAAAAGATAAATTTGGTTCAACCGCGAGATCCTCATAGCTAATCACATGTCGAGGGTCTCGGATATACTTCCGGAGGTTTGACACATGGAATACATCGTGCACGCCTACCAAGTGAGGAGGGAGTGCTACTCGGTATGCTACCTTCCCAATACAAGATAAAATCTCGAAAGGACCAACGAACTGTGGTGCCAACTTGCCCTTAACACCAAATCTCTGAATACCTTTCATTGGAGATACTTTTAAGAATACAATGTCTCTAGTGTCAAATTCAAGATCACGACGTCTCTGATCAGCATAGCTCTTCTGACGGCTCTGTGCAGTCAATAGTTTCTTCCTAGACGTCTCCACTGCTCTTGTTGTGTCATCGATTATCTGAGTGGAATAAATACCCTTGTCACCCACTTCTTGCCTACACAAGGGAGTGGTGAACCTCCGTCCATACAATGCCTCAAAAGGCGCCATGCCAATACTAGCATGGTAGCTGTTGTTATAAGTGAACTCCACCAAAGGAAGGTGGTCCTTCCAAGATCCTTGCAACTCAATGGCACATGCTCTGAGTAGGTCTTCAAGGGTCTGAATTGTTCTCTCTGATTGTCCATCAGTCTGCGGATGATAGGCTGAACTAAGACATAGTTCAGTTTTTAGGGCCTTCATGAATTCTCCCCAATAATGCGATGTAAAACAAGAGTCTCTGTCATATACAACCTCCTTAGGAATCCCATGCAAGTGAATAACATGCTGAATATATAACTTGGCCAGATCTACCGGAGTGCATGTCATGTTAACGGAAATGAAATGTGCGGACTTGGTCAAGCGGTCCACAATAACCCAAATAGCATCGTATCCACCAACCGTACGAGGTAAGGATGTCACAAAATCCATAGAGATACTTTCCCATTTCCACAACAGAATAGGAAGTGACTCTAACAAGCCAGGAGGACGCTTGTGCTCTGCCTTCACTAATTGACAAGTAAGGCAACGACTGACATGTTCTGCTACATCTCTCTTCATCCCTTCCCACCAGAAGTGTTGACGGAGGTCTCTATACATCTTGGTGCTTCCTGGATGGATAGATAATCTAGAACAGTGAGCCTCATCTAGGATATCTCTCCTTAGTTCATCATCATCAGGGACACAGACACGGTCTCCCTTCCATAAGATGGACTCACAAACTCTAAATCCATCAAACTCCTCCTTCAGACATCGATGGAACAAGTCTTGTAGTTTCTGATCTGTCTGCTGACCATGTACAATCCTGTCCCAGAATCCACTGTACTTAGCAAGTACAGTTACAGCGTCTGCAGTACTATCGAAGGGGTGCCACTCACTAAGTGCTGTGAGCATATCCCAAGTCTGTAGCCATGCTGCGGTGCCCTCGGTATGTGCTCTTCTACTCAAAGCATCAACTACTACATTTCCCTTACCTGGATGGTACGAGATAGTGCAGTCATAATCCTTCAACAGTTCCATCCATCGTCTTTGCCTCATATTCAACTCTCGCTGGTCAAAGATATATTTGAGACTCTTATGATCTGTAAAAATCTCAAACGTGACTCCATATAAATAGCTTCAATGCAAAGACTATCGCTGCCAACTCCAAATCATGAGTAGGGTAGTTCCGTTCGTGGTTCTTTAGTTGTCATGATGCATATGCTACGACATGACCACGTTGCATCAACACTGCTCCTAAACCATCCTTTGATGCATCATTATACACCGTAAAGTCTAAGGAGCCTGAAGGAAGAGTGAGAATCGGAGCACTGGTCAGTCTTTCTTTCAACGTACGAAAGCTCATCTCGCACTTGTCGCTCCAAAAGAAAGGGACATCTTTTTGTGTCAGACGAGTAAGTGGTAGAGCTAGTTGCGAGAAGCCCCTAACAAAATGCCTGTAGTAGCCGGCGAGGCCTAAGAAGCTGCGTATCTCGGTAACTGTCTTGGGCTGCTCCCAGGACATGACTGCCTCTATCTTGGCTGAATCAACCGCCACCCCTGCTCCTGAAATTACATGACCGAGGAAAGCTACTTCGGTAAGCCAAAATTCACACTTGCTGTATTTTGCATACAACTTGTGTTCTCTGAGTGTCTCAAGAATAATACGCAGATGCTGCTCATGCTCATGCTCATCGCATGAGTAGATCAAGATATCATCAATGAACACCACCACAAAATGATCTAAGTATGGACGGAAAATTCTGTTCATCATGTCCATGAACGCAGCAGGTGCGTTCGTGAGTCCAAACGGCATAACCACAAACTCATAGTGGCCGTATCTGGTACGAAAAGCAGATTTAAGCACATCCGCATCCTTAATTCTCAATTGATGATAACCCGATCGTAGGTCAATCTTTGAGAATATCGCTGGACCTTGTAATTGATCGAAAAGATCATCTATTCGTGGAAGTGGGTAACGGTTCTTTACCGTCCTTTTATTCAATTGCCTATAGTCGATGCACAAGCGCATAGACCCATACTTCTTCTTTACGAAGAGGACCGGTGCTCCCAAGGTGATGTACTGGGACGTATAAATCCCTTTTACAATAACTCTTGCAGCTGTACTTTGAGTTCCCTGAGTTCGGCTGGTGCCATTCTGTATGGAGGAATGGAGATCGGTTGCGTGTCGGGTATCAAAGTAATCTCGAACTCGATCTCCCTTTCTGGTGGTAGTCCAGGTAATTCCTCTGAGAATACATCAAGAAAATCTCGTACAATTTTGACGTCTTCAATCATACGATCTTCGATGGGTAACTCCACAATATGGTCGAGAAAACCTATGCAACCCTGATCGAGCATGTGTTGGGCCTTCAATGCCGATACATATAAGACCTCACTATCTGAGGTACGTCCATCAAACTGAAAGGTAGGTATGCCTGGGAGATGGAACACTATCGTCTTCTCGAAGAAATCAATGCATGCGTGATATTGCTCGAGCCAATCCATACCTAGGATGACATCAAAATCTTCTAACTGAATGAGTAAAAGATATGCGGGCAATATGTGTCCGCCGATCTGCACTGCTACATTCTCTACTGCTTGTCGCACTATGAATAATTGGCCCCCTGGGCCCTTGATGTAGTATGGAGATGGAATACAGACTGGCTCTTTATCTAACTTGGGTATTAATCGATGTGCTAAAAAGGAGTGCATAGCTCCCGAATCAAATAAAGCATGTAATGATATACCATGCACTGAAATCATACCTCGCACTACAGCTCCTGAGGCGTGGGCCTGCTCCTGTGTGATTGCGTTCAACTGTCCCTGAGGCTGTGGGGGGGGCGTTAGAACCTGTAGCACTGAAGGTTGGTCGTGGTGGAGGATGTTGAAAACCTCGACCCCCCACGGCGGGAAACTGATCCGTGTGACTGTGCAGATGAGAAAGTTGGCCGTATACTTGGTGGGTGGCCACCTGAGCTGCTGGCAAGTAAAGGACACTTGGCCTTGAAATGGCCCGGCTGTTGGCAGTGGAAACATCTGCGATCTCCTGGCTGAGAGAAAGAGCCTCCTGAGACAAGGCTATCACCTCCTGTCTTGCGGCTCTGCGAGTGTGTCGAAGAGCGGAAGGAAGTAATACCACGACTCGCCAAACCCTGCCCCAAAGTAGGTGTAGGGGCAAATCTGCTAACGGTAGGAGTAGTATCCACTGGGTGGAAACGACGCTCTCTACGAGCTCTATGGAAATCTCAGCGAGCAGATCTTCCGAACTGAGGTGGTTGGGAGTGTGATGGACTCCCCTGAAGTCGACTCTGAGTTGCCTCCATCTTGGTAGCTTTAGCAGCTACTTCCTTGATGGAAGTGAAATCCAATGCAGATAGCTGGTGTTGCACATCGTCACGTAATCCCCTGATAAATGTCTGTAAATTCTCCTCAGGAAAAGCAGTAGTCGCTGGCGAGTGGCGGGAGAGTTCAGTGTAGCGAATGAGGTATTCTTGGGCCGTCATTGACCCTTGCTTCAGCTCAGCAAATAACCTCTTCTGATCCTCAACCCAGTGGTCTGGGTAGAATTGGCTACGGAACTCGTCAAGAAATATTTCCCATGTTATGGGATCCTCCAGATGTTCCTTGGTGGCGTATCACCAACGTTCAACATAACCTGATAGTGAAAATTCCACAAATGTAAGCCAAGACTCTTCAGGAGCATGGATCATCCGTAAGACCTTAGATACGTGATCCATCCATAGTTTAGCCTCATCTGGTGTGCCTGTGCCAAAGAATTGGGGCACCTTAGACCTCTGGTAGGCGGCATAAGTCGTCTGATGTTTCTGCAATGCCTCTAAATCCTCCGACCCTTCAGGGTCCAAGGACACTGAAGGATGAATACTGCCCTCTTCCTCATGAGAAGGTTGATAAGAGGAATCTTCTTGCTGAAGTAGCCTCTGTTCTAATGCCTCCTGACGCTGTTGTATACCCTGCACGGCTTGAACCAATAAGGCCAGCTGTTGTGCAACATCAGGGGCAACACGAGGCGGCATGATTCCCTGCGAGAATCATTATATCAGAATTTTTTTATTAGAGAGACAATGGACACATTGAGTATGACTTATATTATTCTCCTTAAACCAATGACAAGGTCAAAAGGCTTATCATTGTATTTATAATTCAAATTCCACTTATAATCTAATATACAAAAAAGGGAATAGAGTATCGGGCTCTGATACCATCTGTGACACCCCGCCCCTCCGACTACCAAGACCGACGAGACGAGAGCATCGGACCTACGGTCCATATACGCCCATGATCTATGATACTCAGCAACCATCTTATGTACATTAGATTAACATTTGAAATATAAATAACAACATGAGAATAATATGAAATGGAATGAAAATGCAACATCCATTCTCATCAATACTCATCAAGTCCATGTCCAAGATATGAGATACATCGGAAATTCTCAAACTTTGTAGAAAAACTCTCCACATATCTCACTACAATGTCTCTCAGTAATAACATAAAATAAAGCGGAAGTAAATAAATTACTCTAAGCAAGACGCACCCTGTCTGATGTAAATATGACGAAGAAAAATCTGATCTCCTCAAAGCAGCTACTGTTGCGGCTGCTGCTCAGCTACACTTGTTGGGTCCACACAAGGGTAACGTTATGAGCAATTGCCCAGTAACGAGACAAATACTACAGTAACTCAGGTAGGAGGAAGCAAAGGATGTATGCTCAACTCTATCTAAAAACGTAAGCATATAAGTTAGAAAGCGAGAAGGACACCCCGTTATTCTGATTCACCTTGGATCATACAACAACTAACTTTATTTATTGATTTATTGATAATTTGAGTACCACTATAGCAGTCTTGATATTTCAACAAGTTGATTAGGGCCACAGTGATAATTAATTACAACTACCGACATCCGATCATTAATCAAAACTCGTATTATTCTAGCACATGCAAGTACGCAACTTGCAGGCCTCCGCTATGCGGGAACTTATTTTCATCTTGAGTAAACCCTCAAGATCCTCTTTTCAATCATAAAAGGAATAAACCAACACCTCATTCTCCAACTTCCAACCATATCCCGGAACACCTCTCACAATAATGTTACTAGAAATAGAATTTGATGTGGCCACACCTAATTCTACTTCGAGTCCTAATATTGTGTATAAGTGCGAAACCAAGAATGCCAACCGTGCCACCTGCCTACTCCGTCGAGCGACTCTGGATACAACCGGGCTGCTAGGTGCAACGTCACTCAACTCGTCCGTTGGGGTCGCGTCCTTCATGGCATCTACCCGAGATCCAAAGGGTGCATGCCCAATCCCTTTGTAGCACCTATCTCCATCTATCCGTTTGCCATGAAATCTCAAGCACGAAACAATGAGAAAATCAAGTGGACTATCACAATACGCTTAATTACCGTTTTAGAAATTTTGGATTCAATTGATAGTGAAATATTAACCACCACTTACTAAAGTAATTTTATCGCTTGATAATTTACTTGTGGTATAAAGGAATTCATTATTTGCTATGAGATACAATCCCGACTAACAATGCTAAATGGAATCAGTGTATATCTGTTTGTATCATGTTATTTTATTGCTAATTAATTATACAACACATCTAACAATGTTTACCTTGATGGTGTTAGCCTGTACATGCAAAATCAGCAAATAACAAAGAAATCAAAGTTGCATCTTCTTTTCACATAACTGTGTACGATAACATTTGATGGTTATTGTGCTATCAATTAATATGCTATACTCCATCTTGTCTGTTTTAACAAAAGAAATCAAAGCTTGGATTTATTCTTGCCTTTACAAGAAAACAAAAATCATCATGTATGCACTTGAGTTAATTTTCTCATTCCACGATTCCTCCTCTTACTTTTTTTTCTAAACAAAGCTTAAAAGCATAAAGTTAATAATATAATAATTAACGATAACACTTTGTTTGGAAGGTATGTAACGTATGATGTTATATAATTATATTATTGTGCACATTTACTACAAATTGAATGACTAGATATGCAAGAAAACGTAAGGTCCAAAACGATTGAGCTTCTTAATCATAAATCACGCAATTGATTTCACCATCCAATTTCCAGTGCAAATGTTAACGTCAAGTAATTTAATCAAAACATGTGATGCTATATTAGATATTATGAGCGATAATATCATTCCTACTAATATCATTCTTTTAATGAAAAGCAAAGAAATCGTGATTGCATAACGTTGACGTCACTAATTTATGCATTATGTTTGAACTACGACTAATGCCAATAACTCGGATGGGAATATTAAGGAAAATATGAAAAAATCAAAACATCAGAAACCAAAAAAAATCTGTACCATTGCCATATGATATGGCTATATCGGTAACAAGTAGATAAGATAAGGCAATGTGTCGAAGATAACAGTAAGAGAGGATGAAACTTCATTACAAAGATTCAAGGTAGCTCGAAATTGTTCCAAATATAGTCTCAAACATCATGTGAAACCAACATCATGAGAGGGGGTATTCATCATTATTTTCATATAAGACACATCATAAGATTAATCAAGGCTCCAAAACAGGTTCAAACTTACGGGTACAAAAGTTGTATGAAACCAACAGCAAGAGGAAGGTATAACATCGTTACCTTTGAGGATGTTCCCTCGGGATCTCCTCTCACACGGAAATGATATTTCCGCCTCTCGATCGTAGCGCGAATGCGTGTACGAAGGTGACTTCGAGCTTTCCTACGTGATGGTAGTCGCGGATCTTCGATCGGAGTTCCTTCTCCGACGTCGACGGCGGCCTTCCAATGATAAAATCGACCAAGATGGTGGTGATCCAAAGAGAGGGAAGGGAGGTGGTGGCTAGGGCTTTGAGAGAGTAGCCTATCACCTTCTATTTATAGGAAGAGTGATGAATTTGGATGCAATTTCGGACCCGGTTCGGATCCATATATGGATCTTGACCACCCATCTTAAAACGTCGTTATCTTGAGCTAGGTATGTCGGAATTTGACGTTCTGGGGCTCGTTGGAAAGGTCTCGACGAGATCTACGAGATAGCATAATTATTTGAGTTTTTTGGAGGTCAAAAATACTCCAGATTTTTAGGAAAAGAAAATACAGGGTTTCACACATAACATGTCCCCAACTAATGCAATTTTTCGGTTCGTGGCATCCAAGTTACTACCTAGGATCCAAAGGGTGTGTACCCCTCCCTTGGTGGCATCTACTCCACTACCTGCATGCCACGTAAGATAATCAATGTTGCGTGGAATAAAGAACACATCGATAAAGGTGCTCGTTGAACACAGATGTATAATTCAGATCTGGAATTTTCCCTTATCTATGTGAAGGATGCTCAAATGCTTTCAACTCACCAAGGCTCACCACGTCGATTATATTTCAATAAAATGTTTACGTGAGACCTGTTTCAATCATTTATCAATTCATTTCGATTTATCCAAATATTTATTATATATTATAATGTCTTGAATTGTCTACATCTTTTTAGAGTCGATTTCATCATTTTTAGGTCCAAATGGGTCCATAGTCCTAGAATGATCGATCATCTTATTACTTATCAATCAGTGTAGATCAATCAACAATAAAACCATTATATATCTTTTTAGGATGAAATGATCGATTATCCAAAATGTCATGATCAATCAGGCTTGATCGATCAACCATTTTGGCATGATCGATCATGCCTGGGAAACTGGTCGGAATTTTCTCTGATGATGTCTGTAGTGTTTCTCCGATTGTAAAATTAATCACACCCTCTCATTTCTGCTGTTGTCCACAACACTGATACACTCTTATCTTTAACATGCGCTTAACCATTTAAAGGGAAATCATGAAAATACAAGGTGACAAAATACGAATTTCGTTGCAAAACTCATCAAAATGAAATTCCAAACCTCTCCGTAATGGACTACATCCTCAACAACATAGGGTACAAAAACTACACGGATCCGATAAAAATCAAAGGCTTAAATCTTACCTATAGGAATGTTTTCCTGTGATTTTACTTCACCCACATGGGAGTTTCGTGACATTTCATGGAACATGCACGTGTCTATGACAATCCTTTCTCTGAGCTCTTCAAAATGACGTATTTTAACTTCCACTTGGTGGCCAAAAATTTCTCCAGTGGCGGAGCTCTGGTGAGAGGTGGTTTTGCTCAGGCAAGGGGTTAAGTGGATCAAGCTATTCCACTTGGCTCAACCCCCTCTTATATAGTTTTAGCCTAAATCAGGTCCGAGTTGGGATCTGGATACCGTAGTAGCAGCTTGATTGTATTTCACATATAACCCTCTCATACAAACTCCCATTTCGATGTTCTTGTATTTTTTGGAAAGGTCTCGACAAGTACTACAATGATCATTTATCTAATTTGTTTATGGACTAGATCAGAATTTGAGAAAGAATAAAATCCTATTATGAGGGATCTTACATCATAAAAATCTCAAAGGAAGTCTTGTCTCGAAGACTTAATGTATTTTCTAAACCTATCCAAATACTAACCCCCAAGAATAAAAATCTCAAAAAAGCAAAACCCATAAAAATCTCAAATAGAATTTGACCAGGGTTTCGATTCCATACATGTAAATAAATGAGGATACTTTTCCGTCATATCAAAGTAGGCTCCCATATCGCATCTTCAATGTCTTTACTTCATCACAAGACCTTAACTAAAGGAATCTCTTTCTGCCTTAGCCTCTTAACTGCATGGTCCAACATTGAAATAGGCTCTTAAGCGAAGGAGAGGTTTGGTTCCATTGTCAAGTCCTCGTAGTCGATCATGTGCCTATGATCTCAAATGTACTTTCAAATAATCAACACATGTAATACATTGCAAATAACCTCAATGTGCGGAGGAAGGGCCACTCTGTAAGCCACCTTCTCAATTTGGGTCAAGATCTCGAACGTTCCCACAAAGCATATTGCAAGCTTGCCTTTAATAGAGAATCATTGAATGCCCCTCACCGAGGTTACTTGTGGGACATAAAGTCCCCAACCTATGATTATGAGTAGTACTTAGAAAGACATGTTTAGTTAAGAATCGTGCCTTTAAGGTATGAATGTAAGATACTAAACTTAAAACTCAAGGTCTCAACATTGCAGGTCAGTTGATTATTCGACAACTATACATCTTAATATGATCTCATTATAATACGTTCGATTAACTATTGTTGACATGCTTTTGGTGAGGGACTAAGAATATCTTCACTAGAAGAGTAGCGAAGACAGATTGTTGCTGAGGCGACCACTCACGAAGAGCGCATCAAACAACAGTTAAACCACATATATAAATAAAGCAATGAGAAGCAAAAACATGGAGTTAAAATTTATTATAACTCTATAACAAAGGTGTATAATGTGCAAGCTTATGTAGAGATCAAATTCAGGGAGCACGGTAGATTATGCTAATAGATGCAAAACTTGTTCTTTTATCTTGTCTATTCATTATTATTTTGTGTGGGTTATTAATTTTATATTTCTTTGGATTTTAATCTTTATATATATAATTTTATAAAATTTCCTTTTTATATTTTCTGATTTTTAATTTTTTTTTCTTTTTAAATACATTATATAAGAGTATATAAGGTTATATATATAATATAGGCTAATATAATTATAAATTCTAAAAATAAACAAAATTCAAGAAATAAAATGTCTTTGGGTTTTATATAATATCTAATTTTTTGTGATTTTTTTGAAATTTTTGCATATTTGTATGTATTTTAAAATTTGAAATTTTCCAAATCAGGAAATAAATAAATCAATCAAATTTATTTGAAGATTAAAAATAACAAATAAAGTCTAAACTTATTCAAATCAATTTTAATAGATAGATATTAATATAGATAAAATTCAGAGATAAAAAGAACTATTTTTGGGATTTTGAAATTTTATATATTTTTTACTAGATTTGGAGTTTTTAATTTTTCATCCTTTTCTTTTTCTATTTTTAGCGGTTTTTGGATTAGAGACACAAAATACTAAAATGTGCAACATATAATTTTTTTTGGATTTTTTCCCAAATATTTTCCTTTTGTGGTATTTTCTAATCCAAATAGGGATAAAAATGTGCTCATTTGCTTTTTAATAAATGGTTAAATACCTAAAATGCTAAAATAAAAATGTAGCGTGGAAGTATTGTTGCTACGCTTGTCTAGGGTTTTAATTATTTGAATTATGAATAAGTCGTTGCAACCCAATCAAGCGTCAGCAGACAAACAATTTTTCTTCTTCTCTCGCTACAAAATAATTATAGAAATAATGTGGAGCAAGAGAATTATTTTGCTACTTATTTACTTGTATAGCTGACAAGATCGAACTCAGGGAGGCTACAATTCCCGAGGGTTATTCAAATAATCGAATGATCAATTAAGAGAAAAAGGAGTCTCAATGGGAAACTATCTTGGTTTTTATGGATTTTTTCTTTTTAATTTTTTATTTCTATTTTTTATTTTTTCTGATTTTCAAATTTTTAGTGATCTTAATTTTGCATTTTTTAAATTTCAAATAAGGAACAATATGCACAAGATAAGGAATACACACACCAAACTCTTTTTGTATTTTTTCAATTATATCAAAAATAATCAGAAAAATCCAGAGAAAATATTTTTTGTGTTTTAAAGATTTATAAATAATTTTTGAGAATTTTTGTGGAATTTTCAAATGTTTTTGTAATTTTTTTAAAAATCAAATAGTGACAAAAATGAGAAAGAGTGCACACCCTAGAGTAATTTACAACTTAAAAATATTTTAAGTATTCAAAACTTATGACAACTAATTTTATTATAGAATAGAGCAAATATCTACAAAGAAGAATTGAAATTACGATTTTTGGATTTTTGTAGAACTTTTTATGATTTTTATAAGATTTTTAGTATTTTTCATTTTTTTGGTTTTGAAAAGAATTAATGCATAAAATTTGGAAAGAATTTAAAAGACAATGAAATACAACTAGTTTATTTTTTTGGAATTTTTAGAGAAATATTCAATTATTTATGAATGTTTGAATTTCAAACAGGAAAAAATGACATATTTTTATTTTTAAATTATATTAAATGATGATAAAATGAAATGAAAAATTATGCTAGAAAGATAAGAACATCATAAGCATATCATGATTTTTGAAAAATTTATTGACCAATAGAAACATTTATTTTATTTTAAAGATCATGCAAATTTAAAGTCTGTTAGAAAGGGACTGAATTGCAAATATGTATTGTTTTTTCACAAAAAGATAACCATAAATAAAAAAATGGACTACAAGTGTAAATTACCCTCTAATACACATGCATAACACGTGATAGGCTAGAGAGCAGGGGTGCTTCTAGAATTTGTGAAACATCGAAGGAATCCACATAATTTTTCCCAAATACAAATGCAGCAAGGGCTCTTCTGCGATAGTCAGAACTTCCAGGGGATGAAGTGTAATTTTTCCACTAAAAATTATTTATGAACCCTAGGGTTCTGTTTTTGTTCCTGTCTCTTCGTTCTTGACCAAATAGGTCTAAATGGGGGGTCTCCGCCGATGTTGGGCCTCACACAGTGGAGGGTCGACGACCGATCGTCGGTGGCGCAGTTGGAGAGCCGTGCGGGGGCAGCGGCGAGCTTCATGCGACGTGATCGTGGTGGTGGGTGCGTGGAGGTGCGTGGCGGTGGAAGAAGGTGTGGCTGGAGGTGCGAACGTGTTGCAGGTGGTGCGCTTCAAGGGTTGCGGGCACGACTGTGCAGCGGTGAAGGGGCGGTGCTTGCACGATGGAGCGCGCGGGAGGGCGGCAGGCGCCTCGCATTGCTTGAGTGTGGCGCCTGCCGTTGTCATTTAGAATTTTTATTTTTTTACTTTTTTATTTTCAATAATAATGACAGAAATAGAGAAAAATATTTTTTATTTTTTTTTAAAAAATCTGAAATAGAGAAATTAAAAACAGAAAATATTTTTTAAAATTTTTAATTTTTAAAATTTTTTATTTTTTAGATGATTCTCCAAAAAAAATGTTAGAGAGAAAGAAAACAAATATTTTTTTGTTTTTCTATTTTTTGTATTTATAAAGAAATGAGGATGTGAGCATGATGGCTCGGCCCCAAAATCAAAACAGAAGATGCGAATGGGGATCCAACAAAAAATGAGGAATGGATCCAAGTTTCCTGCCACCGTGCGTGGCCGAAGTTGAGAGATCGTGATAGGTAGAAAAGAACGTGGAGAGATCGCGATGTGAGATGAAAAATCGAGTTGGAGGCAGATCAAATCGTGCTGGATTTTTAAGATCTATATAAAAAAATTGACAACGAAATAAAGAATCGAAAAAATAAAACTAAGGTTAATCTAGATGAAAGATAAAAAGAAAATGACGGATCTCACCTTAGGAGCGGAAAAGACCTTGATCACCTCGACGAAGACCGACTCGTTGTTACCGGATGGTTCGGAGGCTAGGCACCCTTTTGTGACAAGAAGACTCTCGGAGATCGGGCTTCTCTCACCAAAGATTGATCAAATTAAAATGATGGAGAAGGAGCCATATAAATAGAATAGATAATGGAGTTTGAAATTTGATATTTTGAATTTTTGGATGATGATAAGAGATAAGAGGGAAGAAAAATTGAAATGAGATATATTAGCATGATAAATGTTTACAAAAATTAACTAATTTTTTTGTATTTTCATCACTTTTTTTATTTGAAAAATAAATGTTATTTTTTTATTTTTTGTCATTATTAGTTAAGAAAATTATATATATATATATATGATATATATACATATATGACATTATCTACAAGGGTAAATAAGAAAATTAGTTTTCGTTTTATTTTTTTAAAATAATTAGTAAAAATATTTACAAAATACAATATGTATAAATACATAGAAGAATTGCATAAACCACCCCAGAAAACCAACCTTTAACCTGTAACACCAAAAATTATGAAATCATAATCATTTTTAATATAATTTAATTTAGAATACGATGGAAGTGAGTTTGGTTCAATTTGAGTTCATATGGAGCCAGAATTGGTCTTTCTATTATCGCTTAGTGGCTTTTTCCAAGTGTGGTTGCTTTTATTATGTTCATGATTTGATTGTGCAATTATTTTTATTATTTAGGACACTTTTTTATTTACAACTTTGTTTTGAAAATTATTTTGTTTGAGGTCAATTTATGTACAAATAAGATAGTGTTAGTTTACAAATATACATAGCACACATTTTTTTGGATTTTCTGAATAAAGACCCTACTCTCGCCCTACTTTATTCCTGCTCGATCAGGTCAAGTCTTGACCTTCTCTCAGGGATCGGGTCAACCTGTATCTATTACATATACAATCTTCCTTTTTTATTTTATTTTCTTTATTTTTCCTTTCTTTCTTTCTTTATTTATTTTAGGTTAAAATAGTAAGAAGTGTAAAATATTTACATACAAATGCAAGTTAGTAAGCATATGGAGTTAGTGTTATATACATGTTTTAATAAGGGATTTTAAGCTAAAATAAATGAATAAAGATGAAAAATCGCAGATTTATCATCCCCCCATGCTTTACCTTTGCTAGTCCCTTAGCAAACACTTATTTGAAAGAATAAGTGAATAGAAGTAAAAAGGAAGTAAAAATATAGAAGTCAGTATAATATTGAGTATTAAACATTTCTTCATAAAATTGTAGTTTGGAGCTATGTCAGACCTTTGGATTATTACTGTGTCGGAACCTTAATGGGAGATGGATTTAAAACCTAACAACCTCTAAGTTCTACAAGACTCCTATTCAGGTCACCTCAACAGTCAGGTCAGAACAAGTCTACATACACAAATTCTTGTGACTATGAATCTTTACTTGTACAATGTAAGTGAGATATAGCTCCCCATCTCAAAAGTAGCAAAGAAACAGCCTCCCTCAACAAGGTAACTCTTGTTCCCCGATCTTGCAACTCTTTCCTCGAGGAACGGAGATATTCCCTTCTAATTTCAAGTACAACCAGCTCAAGAAGAGGGGATGGAGAAAAGAATGGATGGTAACCAATGTAGATACCTATCCTTGGATGCATGACCAGTATAGCTAAGTCATCCACTGCTAGCTTACAAAAATTTTTCTTTGAAGCTCTTATCGTAAATTTTTTTAATCCTTGTCTATACACTCCAGCAGGTATTTTACTTTTCAATTAGGCCTATCCACTTTTGGAGATTCTACATTTTTCCATACTTTTTTTTGAAAGCACATACAAGGTGCAACATGTACATAAGGAGTTTTTCCTCTTGAGCTAGTAGACTATCCCTCTTTTGAAGCATTATTACAACCTCACATCATCACGTCTTTAGACCTCAACATCGTAGACTAGGTTGAGACGCACTTCCTTCCCTACAGGAAGACGAGAGGTTCTGCCTAGATGTACTATCCTCGTATGCTACCCCAAGCAAAAGATTCGGCCTCCTCACTACCTCATCCATGAAGAGCTACGTGTAGAGTGCTTGTCCAAGATAAGCCACGGTCTGAAAGAATCATACGTGTGTTGTTATGTTCTACTTAGATTAATCAAGATGACATGTGAACATAGTCTTATGTACTCAACGAATTTAGTCACTAGGACCTGAAAAGTATTAACTCCATTTCTTATAAGGTTCCTCCGAAATTAAGTGGATTAAGTCCCAACTAAGCTCCATTCTTCAATTTTGTTACAAACTAAGTTTAAATGCCAATACTATCCTGAAAAATGCACATGCAAATGCAAGAAAATATGAACAATGCAAAGAAAGCTTTTTTTTGAAAAAAAATGATGCACATGTGATAGAACATTTTTTAAACTAATTTTCTAATTTTGAACTTTTTTATGTATTTTTGGAGAAAAATGCAGATGTAAAAGAAAAGGTTTTTTTAATTATGCATGTTTTTATAGATTTTTGGTTTTGTAGTTTTTTTTTCAAAAAAGGAAAAAGGGTTAGTAAAATATATACAAGTATATACAAGAATTTTTTGTTTTTTTTGTTTTTGGTTTTTTTACACACATGGATTTTACAAAATTATATACATATCCCCCAAAATAATTATCTTAAAAAGTACAAGTTATGTCTAAAGTATATATGCAATATATAGGACACCCACCTATACTTAGCTCGAACTATGTCCTCATAGTGATCAGAGAGCGACAAAGGAAGACATAACCCATGTTAAGTATCGAAAAGTGAAAATACTCCTATGCTACAATGACTCAAAGAAAAAAATAAAAAGAAGAGAAGGTGGTGATCCCCCCTATACTTAGGATCAAGTAATCCTAAGTATAGTAGACTGTACAAAAGGGGAAAACCGATGCAGAGACTGTACAGACTCAAAAATAAAAAGACGATATGAACAACATCATCCCCCCTATACTTAGGGTAGAGTATCCCTAAGTATAGGCAACAACAAGAGTGATGAACAAGACGAATATGAACAACACAAATCATTCACTCCCCCTATACTTAGGATAAAGCACATCCTAAGTATAGCATATATACGCACACGAAAAAGAGGTGAATAATAAAACGGAAGAAGAAAGAGTGAAATGAAAGGATATACAAGAGGAGTGGATGTACAAAGGTAAAGAAGGTCGAAAGAGAACCTTCTCGTGGGACCGTTGAGTTATGGATCTAACAAGGTGCAGGTCGATATTGGGGTTATCAGTAGATGTGAACTGATCAGGATCGACCAAGAATGTATCCTCAGCAGTCTCAGAGTGTACATGCACAAATCAGTTATTGGAAGTAGTGTGGTCATGTCATGTGTGGGAAGTCTCGCAAACATCAAAGTAAAATAGCTTGAAATAATTATTAGAAAAAGTATGATCAATTCAGCCTGACGAGCCTCTACCGGATCATCATCTTTATCAAAGGGCCCGAATTCCTTTATAAAAGCAATCAAATCAAATTTGTCCTGATCGATCTTGTGTGAAACAGGATGAATAGGAGTGGACTCATCAGTGAAAGTAGTCAAATAATGTCCGTCCTATCTAGTCTCAGAGTCTGCCTTCCACTCTAGGGTGTCTATCGTGTAAATCCCATGGATGTCATCAATGCATCTCCACATACCAGAAAGGGGGAACTCCAAAGTCTATACTTTCTAAGTCTTCCTCATTGATAAGGAATTCCTCGGTTTCATTATCGTCCAACATATAACAAGGTTCTCTGATATTATCATCGAGGTCAAATTCCTTGGGGTTAGCTAACACGGGCACACTCTCTTGAGAAGCAGGTTTCTAGTCAGTAGTGGATGTAGTGATCAACACATCACTCCCTACATCAGAACGGAAGCAAATCTCTCATGAACCATAATCAATAAAAGCTCCCGCAGAGGCAAGGAAAGGCCGTCCCAAGATGATTGGAGGGTGCTCTACAGGGGTGGAGGTCTCCATGGGCAATACGACAAAGTCATAAGTGAATTTCATACCCTGAATAAAAATGACAGTGTTTTCTAGAGTACCCTTTGGCCTCTTGATAGATCCATCAACAAATTGAACTATCATCCTTTTTTCTTGAGAGGTTCAAGATGAAGAGATTGTACCACAGAGAAGGGTATTATATTGATTGAAGAACCGCCATCAAGGACGGTGTTATCACAATAATAGTCAGATATGGAGCAACTCACAAGAGGTGTGACAGTGTTCCCTTTCTTAAAATGCATACGAAGAGAGATGGCGTAGCAGTGGACATGGTCAAGATCTGATGCTCAGATCCTCTCCTCCTCTTTCTTATCTTGTGTTGAGGAGCAGAAAAATGGGTCATGGCCTGGTGAAGTGGGGCTTTAATGATCTCATGAATGGTGGCCATCACTTCAGGTTCAGTTAATATTTTTTGAATTTTTGGACCTCCTCCATACAAAGGAGGAGATCATAATCAACATTTACATGAGGATTGCCACGAGCAGTCTGTATAGTGGAATCATCAGGGTTAAGGTTGGGACATGTGGTGAATGATTGTGTAGGAAAATGGTTTGGCATGGGTGCCCTCTCCTCAAAAAGTGAATCAATAATGTGTCTCCCAGAATCTTTTTGGATTTTTAAAATTTTCTCATTTTTTGGTATTTTGAGCAATTGTAAGCTCTCATGATTATCCTTAAGTGAATCCATATACTCAAATAGTGGAGCAGCATTTTGGCTCTTATTTACGTTAAATAGATTGGTAAACCTCGATTTCATATGCTTCATCATCTGGTTTAGTGTCTCAAGTGTGGACATCATGAAAGGTGACTCCAAAATCACAAGGTCGGGGTGAGTGGAATGGGGGTGGGTGAAAATGATCATCTGATTCCTGAAATAATGGGTTAAGCAGATATGCACAAAAATTAGGAGGAAAATCCTCCTGGAAAAAGTAAGGTGGATAGGATGGAGGGTACGAGGTATCCGCGAAGATCGGATTAAAATAACTCCAGTTGGCCATCTCTGAAATAGAAGACGGGATCGAGAGAGCATGAGGGTCAAGTCAAAAGATATAGAGAAAAAGGCGCAAATGCATAGAAGGATCTAGTATGCACACAAGCAATCAAACACAATACAAACCCCTAATTCACCAACTCAAGTCAATATGAAGATCGTGAAGGTTCGGTCAATTATCTTATCAATTTTAGAGTTTAGTGATAATACAATCTATTAGAGCAGTTAAAGCGATCTGTTAGGAAACCTATGCTCTCAGAAGACTGGCCTAATCTCAAAGTTAGATCTTTCCCAGCTATTATGAATTGTGGACCGTCTACCAGCTATCCGATCAATTCAATCTGTTAAGAACGTCGTGGGCTGCTTTATCGGCTACTAGAGAGATCCTCACTGGAGAACAACTAACCCAAGATAGTAGTCTGAAAAGAGTTCGTGCGTGGTTCTATCCTAGTGTGTGGGTCGCTTTCTCGCTACATACAAACCAAACAATGAGGGGGTTACTCTCCCCAAAACAATGATTTTTCCTTATATTTATTTTAGGGTCGAGTTTTCTTTAGAAGTCATGTATTTTAGGCAGTTGTCACTTGGTTAAAACATTTTCAAATAATCGCCTACCGAGTCTCCAATTTTCTTTTTAACTTACGTGAGTGAAAACAAGGAAGGAGATCGGAAATGCCAATGCGCGATTAAACACAATGATGCATGCAGGGGTTAGAGATGTGTACCTTGTCGCCAACACTCTACATGAAAGTGATCCACGCAGAATTTAAATACAGAAAAGCAAACTATCCTATATGATGCAAGTGAATCATCCTAGATGATAACTTCTATTAACGGGCAAGAACAAGTTAATTTGACTAATTCCAAATTACGATCTACTCTATATGTACAAAAATTCTTGTTTAGGGTGTTCGGACCTAATTAATTACCTGACTCGAGTAAATTAATTAAATCAATCAATAGGTAGCTCATGAAATCTGCGTGAAACAAAGAAAAATAACGGCGATGAAAACAAATCTGGTGAGGTCCCCCAAGTGCACCGGCACTTGGCGAAACAGACCCCGCAACAAATGAATGTCCGTTTACAATGGTTCAAATGCTAAAAATAAATAAAAAAAGTTTTTTGGTCTCCTTCAATTCTTCTTCTCCTCCTCTCATGCTATCCTACGGCTTGGTGAAGAATCAAGCCGCATCCATGTCACTTGGGTGCTTTGACTCTTCTAGGATCACCTCCTTCACTCCGCGGGCCCTCATAAGAAAAAGAAAGAGAGAATGTGTAAGAAACACAATTATAAAAATATAAGCACAAATAATCAAATGAATGCAGTGGATATGAACAATGGAGGGACTGACAAAATGTAAACAGATATTTACAACTAAGAATAGCTGGTCGAAAGGGAAACCTAACTACCCTCGCTATGCCTCCTCGGCAACAACGTCATTTTGTTGCTATGCTTTTTTTGGGGTTTTAATTATTTGATTTATGAACAAGTCGTTGCAACCCAACCGAGCATCAGCAGACAAATAATTTTTTTCCTATCTCATTGCAAAATAATTACAGAAAATAATGTGGAGCAAGAGAAATGTTTTGCTACTTATTTACATGTATAGCGGACAAGATCGTACTCAAAGAGGCTACAATTCCCGAGGGTTATTCAAATAATCGAATGATCAATTAAGAGAAAAGGGAATCTCAATGGCAAACTATCTTGGTTTTTATGGATTTTTTTATTTTTATTTTTTAAATTTTAAATTTCTATTTTTTATTCTTCTGATTTTCAAATTTTTAGTGATTTTATTTTTGCAATTTTTTTAAATTTCAAATAAGGAACAATATACACAAGATAAGAAATACGCAAACCAAACTCTTTTTGTATTTTTCAATTATATTAAAAATGATCAGAAAAAATCCAAAGAAAATATTTTTATGTTTTAAAGATTTTGAAATATTTTTTGGGAATTTTTTAGAATTTTCAGATGTTTTTGTAATTTTTTTTTAAAATCCAACTGTGATAAAAATGAGAAATAGTGCATAGCCTAGAGTAATTTACAACTTTAAAATACTTAAAGTACTCAAAACTCCTCACAACTATTTTTATTATAAAATAGAGATAAATATCTACAAAGAAGAACCGAAATCACGATTTTAGATTTTTGTAGAATTTGTTATGATTTTTATAAAGTTTTTAGTATTTTTTCAATTTTTTTGGGTTTTGAAAAGAATTAATGGATAAAATTTGGACAAAAATTAATAGACAATGAAATACAACTACTCTAACTTTTTGGAATTTTAGAGAAATGTTCAAATTTTTATGAATTTTTGAATTTCAAACAGGAAAAAATGACATGTTTTTTATTTTTAAATAAGATTAAACGATGATAAAATGAAATAAAAAATTTATGTTAGAAAGATAAGCATATCAGAAGCATATCATGATTTTTAGAAAATGTATTGACCAACGTAAATGTTTATTTTACTTTAAAGATCATGCAGATTTAAAGTCTGTTGAAGAGGGACTGAACTCCAAATATGTATTATTTTTGCACAAAAAGATAACCAAAAATAAGCAATGGACTAAAAGTGTAAATTGCCCAGTAATACACGTGCATAACACGTGACATGCTAGAGAGCAGGGGCGTTTTT
This sequence comes from Ottelia alismoides, assembly GCA_037367405.1. NCBI lineage: Eukaryota > Viridiplantae > Streptophyta > Magnoliopsida > Alismatales > Hydrocharitaceae > Ottelia > Ottelia alismoides. The sequence goes on along the minus strand of JAZKJV010001852.1, from coordinate 639,929 downwards.
GAAATTTATGAAACATCGGCGGAATCCACGTAGTTTTTCCCATATACAAATGCAACAAGGCCTCTTCTGCGATAGTCAGAACTTCTAGGGGATGAAGTGTAATTTTTCCAATAATTTTTTTATAAACCCTAGGGTTCCCTTTTTGTTCCTATCTCTTCATTGTTTACCAAATAGGTCTAAATAGGGGGTCGCCGCTGATGCTGGGCTTCACACGGTGGAGGGTCGGCAACCGATCGTCGGTGGCGCGGTTGGAGAGTCGCGCGAGGGCAGCGGCGGGCTTCAGGTGGCATGATCGCGGTGGAGGGTGCGCAGAGGTGCGCAACGATGGAAGAAGGTGCGGCTGGCGATGCGAACGTGTCGCGGGTGGTGCGCTTCAAGGGCGGCGGGTGCGGTTGTGCCGCTCTGAAGGGGTGGCGCTTACGCGGTGGAGCACACGGGAGGGCGGCTGGCGTCTCACACTGTTGGAGGGTGTCGCCTGCCGCTGTCGTTTGAGTTTTTTATTTTTTATATTTCCAATTGTAAAGATAGAAATAGAGAAAAAAATTATTTTTTTAACTTTTTTATAAATCCAAAATAGAGAAATTAAAAACATAAAATATTTTTTTATTTTTAGATGATCCTGTAAAACAAATGTTAAAGAGAAAGAAAATAAATATATATTTTTATTTTTATTTATAAACAAATGAGGATGTGAGCACTACCGCTCGGCCCCAAAATCAAAATGGAAGATGCGAATGGAGATCCGACAAAAAATAAGGAATGGATCCAAGTCTCCCGCCACCGTGCATGGTTGAAGTTGAGAGATCGTGATAGGTAGAAAAGCACGTGAAATGATCGTGACGTGAGATGAAAAATCAAGTTGGTGGCAGATCTAATCGTGATGGATTTTTAAGATCTAGATAAAAAAATTGACAATGAAATAAAGAAGAGAAAAATAAAACTAAGGTTAATCTAGATAAAAGATAAGAAGAAAATGACGGAACTCACCTTAGGAGCGGAAAAGACCTTGATCACCTCAATGAATGCCGGCTAGCTATAACCGGACGGTTTGGAGGCTAGGCACCCTTCTGTGACAAGAAGACTCTCAGGGATTGGGCTCCTCTCACCAAAGATTGATCAAATTAAATTGATGGAGAAGGAGCCATATAAATAGAAATGAAATGGAGTTTGAAATTCGAATTTTTGAATTTTTCAACGAAGCTAAGAGATAAGAGGGAAGAAAAATTGAAATGAGATAAATTAGTAAGATAAATATTTACACAAGTTAACTAATTTTTGTGTATTTTCATCACTTTATTTATTTGGAATATAAATGTTAATTTTTTTTCTTTTGTGGTAGTTAGTTAAGAAAATTAAATATATACGTATGCTATATACATATATGGCATTATCTACAAGGGTAAATAAGCAATTTAGTTTTTTTATGTTTTAAAATTTTTTTATTTTAAACAATTAGTAAAAATATTAACAAAATACAATATGTACAAATACATGGGAGAATTGCACAAACTATCCCAGAAAATCAACTCTTCATCCGTAACTCCAACATATATGAAATCATAGCCATTTTAATGATAATTTAATTTAGAATACAATGGAAGTAAGTTTGGTTCAATTTGAATTCATATGGAGCCGAAATTGGTCTTTCAATTATTGCTTAGTGGCTTTTCCCAAGTGTGGTTGCTTTTATTATGTACATGATTTGATTGTGCAATTATTTTTAGTATTTAGGATACTTTTTTATTTACAACTTTTGTTTTAAAAATTATTTTATTTGAGGTCAATTTTTGTACAAATAAAATAGTGTCAGTTTACAAATATACACAACACACAATTTTTTTGGATTTTTTGAATAAAGACTCTATCTCCCCCTACTTTATTCTTGGTCGATCAGGATAAGTCTTGAACTTCTCTCGGGGTTTGGGTCAGCATGTATCTATTACATATATATAGTCTTCCTTTTTTTATTTTCTTTTCTTTATTTTTCCTTTCTTTCTTTCTTTATTTATTTTAAGATAAAATGGTAAGAAGTGTACAATATTTACACACTGATGCAAGTTAGTAAGAATATGGAGTTAGTGTTATATACAGGTTTTTATAAGGGATTTTAAGCTAAAATAAATTAATAAAGATGACGAATCGCAGATTCATCGAGTACATGCTAGCAGATATCTATCCCTATTTTTTGCATAATTTTTGGAGCACGGATACTAATTTCGATAAATGAAATTGAAGATTAAAAATACATCTAGTCGTAAGGGAATATTTGCAATTAAAATTGAAGTTGGGGGCATATGTGCAAATTTCCTAAAGATATAGAACTTATATTTGAATTTTATAAACCAATTTATAATTTGTAAAATCGCCAGGATCTTCATGCAATTTGCCTAGCTCACGTAGGACGACACATGAGCTGAGCTGGAATGGACCCATGTGCAATAATAAATAAATGCATGGGCCTCTATGCAAAATTTCCTACATGATTAATAAATAAAGCATCAAAATGGTGGACGAGATTTGCAATTGACCCAATTATGCGCGTCATCGTGCGGTGCAGATCATCTCACTTAAAACATGTGGCGACCGCATAGCAAGCGATACCCCTTCGGTGATCGACGCTTCAGATCTGATCGTGATGCTTCATCAACGGTCGAAGGGTGTGGAGATTGGATGGTTGGGATTAAAACTGTAGCCCCCCTTCATCTGACGACTGTTGCTTGCTCGAAGAACAGGAAGACAATCCCTACCTCCGAGCTTCAATCTTTGATTCCTTCCTCCTCGGGGGTGCTCAACTGCTGCGAAGTTTCTCAAATGATTTCTGGAGGTGATCTGCAATCGTGGATTTCCTCAAATGGGTCCGGGGCTCATTGATGGAGGCATGGAGCGTGTTGTGCTTAGAGGTGCTCCTCAAGTCTCGAGCAGGGCTCAGATGGCCCTTCCAGTTGTTAATCTTGCAAGTAGTGAACGACGATGCAAAGGCAAAGATAGATAGGTTGTTATTGGTGAAGGTCGAGGTGGGAATGGTGAAGGGCGATGAGGTCCGATGAGGAGGTGGTGGAGGGACCTCGACTCCTCGATCCAGAGCAAATCGAGGGTGAATAGGTGTTGTCGAAGATGGAGAAATAAGTAGGGAAGGTAGTGGGGCAGATGTGGTAATCGGAACGAGGGTAGAATGGTGAGTCACAGTGGCCGGAGCTCTAGAGCTCTGACAAGATCTAAGCAACCTAATTACACGCTACAACAGACAAAATTAAATGCGAAATGAAATCTAGGATTAATTCTAACCTATGGAAGGTAAACACACAGCTCATACTTGTGTTTGACGTTAGGGAGTAGAGGTGGCCAGAGAACTGTCATGGGGTGCACCTCCCTCCTCCTTCAACCGCTCCAGAGCTTCAAGGGTTTGCTAGTTGTCACCTGGTGACACTCTTGATCGAAGATGAAGGTCATAAGGGCTCGAAAAATGACAAATTAAATCAAGGTGGTTGAAGGTCTTATTTATGAACATGGTGAGCACCCTTATTGTCCTAGGGCGAGCTAATGGTCAGGGCTATGTACAAGAGATCTAAGGAGTCAACGAGAATCATGGAAGATCAGGGACTAAAAATGGTGAAGGGATCAAGGGTGAAGGAGGTCTGGTGGAAGCGGGAAAAATGGTGGAAATTCGGGGACTCGACACTTTTACATGTGAGAGATGCCTAAGGAGCTAGTTGACTTGGGTCAACGTTCCTCGATGCCTTATTGGTCCACGGAGGATGATACATGACAAAATAGTTAGGTTTATTAGAAATAATTAATTAAAAATAGTAAATAATTTTATTAAATTTTAGTTATAAAAAATATTTATTATTTTATGCAGTATTTTAATAAGATTTTTATTTTTTATGAGTGAATTTATTACAAGTTACTTTTACAAGTGTATTTATAGGTATATTGACCTATGTTTGTAAATTTTATTTTTATTTTGTATTTTGAATTTTATTATTTTATTTTCACATTTTACATATTTGTATATACATAAACATATTTTTATTATATTTTCTGATATGTTATGTACAATTAAATAAATATTGGCATATATTATATAGGTATACATATATGTATTTCATCTATGTATTTTTATAGACTTTATTTTTATGTTTTCTCTATGATTTTATTCTAATATAAATATGTACATATATTATATTTAAAAAATTATCAAAATAGAAATTGTAAAAATAATAAATAAAATGAATATTTTATTCAAGTATATGGTACAATTGGGGTCCAAAACCAAACTTTCACATCTTAACTCTGAATTAAGTGAAACTACCTTCATTAAATACCTTATTAGGAGTTATATAATCAAAGGTTATTTGATGCATTTTGAGTTTTTATTGAGGAGGTATGGTTCTAGGAAGTTTGGGTTTTGGATTTTTATTTAGAGTATAAAAGGTACATTGTATATTATTTTTGTATGAAATCGATTTTATATTTTTATTTATATTTTTATCTACAACTTTCATGTATAATGTTTCTTTATTTGAGGTATAGAAAAAAGAAAACAAAATAGATCCCAAAAATACAATAATAATGAATAAAAGAATAGGGTTTTTATTGTCTTTCTGGCCCTTATTTCCCCCTCTACTTTATTCCTTACCGACTAAATCGATTCTTGACTTGGTCTCAGGGTTTAAGGTCATAAAATACCTTTAGAATTTTATTCTTTTTCTTTTCTTTTTTTATTCTATAATTTTGCCATTAAAAACTATATTTTATACACGGTAAATGGAATAAATCATGAATGTTAATTTATACAAAAGAATGCTATTTACATGCATTAACTAGGGGTTTTAAGGCTAAAATAAAAGAATAAATGTGATGAAATGGAGATTAGTCAACTATTAATCAGAACCAAGTTAATAAATCTCAATGAAGAGAACTTGATTTAATTTATCCTGGATAAGTCCAAGGTCGAACATAAGGACACATGCTATTAATGTACTTAATCAGATTCTAAATACCTAAGTTGAATAATTAATAGTGCTATCTATGCCATAATGCAAATATTACTATAGTTATGAATGCATGTAGTTTTTTTTGGTTTTAGAATGCAGTTAAGTATGATACAAAATGCTATAAAATGAGAAACAATGCAAACATTACACTAATGGATACACACAAGTAATAATATATGCTACTGAATGTTATGTTAAATTAACTTAAATTTGATCTACAACATTAAGTATTTCAAATAATGCATTGATTAGATACTTGATTGATTAATCAAGTTATTATTCAAGCATCTAAGTCCCTAAGTAGATGAACGAATATTTCATGTTTAATCAGAGTTAAAACATAATCTAAATAAACATAACTCATTTAAATAAGAAATGAAGATCATAATAATTAATTCCTCTATTTGCATGTAATTTTATAGTTAAGAGGAATTCTAGGAAAATTAAATAAGATTAAAATATTAGGGATTTTGTTTTGTAAATTAACCTCTATTAAGAAGTTAAATCAGAATAAACAGTACATCATTAGATAGATCAAAAAAATACATTTCCAACAAGACCAAATTCATTAATTTTTGGTATTGTATGATTAAGATAATACATATTCACTCAAGGTGAATAAATGCAAATAAAACATAAATTTACATAAAAGATCATATTTCAATCTGAACAAGGGTATAAATGCAATTAATAAAAACAGCTTGGGACTTATATGTAAAAAGTCCATATGTGGGGGTAGAAATGTAAATAAGAAAATGTGATGAGACATTTATGCAAATATCTCTAGTACATCACGTATGGTGAGTGAGGAAGGACTAAAATGCACTTTGGAGAAGTACCGAGTCATCGATTGCAAAATTCCCAAGGCCATAAGCATGGGATGCATGCAGGTGAAGTTCGGGTCTTGATTCGGTCAGGAACAGGTGGCTCGAGCCACATGGGTGGCCTGAGTGCTTTGAGACTTGTCTTGATTCCACCGAGGTCACTGGCTTGCGATAGAGATATGGGACGAATGTGAACCGTCAGATCAATGAGATCTAACTGCACTTGTACATCGAGCAAGATCTGACTCCTTCGCACGCGGTGGCGTAGCAATAGTGCTCTTGCGGTACGATGCCTCCTCCTCTATCCTCATATCACCTTGCTGAAGGTCAGAGAACCTCCGTATAGGTCAGGCGAAGATCTTAGATGGTTGGAGAAGGGCTGACGATGGTTGAATCGGTGGCTCGATGAAGGTGTGCCGGAGTTGAAGATCAAGAATGGAGGCTTTCTCAAAGCCCTAATCATTGAAGAATAAATGTACCTATAAGAGTTAGAAAATAGTCAAAGCATGCACAAGTGCTTTGAGGTGTCCAGTGGGATGAATGGAGGGCTAGTGAGGTGCTGGAGATGGAGCCCCAGTTGGGTTCCTCCTCCTTGCAAGAGGAGAAAGGGAATGATGGTGAGGAGGTACTAGAGAATAGGAGGCGATGATCGATGATGTGCGTGAATATCAATAAGTGAAGGCGGAGTTGATGGTGTGATTAATTGGGGAAGAAAAAATGTGTGTGTGACTACTTAAATCGGAGAAATCAAAAGAAAATACATGAAGAAGATCACATGAAGGAAGAAACGATGGGAATGAAGGAGGTGGTCTGGGATTGAAGTTCGGAAGACCTCGGATCTTCGCTTGACCCATGTAACCACTAATCGAAGCTCAGACAACCACAACCATGGCTATGTACATGGCCCATCGTCCATGGATCACATCAGAGGGTGGCTTCGTCAGAGCCCCTCTATCCTCATCCTTGTTGTCACCGAAGGAGAAGAAGGGCTTGGGAAATCCCCCTTGCAAAGATGGATAATCGGAGACATGAGGCAGAGGTGGGGATTTCGTTCGAGAGAACAACTATTGAATATGGACGTTACAACTGCATAAGGAAGGCTCACATAAGGGAGATAAAGGACATGGAAGTTAGGGCAAAGATGAGGGAGGAATGGATAAGTGTAGGTACCGGAATCATGAGGAGAGGACATGTTTGTTGGTGTGAACAAATGGGGGAAGTTGGGTCAACAAAAAGACATGTCTCTTCGAATGCCAGCCGCATAAGGTATACGACACACAATAGTTGTTGGATCAGGGTTCCAACGATCGTTGATGGGGCGTGATTAAATGAATCAGAACCGTCTAATAAATGATCAGATAGCCTCAAATAGAAGTAGCTGATAATTAAGAGTTGACCATATGGAATGAAGGGATTGGGCCACGTAAACAATCAGAAAATTAGAAAATAAATTGAAACTTGTAAAATGAAAATTAAATAATAAATAATGTCAAATTAAAAAGTGTTCAACATGAAAGTAGTATATATTTTCAAAATAACAACTTTCATGTAGAATTCAAAGTCAAAATACATCATATATATACTTAATATTTTTATAAGTATTTAGATGAAATAAAAACTCTTCTTTTAATTCTTTTTTGTTATTTTTATATAATGAATAATGCATAATAAATTATATACTATGTTATTCTAATTTTTCTTTGGTTTTTAATGATAAGAAATAAAGAAAATAAACAGACCATAAAAGATACATTACGTACTTATTTATATACATTTATTAGCCTTATTAATTTTACAAGGTGTTAAATGTTAGAATGAATTAATTAATTAGTAAATTAAGGGAATTGTTTAAAATAAAGGGAAATCTAAATAATGTTAAGGAATCAAGGATTCATTAACCACGGTAAATAAGTCTCTGTGAAGAGATCGAGGCTAAATTAACATGGATAAGTCCAGGGTCGAACATGAAGGCTAGAGATTAGGCCTTAGTGCATCAAAGAGTGTGTAGGTCACATCACATACGACCTAAGACAACTTGTCATATTAATTGCATCGACCATCAGATATTAAAATTTTAAATAGATGAAACCACATGATTTGAGAACACTTCTCAAATCGTTTCATCAAGAGCACAAAAGACTTATAACAATACCTCTTGAAGCGTGATTACAATCCCTTATCTCTAAAGTAAGAGACCTCCTATCTGGAGTCCGATCCAGTGAAGATCGCACTAGTGGGTGCATGGATGAGACGTGTGCTTCCCGCAATCCAATTTGATGATACAAGTGATGGGTCTCCTGATTTTGTCTCATGAAATCTGATGCCTTCTTCACGAGTAAGAAGCACCAAAGATGGAGGAGATTCAGAGTAAAATGTCCAAAGCAACCTTCTATAATTTTGTGCTTTAGATATTTGTTGGTCTTAGTTCCAATAGATCTGAGGTGTTAATCCACGAATTGAGATGTTGTGCAAAGTATTCGTTCACCATCCTGAATGGTCTATCAGATGTTAGGGAAGTGATATATAAATCCTTAAAAAGGATATTACTGTACTTTACACATTATATATGTATTTCGTCAACGAAGAAATACCTCTCAACCGAGGTATGAGGGCAATACACATTAATGGCTACAAAGGAATGTTCATCGATGACGAAAATACCTAATAAGATGTGGAGGGTGTAGACAAAACATTTCTTCAACTGGGTCATCACAACGTATGGTTAAGATTTAAGGAACATCAACACATGACAAACAAATTGAAACCACAATGTCCATTAAACGAGATTAACGTGAAAATTGTCCTAAATGGCTTGCTTTGAAATCAAAGTAGTTGTACTCAAATTCAATAGGTCTTGACAGCTAAGAGCAAAAGCTGTCACAGAGAGGATGAAGTAGAGAACTTGGGTGTTTTCACTGTATAAAAGGGGAATGAAGCGAATGTCCATTAGTAATCATGCTTCACTAATAAGATGTGTAACGTACCAATTACACCACTAACTTCACCCCCTACATCGGATCCTAATAGGAAGAGCAACCAACTACCAAACAAGGGGTGAAATCAATACCCATTCCAACCCAGTGTAAATATGATACCAAGTAAGACCTTAAGGGAGAATAAACAAGAATTTTAGTTTGAATTCTTATTTTAGAAGAATAATTTAGTTTAACGGATAAGGTACAACTGCTTTGATGTTTTATGCTGTTTGTTTGAAAGGTTGGTATACAAGTGATACTCAAAAGGAAAATAAATTAAAAATATGGTTTAAACAACTATTATTATTATTTAAGAGATGGGTATTAAGTAGCTATTATTATTTAAATTACAAATAAGCTATCATATGATAAAATGATCACATCGCAATTACATCATTATTATGTTCATTTATCTCTTCTTTATCTCTCCAGCCAATCGAATAAGAACGAACGATAGACTTGACTAGTCCCTTATCCTCTATTATTACATATCCATAATTCCGATGGACATGAAGCAATGTTATCAACATTTTAGTAAAAGCTCTAAGTCTACCAAGAGGATTTATGTGAAGCTAGTACATGGAGAATTTATGTTCTTCAAGGATGCAAATCACTTCAAGGATGCAAATAATCATATTGGCATGCATGGTTATCATATCCCTACCCATTTTAATATGAGTATATATTGCATATACAAATAGTGACGTGTATAAAGCCTATGTTTCCATACAAAATTTGATACATGGATAAGAATACATATATTGTCAAAGTAATATATGTAGTTGTATTCAAAGTAAATATAATATGGATATTGAGAAACACACACATATGTATGTGTTTGTACGCACATTATCTCGACATAAAATAAATCTGGTAACATATCGAATATGTACATAACATATGTATATACATATAAACAAATACATCTCTCTCTCTATATATATATACAGAGAGAGAGAGAGAGAAATAGAGGGGTGATCATGTGAGAGTTAAAATTTGTGAGAGAATGAGAGCAGTGAATCTAGACCACTAGATTCTGCTCTTCTCTCTCCTCCTGCAATCAATGAAGAGAGAGATAACATAATCTTAACAAATCTAATGATCTAGAATAAGTCCTCTCAAGCTCTCACAGATATTGTCTCTCACAGGATTCCCCCCCTCTCTATACAATATATAACTGATCTTGTGAGAGTAAAAAACTGTGAGAGCATGAGAGCATTGATTATGGACCACTAGATTTTGTCTTCTCTCTCATAATCTTCTCTCTCCTGGTTGAATCTAGTGGACCTGAATCACTGCTCGCATGCTCTCACATGTTTTGGCTCTCACAAGATCAACCATATATATATATATATATATATATATATATATAGAGAGAGAGAGAGAGAGAGAGAGAGAGAGAGAGAGGGGCGATCCTGTGAGAGCCAAAATTGGTGAGAGCATGAGAGGAGTGATTCTGGACCACAAGATTCAACCAGGAGAGAGAATACAGAATCTTGTGGTCCAGAATCATTCCTCTCATGCTCTCACCAATTTTGTCTCTCACAGGATCACCCATCTATATATATATATATGAGATTGGATCCTGTGAGAGCCAAAAATTGTGAAAGCATGAGAGAAGTGATTCTGGACCACTGGATTATTGTCTTCTCTCTCCTGGTTGATTGAAGGAGGAGAGAAAAGAGAAGCATCTAGTGTTCTAGAATCACTGCTCTCATGCTCTCACAGTTTTTGGCTCTCATAGGATAAACCCCCCCTCTCTCTCTGTATATATATATATGATTCAATGGGGTTGCCCTTATGGGGTAGCCAATATGGCTACCTCCGTCCCATTTTCGTGTAATTTTTTTTATATTTTTGCAAAATATCACCATGTATATTCATCTATATATATCGTCCTATATGTCATTCGAATTTCATTAGACATAGAGACTCCTATGCCCTCAATCCTGAATAAGTCGATTACAATAATATTTAGACCATTAAAATTACCTGTTCTAGATGGAGGGTATAGGAGTCTTTGTTTCTGATGAAATTTAAATGATATATTGGAGGAATATAGATAATCATATATGGTAATATTTTTCAAAAAAAAATAAAAAAGTTACAAAAAAATAGGGACAGGGGCAGCCATGTTGGCTGCCCAAGGAGGTAGCCTCATTTTTTCCATATATATGGGTTAAATGAGTATGCTCCCTAGGATCATATAAGAGTATGCTCCCACCCTTCTTTCTGTAATTTTTTTTATTCTTTTGAAAAAAAAACCTGATGGTATTTACTTAAAATAATAAGTGTAATATATGTTCCAAATTTAATATAAAATAGATTCCTAACACTTACATCAGAAGGGGGTCAATTTCAGCAATTCTGATATCGTTAAATTTTGATAGTTTTGATGGAGGGGATAGAAGTTTTGAATTAAGTCAAATTTTGAATGGCATCATGGTGACATATTGTGATCTAAAGTTCATTAGACATTATTTCAGAAATAGAAAAATAAAGAAACTGGGAAAAAAGGATGGGAGATTGTAAGTTACATGATCCTATGGAGAATACTCCTTTTTCCCTATATATATATATGGGAAAAATGTGGCTGCCACCTAGGGTGAGCTAACTTATTTCCTCCAGTCCAATTTCCCCTATTTTTTTTAAATGCTTCCGTGGATTTTCATAAATATAACCCTATATTATGTCATTGAAATTTTGTGTGAAATAGAGACTCTTATGACCTCTATCCAGACATGGTCAATTTCAACTATTCTACGACCATTAAAAAATGACAGTCTGGATTGAGGTCATAGGAATCTCTATTTTGCACAAAACTTGAATGACATAATATAGGAATACAATGATGAATTTCTATGAAAGCTTTTAAAAAAATAAAAATTGGAAAATGGGGTTGGTGGATCTATGTTAGCCCCCCTTAGGGGAAACCCCATTTTCCCTATATATAGGGAAAAAATGGATATACCCCCGTCCAATTTTCTGACGTTTTTTTTTCAAAAATAAAGTCATATGTCTTCATCACTATATCCCTCTAATATGTCATTCCAATTTCGTCAGAAACATAGACTCCTACGCCTTCCATCTGGAACATGCAATTTTAACGATTTTAGAATTGCTGTAATTGACCTGTTCTAGATGAAGGGCATACAAGTCTCTGTTTCTGATGAAATTAGAATTACATATTAGAGGGATATAGTGATGAAAATGCATGTATTTATTTTAAAAAAAATAAAAAAATGTCAGAAAATAGGACGAGGACAACCATGTTGGTTGTCCCTATGAGGCAGCCCCATTGAACCCATATATATATATATGTGTGTGTGTGTGTGTGTGTGTGTGTGAGAGAGAGAGAGAGAGAGATAGAGAGAGAGAAATGGGGATGCTCCCGTCTTATTTTTGGACTAATTTTTTTTATTTTTTTAAAATACCGTCATATATATAAATATATATTCATCACTATATCCCTCTAATATGTTATTCCAGTTTCATTAGAAACCGAGACTCTTATTTCTCCATCTAGAGTAGGTCGATTACAATAATTCTAAGACCATTAAAATTACATGTTCTAGATGGCAGGCATAGGAGTTTGTTTCTAACAAAACTAGAATGACATATTAGAGGGATATAATGATGAAAATATATGAAGATATTTTATGAAAAAAATAAAAAAATAGCCAAAAATAGGCAGGAGCAACCCCAATTTCCCCTATTATATATAAGGGGGTCTTTCCAATATTAATGGTCCTTCCATGTGTAAGGAAGGCCAACGATCATAATCGTTAGATCCATCAACTTCTTTGTTCAAAAGGGTATTTTGGTCATCCTCTTTTTTATTAATTATACATACCATTTAATATTTTAAAATATCAAATTTAGACAGATCTAATTTTGGTTTTTTTCGCAATACCTTATTTAAAATATCTAATTTTCTGTTGAGCGACATTATGTGAGGCAATGTTTGTATCCTCTTTCCAATTTCGTCAGAAATAGAGACTCATATGCCTTCCATCTAGAACATGCAATTTTAACGGTCTTAGAATTGATGTAATAGACCTGTTCTTGATGAAGGGCATACGAGTCTCTGTTTCTGATGAAATAAAATGACATATTAAGGGGATATAGTAATGAAAATGCATGTCTTTATTTTGAAAAACATAAAAAAATGTTAGAAATGGGACGGGGGCAGTGACGGGCTGAAAATCCAGCATTTTAAGAGTGCTGAATTGACACTCGGATGTCGTCGCTGTCGGGCTGGATTCGATCCGTCAAAAACCATCTAATTTGATATGTCAATAAAATAATATGGTCATGTATTTATCTTTTACTTAGTAAGTAACCAAGGTCGAACTCAGGGACACGAGCCTCTCTTGTGTTATCTAGACTCTAATTAATTTTATTAGGTGTTGAGTTAGAGAACAGTAGGTCAAGCAATGCACGAAGACAAAACAACGCATCAAGTATGCATGGAATTATGCATTTTTTTATTTGATTTTAAATCATGCAAATATATGCGATGAAATGCAAAGAAAATATACCCTAGATCAGAAATACTTGAGCCATCTAATTAGAAGTCAAATCAGGGTCAAATAATGAAGTTATTTTCATTCATGTAAAAAAAATAGGCATGAGAAGCATTGAAATCAAGACACTTAGCCAATAAAATAACACATCAAATTTCGTCAAATCTGAAAGTCAAACATGCCATAAAGAAGATAATGAAAAGAGCTTCAAAATGCCACTGAAATCGACTCAATCGGAGCTTCAAAATGCCACTGAAATCGACTCAATCGGAGCTAGGATGCTCAAGATATACACGAGTGAAGCCAGGGGCATAAATGCAAAAAAACATGAAAGATAAATAGCAAATAGGTCCCTAGGAAGGACTAAAATGCAATTAAAGAAAGTTCGGGACCTTCCCTATAAATTAGCCACACGTACATGGGTATTTTTGCAATTATTAAAACTTGTGAGGGTATTAATGCAAAATACCCCCGATGCACGTGGTTAGCAAGTGAATCCAGGATCTATCTGCAAAATTGAAGAATTCGGTGGGCCTCTCTACAATTTTCCCAGATCACACGTGGGTGGCAACTGATCTCCCAGGCTCGGTAGACGCTGAGGCTCGGAGAAGGCTCAGGCAGCTTCGGTTAGGCTCGGACTGTACGAGCCTCCAGGCTTGGGATCGTTTGAGGCTGGGAGTAGATCAAAGCTCTGGGGAGGCTCGATGAAGGCTAGGCAGATACGAACCTAGAGGTACGATTATATGGCTTGGAAGATGTCTGGAGCTGACGCGTGGTCGATCGTAGACCGTTGGATATTGCGGATCCAACGGTGGTTGTATCCTCCTTTACTGTACACGTGGCTAGTGTTGCACCGTTGGATGAATTCTGGGGAAGAGCATCCAACGGTTCCTGCTCCTCCTTCCTCTGCTGCAGCTGGCGAAAATCTTCGAGCTCTGGTGAAGGAGCCCAAGCTCCGCCGCTCTTGCTCGAACACAGTGGACCTCCTCAGGAATTCCTTGACGTACGTCGAGGTAGTTGGAAGCTTGGGGAAGACGTCAGACCTCCTGGATCAGGCCATCGGAGCTCGGATGTCGGCGGCGAGGTTGACGAAGTCAGCTTCAATGGAGTTCCGGCCATTGAAAGATTTGAAGACCTGCATGGTTAATAACAATAGCCGAAGCGTGGGGGCGTGAATGTGAGTGAAGTGGGGAGCTTCTGTGAACGAAGAAGATGGTAGCTCGGTGCTCCTCCACTGTGGAGGGCAGAGAAGTTGGGTCGGAGGTGATCTGAGGTAGTGAAAGAAGAATTGGGTAATCGGAGTGAGCGCGTGAGTGGAGGTGAAGTGGCGAAGCTAACGAGGTGGTTAATGGCGGATGAAGGGATTGATCATGGCCTAATTAATTAAGACAAGAAAGGCAAAAAATACAAGGGAGTTTGAGGAAGCTTACCTTGAGGATATTGGTGGTCAAAGGCTTGGGCTTGGGGTTCAATTGAACCCCGCGTCTTCTATGGACCCCCTCAGCCAGGTGGGGTAGCTCGAGCAGAGGTGAGGCTCCGCGACGCAACCATGGAAGGCGGCAGGTCAACACCGGAGGCTAGCGCTATCGGCGCACCTCGATCGGACCTCCCCCTATCACGGGGAGGAGGAGAGGGGCTAGGTGGAGCCCTGCATAAAGGTGGACAAGCTTGAATGTAGCTGGTGATGAGGAATTTAAAGGAAGAGGATTCGATTCCAAGTGGTGGACGACGTGTTTTGAATGGGAGAGATGGAGCGAGTGGAGGGGACTTGTGGGATGAGTGGGTGACCGCGAGGATGAAGGATGAATGGGGAAGACCCTGGAGCGGTTGGTGCGTGGAGATAGTGGGGATGGTGAGCAGGAAAATTAAAACGGGGCGACGGGTTTGTGAGGTGGAGATCGTGGGTGTGATATGGCTGGAGGTTGATGACGATGCTTTGGCCGTTGGATCTGGAGATCCAACGGCTGAGGGTCATGCGCTAAAGAGCGGCCGTGATGGAGCCCCAAGTGATGTAATCGAAGGGTGATTGGGTGCACCACATGGAGAACTGAGCGCAAGGCGGGGTTTGACGGTTGAGATGAAGAATGGAGGACGATCGGATGGCAGAGATCGCAGCGGGAGTGTGTGGTGGAGATCTAAGCTCCAGAAGATGATCGGGAGGAGGAGGGTGTGACACATGGCGCAAGGAGAGATCAGTGCTAGCTGATGGTGGCGATGAGATCAGGAGCATGATCAGACAACTGACATTGAGTGTGGGATGGACGGTGGAGATTAAGGCTCCCAGACCTTCATCCGACGGTGTCTAGGCACGGGCACGTGGCGGGAGGTGATACGACCACGTGCCTCAACCAGAAAGATCCACGTGACCCAATCAGATTATTCGAAATTAGAAAGTGAATTTTGAGCGGGTAGAAGGCCGAATTTGGAAAAACTCAAAACATGAAAGTTGTAGATCTCGATGAGATCTACAAGTTTCATGTTGACCAAAAACAGAGATGAGGTCAAATAAAGGTAAAAAATATTTTTGAGGTGTTTCGAGGCTAAAAACACCACGATTTTTAATTTTGCGAATTTTTTGTGGTTTTTAATTTATTCAAAGACTCTGATAATAACAAGGATTTTCTAGTTTTTATTGACACCTAGCCTAAGATAGGGGGTTAATTTCCGTGAATTAAAGGCATGAAACATGGTTTCATCAACCCCCTATACTTAAACTATGCTCGTCCCCGAGCATCAAAGAGAATGAATGAGCTGGATTAACCCCCTTGTGCATGTGCATACAGGATCTGTTCTATTCAAGTCCACTCAACTTTAGAGATCCAAAATCTTAGAGCTCAACCCAGTCTTAATCAAGAGGCATCTAATTCCTCTAGTTTTCTAGACTCTCTCTGATATACATATAAACTAAGGGTATGATTTTTAGTGGTGACTGCTTTCACGAGAGTAGAGTCAAAACTTCACTCAAGGTCTTGGTCCAAGAAATTCTCCTAAGGACCCAATCCTCAACACTAGGGAATAAATCAAATCTTACATTCAGTCCACCATCTCTTTAGTTGTCAGACTTGAAAGTGTAGATGGAAGGTCAATAATGGAGGGCATGGGATTGTGTCATTTCTTCTCTCCCTCTCATTGGAACAAGGATTCTCTCTAGTGCCTTATTAGGCAACACATTTTTCGGTGTTGATCAGTGCGTCCGTCAAGAGAAGTTGGAGCCGTCAGCACTTATTTTCCTAGGAATACACCGGGATGTGTCTTTTTTGAGTACCTATCGTACCTTCTACACCCAGACTTATAGCATTTATGATGTATAGCCCTTTTTTGGTGCAAGCTCGACTCCTGGTCCTAATAGGGTGGTCCAAGTGGACACTTTAAAATGGTTGGGAGCGCTCGTCTTTGGTGGAAGCTCTTTGATATTTGACTTTGTGGAATGAGAGCTTTTCTTTGACATTTCATTAACTTGTAATATTTTTGGCTAGCTCCACTACTTTTACCAAGAGTTGGCGCACACTGATCATCATTATTTATTTATTTCATACCCTGACACTTAGGTCAAAGTCAAGATATTAGTATAAGAACCAAGTTCTCATACTGGCTAAAGTTGCTGACACTCAAGTTTCATGAAGCCTCCAAAGATTTTATCCCATCCTCGAGCATCATTAGATCAAGTCCAGACTCGAATCCCTCGTCCTAGTCCCTCAAGTGAAGAGTCAACTCATCTCATCGAAACCACAGTCGTGCATGTGATGTGCTGATCATATTCTTATGGTCGGAGACTAAGCATGAAATATAGCATGCAAATCTAGAAACCTAGGGAAATGTGGATGATTAAGTCTAAGACCCTGATGGCTAAGGCTGGTTAACCTAAAATCTAAAGTCCTCATAAATCAAGCTTTCTTGAACATTTCAGATCCTGGGTGGAAGTGTGAGTGTAGAGGATTTAATCCAACTCCTTCATTCAAAATTTTTTTAAACTTCAAGAGATATTATGACCGCCTAAACTCAATTAAGTAGATGCATATGCATTCAGCCAGTATGGGTGTAAGTACTGGCCAGAGCCCGTTGCTTGAGGATGGGGCCTTACGCGATGTCCTCTAAACCACCCACTCTGCTAAGGGCGAACCCTCACTAAACGCGGCTACTTATTTGGGCTTAGTAGTCACTAATGACTCTTAAAGTATTTTAAATTTTCTCATTTTATGGAATTTTAATTAGAGATTAGAACACTGGTTAGACTCAACTTTCCTTGAAAAGAAAATGAAAATTTCAATACCATGTCAACAAATAAAAAATTTTCAAAATATTTTCCAAAACAAGGGAAACTCATTTTTCAAATCATTTTCAAAAATATTTTTCTATAAAAATAGTGTAACATAATATAGAAAAGCCTTGAAAATCATTGAGTCCACTTAGTTCAAAGGATTTTACTTTAGCCAAAAGTTTTAAATTTTCTAAATTAATCAGATTTTAGCTAAAGTACATATACTGTATATACGGTATACCGCCTATACTTAAAATTTGCTATGTCCTCATAGCACTAGATGATACAAGTCCATAGGTCCATTTAAATATAGAAAAATATACGGGAACTAAAGAGGGCTACCCCTTTACTTAGGTTAAAAATAACCTAAGTATAAAGGCAAGGAAAGAAGAGTAGAGAAAAATCACGGGGATCAGGTCCCCCCTATATTTAGGCTGAAAGTAGCCTAATTATAAAGATCGAGAGTTGATGTTGGGAGAGACCCGAGGTGAACGAAGAAGATGGAAGGATGTACAAGTGAGTGGATGAATCTTCGGAGATCAAATGGAGTATCTAAGGCTTAAGGGAGGATGTCGGAGCAACCATGGCTCAAACAAGCATGCAACACCCTTTAATTTCACTAACGCACACATGAAACCAATAGATGTTGGTTTATTATCTTGTTGATTTTATTGGTGATTAAAACATTCTATTTTTACATGGGAAAATGTTAAGTAAAATCAATTGTGTAAACAAGGGTGCTGCTCTCCCAAAACAATATTTTACTCCATTTTAGGTTGACTTACAATTAACAATCCCAATTATTTTGCTTAAGGTTATCACTGAATTAAGCTGAGAAAATAAATCAAGCAATCATCATCTACCGTTCATTCCCATTTTCCATTAACCTAGGTGATGAAGCTAGGAGGGAAAATCGAGAAAAACCATAAAATCGATAAAAACCATGATCTAGGCTAAGCTAGAAAACATGAAGTGCCTTGATGAAAATATGTGAAAACTTGGACTGTTTTGAAAACCAAAATAACATATGCAATTGATAAAAAACCACACCTAACATGTTTCTATTAGCAGGGAAGTACATCTTGAGATTTTGGCTAAGTGAAGCGATGCTATGTTTGTCTTTGATTATTGTGTGTCCTACCTATGAGAAAGCACGTAAAAAATGGAATGATAAAAATAAGCTCAAAGAGCTGCGTGCCTGGTCCTAGGTCGACATTCAAGTGGGGACGATCCCCACGCAACCACATATAATCGTTTGTTTACAATCGCGAGTCTTCGATCGAAGACCGCTGTAAAGACGATTATTACATGATGCAAAAAACACATTTTTTTCTTTCTTTTAGACTTGCTCCAAGCGTGCTTTTGCGGCTCCTCGCAGCGGGAAGTACCTGCTCCTCACCTCCTTGAACATCAAGGGCCCTGTCACAAAAGCAAAGATTAGAGATTAATCGAGAAGAAAAATTTAACGATGCAAGATAAATGAACAAATTGACCTATATAAATGAAACACTTAAGAAAATAAATAAAAATCCAAATAATACAAGAAATGAGCCGTGTCCCCCGCAACGACGCCATTTGATGGGACGAAAATCCAGCCCTTTAAGAGTGCTGAATTAACACTCGGATGTCATTGCGGTCGGGCTGGATTCGGTCCGTCAAAAAGCATCTAATTTGATATGTCAATAAAATCAGATGGTCATGTATTTATATTTTACTTTGTAAGTAACCAAGGTCGAACTCTGGGACACGAGCCTCTCTCGTGTTGTCTAGACTCATATTAATTTTATTAGGTGTTGAGTTAGAGAACAGTAGGTCAAGCAATGCACGAAGACAAAAAAGGAATGCATCAAGTAGACATGGAATTATGCATTTTTTTATTTGATTTTAAATCATGCAAATATATGTGATGAAATGCAATGTAAATATGCCCTAGATCAGAAATACTTGAGCCATTTAATTAGAAGTCAAATCAGGGTCAAATAATGAAGTTATTTTCATTCATGTAAAAAAAATAGGCATGAGAAGCATTGAAATCAAGACACTTGTCCGATAAAATAACACATCAAATTTCATAGTGTCAAATCTGAAAGACAAGTATGCCATAAAGAAGACAATGAAAAGAGCTTCAAAATGCCACTGAAATCGACTCAATCAGAGCTAGGATGCTCAAGATATACACGAGTGAAGCCAAGGGCATAAACGTAAGTAAACATGAAAGATACATAGCAAACAGGTCCCTGGGAAGGTCTAAAATGCAATTAAAGAAAGTTCGAGACCTTCCCTTTAAATTACCCACACATACAGGGGTATTTTTGCAATTATTAAAACCCGCGAGGGTATCAATTCAAAATACCCTTGATGCACGTGGTTGGCACGTGAATCCAGGACCTATCTGCAAAATTAAAGAATTCGGTGGGCCTCTCTACAATTTTCCCAGATCACACGTGCGTTGCACGTGATCTCCTAGGCTCGGTAGATGCTGAGGCTCGGAGAAGGCTCGGGCAGCGTCGGCTAGGCGCAGACTGTACGAGCCTCTAGGCTTGGGCTCATATGAGGCTCGGAGTAGATCAAAGCTCTGTGAGGCTCGATGCAGGCTCGACAGATACGAACCTAGAGGTCCGGTTATATGGCTTGGAGGAAGTCTGGAGCTGACGCGTGGCCGATCGTAGACCATTGGATATTGAGGATCCAATTGTGGTTGTATCTTCCTCTATTGTACATGTGGCTAGTGATGCACCGTTGGATGAACTCTGGGAGGAGCATCCAACGGTGCCTACTCCTCCTTCCTCTACTGCAACTGGCGGAGATCTTCGAGCTCTGGCGAAGGAGCCCAAGCTCCACCGCTCTTGCTCGAACACAGTGGACGTCCCTGGAGCTTCCTTGACGTACGTCGAGGTAGCTGGAAGCTTGGGGAAGATGCCAGACCTCCTGGATCAGGTCAAGCTTGGATATCAGCGACGAGGTTGATGAAGTCAGCTCCAATGGAGCTCCGTCCATTGAAATATTTGAAGACCTGCATGGTTAATAACAATAGCCGAAGCGTGGGGACGTGAATGTGAGTGAAGTGGGGAGCTTCTGTGAATGAAGAAGGTGGTAGCTCGGAGCTCCTCCGTCATGGAGGGCGGAGCAGATGGGTCGGAGGTGATATGAGGTTGTGAAGGAAGAATTGGGTGATCGGAGTTAGCGTATGAATGGCAGTGAAGTGGTGAATCCAACGAGGTGGCTAATGGCAGATGAAGGGATTGATCGCGGCCTAATTAATTAAGAGAAGAAAGAAAGAAAATACAAGGGAGTTTGAAAAAGCTTACATAGAGGATATTGGTGGTCGGAGGCTTAGGCTTGGGGTTCAATTGAACTCCGGGTTTTCGCTAGACCCCCTCAACAAAGTGGGGCAACTCGAGTAGAGGCGAGGCTCTGCGACGCAGCCATGGAAGGCGGCGGGTCAACACCGGAGGCTAGCGCTGTCATCGCGCCTCGATCGGACCTGCCCCTGTCACGGGGAGGAGGAGAGGGGCTAGGCAGAGCCCCGCATAAAGGTGGACAAGCTTGAATGTAGCTGGCGACAAGGAATTTAAAGGAAGAGGATTCGATTCCAGGTGATGGACGACGTGTTTTGAATGGGAGAGATGGAGAGAGTGGAGGGGACTTGTGGGACGAGTGGGTGATCGCGAGGATGAAGGATGATAAGGGAAGACCCTGGAGCGGTTGGTGCGTGGAGATAGTAGGGATTGCGAGCAGGAAAATTAAAAGGGGGTGACGGGTTTGTGATGTGGAGTTTGTGGGTGTGATATGTTTGGAGGTTGACGACGATGCTTTGGCCGTTGGATCTGGAGATCCAAGGGCTAAGGGTCAGACGCTAAAGAGCGGTCGTAATGGAGCCCCAGGCAATGCATCGATGGGTGATTGGGCGCACAATGTGGCAAACTGAGCGCAAGGCAGGGTTCGACGGTTGAGATGAAGGATGAAGGACGATCGGATGGCAGAGATCGCAGCGGGAGTGTGTAGTGGAGATCTAAGTTCCAGAAGATGATTGGGCGGAGGAGGGTGTGACGCGTGGCACAAGGAGAGACCAACGCTAGCGGATGGCGGCGATGAGATCAGGAGCTTGATCAGATGGCTGACATTGAGTGCGGGATGGACAGTGGCGATTAAGGCTTCCAGACCTTCATCCGACGGTGGCTAGGCACGGGCGCATGGAGGGAGGTGATGCAGCCACGTGGCTAAACCAGAAACAACCACGTGGCCCAATCAGATTATTCGAAATTAGAAAGTGAATTTTGAGGGAGTAGAAGGCCGAATTTGGAAAAATTCAAAACATGAAAGTTGTAGAGCTCGATGAGATCTACAAGTTTCATGTTGACCAAAAATGGAGATGAGGTCAAATAAAGGAAAAAAATATTTTCAAGGGCGTTTTAAGGATAAAAACACCACGATTTTTAATTTTGCGATTTTTTTGTGATTTTTAATTTATTCAAAGACTTTGATAATAACAAGAATTTTCTGGTTTTTATTGACACCTAGCCTAAGATAGGTGGTTAATTTCAGTGAATTAAAGGCATGAAACATGGTTTCATCAGGCAGCCTTGTTGGGTGTCCCTATGGGCAGCCCCATGGAACCCACGTGTGAGAGAGAGAGAGATAGAAATGGGGCTGCTCCCATCTTATTTTTGGACTATTTTTTTTGAAATATCGTCATATGTATATATTCATCACTATATCGCTCTAATATGTTATTCTAATTTCATTAGAAACACTCTTATGTACTCCATCCCGAGCAGGTCAATTACAACAATTCCAAGACCATTAAAATTACATGTTCTAGATGGCGGGCATAGGAGTCTGTTTCTGACAAAATTAGAATGACATATTAGAGGGATATACTGATGAAAATATATGAAGATATTTTTTGAAAAAATAAAAAATAGCCAAAAATAGGTAGTAGCAGCCCAAATTTCCCCTATTATATATAAGGGGGTCTTTCCAATAGAACATGCTCCTTCCATGTGTAAGGAAGGCCAACGATCATAACTGTTAGATCCATCAACTTCTTTGTCCAAAGGGTATTTTGGTCATCCTCTTTTGCATTAATTATACGAACCATTTAATATTTTAAAAATATCAAATTTAGACAGATCTAATTTTGGTTTTTTTCACAATACCTTATTTAAAGTATCTATTTTTGTGTTGAGCGACATTATGTGAGGCAATGTTTGTATCCTCATGTGTTTTTTGTAGAATTTGTGGTTCTTTTTGCAACGATTATATGTTTTTTGTAGAGTCTGTGGTTCCTTCAAAATTCATCTCTCATTTGTAAAATTGTATGGTTCTTTTTATAATACAATTCATATTAGTACTTAATGCATGATTTTTCGTAACATGTGTATGATTCTTTGTATAATAAAATCTGTATGGGTCTTTGTAAAAATGCAGTAGTCACCCACCCTCAATCTATGAGCACAATGAAATCAAAATATGTATAATACACATCCAAAATATGTAATACACATCAATATACAATATGTATAAAAACTACAATTTTCATTCTCAACCGATTGTTATGTAAAAATACATATTAAAAAATGTATAGTACTCATAAATGTTGTATAATATACATCAATATTGTATATTATACAATATACAGCTTCATCTCCAACACCAGCCTCCTCGGCAACACGAGGGGCGTCACATCAGAAGTCACATAGGAGGTGCACCTCGCCATGTAGGTGTGTCACGCTAGTGGGTGCAGCAAGTCTGACGTGGTCGCCAGTATCGAACAACGGTATCCGACAGCGTGGACATGATCTCCATGTCCCTCAAGAGGATCTTGGGAGGCGGTCATCATTGTCAGGAAGGTTGTCTTCTTTTGCGCGTATATGCGGGGAACAGAGGATCAGATAGGGACAGGCTGAAGAACACAACGCCATGGATACTGACGATCGACGCAAGCACCATGGATAGGAGGATACGTGTCGTGGTTAATCTCGGGAATGGGCCTCCAACGCCAGCCTCCTCGGCACATCCATTCACATGTCGCCGCCGTCACCTCCTCTCACGTGCCACCGTCATGCTTGTGGGATTAGGAGAGAGATTAATGAGATATATTTAGGTGTGCGTGTGGGATTTTTGGGAAGAGTAGGAGATAGATTAATAAGGAGATATTTTTGACGGTTACATACTATATTTAAATAATGCATAATGATCAAAATAATTTTTTATGCATTAAATAATAATATTAACATGCCTTTAATAACAACAACTTGATTAATTATTGATGCACAGGATCGCTAGCCTTCATTAGAGATAGAAGGACCATTCCCATTGAAAAATATCACATATATATACATATATATATATATATATATACATATATAAAGAGAGAGAGAGGAAAAGGAAGTTGTTTTGTGTAAATAGCCAACTTGGCTGTTACACAAGGCAGTTTCCCCCCCTTTTTATTTTTTTTCCAAAAATAAAATCATGTATATTTATCTATATGTCCCTCCTACATGTCATTCAAATTTCGTCAAAAATGGAGACTTTTATGCCCTCCATCTAGAACACATAATTTTTAACGGTCTGAAATTTGCTGTAATCGACTTATTCTATATGGAGGGTATAGGAGTCTCCGTTTTTGATGAAAGTTGAATGACATGTAGGAGGGATATATAGATGAATATACATAATTTTATTTTCGAAAAAAATAAAAAGGGGGGGGGGACTGCCTTGTGTAACAACCAACTTGGCTATTACTCAAAACAACCTCCCTCCCCTCAAACATACAAACATACACACATACATATATATATGGGAAAAAGGTGCTTACATCAGATGATGTAGGTAACTTACCTAACTCGGGTTTTTTTCTCATTAATTTTTTATTTTTTTGAAATGAAATCTTCGGTGATTTACATCACCATATACCACCATTGTGTCATTCCAAATTCAACCGAATTCGGGACTTCTATCTCCTCCATCGAGACTGTCAAATTTCAACGGTCTCAGAATTGCTGAAATTGACCCCCTTCAGATGGGCATGTTAGAAATATTTTTTCCCACGAAATTTAAAACACATAATCCACTCTATATATTAAGTAAATCCCACCAAGGTTTCATTCGAAAAAATAAAAAATAACAAAAAAGTGACCCGATGTAGGTAAGTTTCCTACATCACCCGATGTAGGATCCTTGCCCCCTATATATATATGTATGTATATATAGGAAAAACTTGAAATGAAGTGGCGCCTCAATTCAATCATCGTGCGACATCACTCTCTACCTGTCCGATTGCAATCTACGGCTTTCTTAAAAGAGCGCGGATCCTTTGCTGGCCAGCAGGGATCTGCGGTAAAGAGGGACGGTGTGTGGGCCGCTCGATCGAGATCGAGAGGTTCGCACGAAAAGGGCCCCAAAAACCCAAGATTTCATATGAACCACTCGATCTCGATCGAGCGGCCCAAACGCCCTCCCTCTTTACAGCAGGTCCCTGCTGGCCAGCAGAGGACCCGCTCCCTTCTTAAAAACCTCCATCCGAGTATCTAAACCACTAATAGTCTAATAAGGAAATTCTATTTTTAGAAAACTATCGTATTCTATCAATGACGACTATTTAATGAATAAGTCGGATCCCACATTTTTAGTTATTTACAAATTAAATTTCCATTCTTCCTAAAATGCATCTTCTATCATTAACATTCCATTTTTCCTACTATGTATTTTCTCCCATTTCGACATATTGGGTATCGAAAATTTCTTGACCTATCTTTAGTTCTTATTCAACTATTTCTTATCAAACACCGTGATCTTCAATGAATATCGATGAAAGATCAGCTTGCTCCTTTAATAGAGAAATCTCACAGGTAAATGTATTCTTTCTAGTTCTTATTCATCTTTTTTGTTATCAACCACTGAGAACTTTAATAAATTTCGATGAAAGATCAACTTGATCTTTAATCATCTTAGGTAATTGTATTCTATTTTTCGTATGTTATTTTCGGCATTAATATATAATTTTTTTCAGATATCTAACGAAGATGGTGATGTTATTGGAGTTATGGAAGGAACTGATCGTAATTCGCATCATTCAGGTAATCTAATTGCCAAATAGTTTTCAAAGCATCATAGCTCTTATACATTATATGATATACCTGTCCATTTTACTATAACAGAACTTATATTACTATTAATAACCATATTTTACATTCATTCATAATTTACGAATTTGGGTCACAAATTACAATATATCTTTTTTAGTAAAGTTACTACCTGGCTCTGATTACACACTCAGTGAATCTGTTAATGTTCATACACCCCATATATTGAAAACTCTTTTATGACAATTGATGCGTAAATACTTTAACATGATTTTCTATACCACTTATACATGTTTCATATATGTAATACTTAACATATATTCGTTACAAATTTTGAATGATCTTTATATTTTACTTTAGCATAACTTATTTTACATTCATGAACTATATTTTACAATATTGAATCACATTTTACAATTCAAATTTCATTTTTTTTCTATACAAATTTTACTATAACACAACTTATATTACTATCAAGAACCATATTTTACAATCAATTTTTACTTTTTACAATATTATTCCACAAATTATAATATATCTTTTAGGTAAAATTACTAGCTGCTTCTGATTATACAATCAGTGAATCTGTAAATGTTCATGCACCTTATATATTCAAAACTCTTGTATCTATGCTAGATGCGAAAATACTTTAATCAGATTTTCAGTATTACTTACATAGTTTTCATATAAGGTACAATTCAACATATATTAAATTCATTTTTTGAATGATCTTTATATTTTACTATATCATAACTTATTTTACTATTATGAGCTATATTTTACAATAAGTTTATTCCTGTCTGGTTAGGTTGTATTTTTATGTAACATATTTTATTATAATATGATGTTTTAGTTTTTATTTATTAGTTTCTAATACATCTCAAATTCTAAAATTACCCCCAGGTTGCGATAACACAATCAATGAAACTGTCGATGTTCTTACACCGCATATAGGCCAAACTGTTGGATCTATTCAAGATGCGTATAAATTTTGTGAGACATATGCAACAGAAATTGGATTTAATGTTAGGAAAGCATGCTCCAGGGTTGGTAATGATAAGTTTTCCAAGGAAAGGATAATTATCTTCAAAACATTTATTTGCTAGAAAGAGGGGTTTTCTAAAACTACAGACAAAACACTGATTACGAACAATGCAAGAAGTGATGAGAGCGATGATTGTATTTTTTACAAGGAGGAGCGTCGCGTTGGATTATCCCAGACTGGGTGCAAAGCTTTCATGTCAGTTTCCTTTAGGTCTGATCTCAAGGATTGGATTGTTTCTAATTTTGAAGCAGGACACAATCACAATCTCGTTTCTCCATCTAAACACAGATACCTCAGACCAAATAGACATTTTTCAAAAGTCACAAAAATGCTTGTGAAGTCAATGAATGATGTGAACATACATGTATTCAAACAGTCAGCGTTCATAAACATGTCTAGCAGTCAAGTTGGTAGTATTGTTAGAGATATTTACAACTCAAACTGAAAAGAGAAAAAACAATGTATTGGGATGGATGTTCGCCTACTAATTGAACATTTTGAAAGTTGTAAGGCCAATACTACTGATTTTTACTATGCTTGCACAACCGATGATGATAACAGGCTTACTCAGTGTATATGTAATGATAGTGCATCTATTGAAGATTACAAATTATTCGATGATACAATATCATTCGACACAACATATAGGACCAATGAATATAATCTGGTCTTTGGATCTTTTTGTGGTGTTAATCATCATGGTTATACAATTTTTTTTGGAAATTCATTCATAAGCAGAGAGACAACCGAGCCATTCTCATGGTTATTTGAGAGATTTCATGAAGTAATGAGAAAACATCCAGTTTCTATAATCACAGATGAAGACCCGTCAATTTGTGCAGCTGTTAGGAATTTTTTTCCACATACTGTTCAGAAATTCTGCACTTGGCATATAATGTCTAAGCTTAAAAGTAAGCTTGGAAAGATTAAAGATATAAATGAAGTTCTTTCAGTATTTTCCATAGTTGTATGGAAAAGTATAACTATAAGTAAATTTGAGCAAAACTGATGCAAGGTTATTGATCAATATGATTTACCATCAAATATCTGGTTGAATGAGAAATATAGCATCGAATATAAATGGATTAGTTTATATCTTAAGGAATTTTTCTGGGCTGGTCAATGCAGTACACAGAGGAGTGAAAGTATGAATGAATTCTTGCAACACCACATCACTAATAGAACTCTTTGCTGGAATTTGTCTATAGATTTCAAACTGCAATTCAATGACGTAGAGAAAGAGAGAATGACATGGATAACATTGGTGAAGTATACACTCCAAAAGCAAAATTCAGATGGAAGATAGAGGAACAGATGGTTCGTGTATACAATAAGTTCGTATTTTACAAATTTCGATTTGAACTGAATGAAGTAAAGGACTTGAATGTTCGAACTCAATCGAACTTTTTGGATTACTATCAATATTTTGTGTCATATATTGGGAAATCCGAAGAAGAATTATGTGTTTCTTCGTCTACGCCAAGCTATTTTCTTTCTTGTGAATGCAAGAATATGCAATTCTTTGAATATCCATGTAGGCACATACTTGCAGTATTGAAGATACGGAATGTGGAGCTTCTGAATTATGAATATATATTGAAAAGGTGGACCAGGAGCATTAAAAATCAGGAAAATATCCTATTTATGTGCAAGTTGCACACCAAGAAAGGTCGTCACAGCTGAATCAGTTGTGTTCGCATATTATTTCAGCTTCAATCGATCAGGATGAGGATATATTCTTATTTTCTAAAGAAAAATTAAGTGATTTATGTTGCAATATTGATCTTATGATAAGTAACAAACCTTCTTCCAGCTTTACAACCAGGAACAATTCAAATGATCCAGATCTGATTATTGAACCGTGTTAAAGAATCAAATGTTGCGAGAATGAAAGGAAGTGGTCGTGGTGGTAGACCCAAGGGCGTTGGCAATCTTATTAGATCGGAATCTGAGATGAGAAGAAATAGAGGTCGACAATGCAAATCTTGCCTCAAATACAATGTCGGGCACGATTCAAGAAACTGTCCTAATAATAAATCGACGATACCTGGTAAGTTTTTAACATTCTTTATTGATTAATTTTTGGTTTCAGTTCATTAATCCTTTTTCTCACTTATGAAGGCAATGACGGACCAACATCAGCATAAATTGATGAAATACCTTTAATGTAAGATTATATTTTTCCTTTTCATGTAAGATTTTCTACCTTACATATAAATCACTTAAATGTTGCTTATTATATTCCTATTAATATCCTTTTTTTAGGTTTGCATTTTACGGAAAGGTTTTCGGCGTCATTTGAGCTTACTCGTTTATCTAATTTTCAGTCTTTATTTTTTATATTATCTGTAATTTTTGTTTCTAGTTATACTTTGTTCAGTTATTATAGAATTCAAATACTGTGTACTCTTTTATTGTTGATGTTCAGAAGTTTGATGTTATTTACTCGTAACATACAAGAATACATCTCAGCGTTTTTTTGTGATGTGAATGTTGAACGCACAACATGAACTTTCAGTCTTATAAGTTCAATCTCTTTTTTTGGATATTTGTGTCATTCCTTTTAATACTTATTTAATGACGCTGAAAACCTTTCCGTAAAATGCAAACCTACAAAAAAGGATATTAATACAAATATAATAAGCAACATTTAAGTGATTTATATGTAAGGTAGAAAATACTGTGTACTTTTTATTATTGAAGTTCAGAAGTTTGTTGTTGTGAACTCGTAACATACAAGAATACTTCTCAGTGTTTTTTGTGATGTGAATGTTTAACGCACAACATGAACTTTCAGTCTTATAAGTTCAGTCTCTTTTTTTTGGATATATGTGTCATTCCTTTTAATACTTCTTTAATGATTCGGTTTTTGGAATATGTAACGTATACTAATCCCTTTCAAGTGTTTATTAGGGCTTTCTTTTAATTATACACACATTTTATTAACATATATGTGATTCATCATACAAGATGATCTTTATCGATTGAGTAATATGTATGCGTATAAGTACAGGAGGATTATTCAGTGTCACATTACAATTATTTTAATAACACATATATATATACACAATAATTTAATAATATTTACAACATTTTACAATTTTATACAATATTATGCAAAATATAGAAACATTTCAATACTACATGATTAAATATTTCATATCAACAATCCTAACACATATAGCCTATATTAATATAAAAGCATACCTCTCAGCGTATTTAATCATATAACTTATATTATCATTCAATTTGCTAATATGAGTCTTTATTGTACAATATCTAGGTAATATGAATTCTTATTGTATATTAATTGTCATAGTACTTTTATTTTAAATTTGAGCTATACAATTTACACATATATGCATTATTTACAGTTATATGATGATCGAGACTTTCGTGATCCGGGTAAAGGTAAAACTACGGGTCATTGGGACCCGAACCTCGAAGCTCAGTCAACAAGAAAAGAAGACTACCAAATAAAATAATCAATCCATAAAGTCGAATAGCGGTCTCGCTATTTTATTTAACTTGGTATAGCGACCAAGGTCGAACTCAAGGAGCACGGATTGGCTCGAGGCCTACAAAGTAGTCTAAAAAAATAAGAGAAGAAAATATTTTTGGTGGATTTTATGGGTTTTTAAATTTTTTATGATTTTTAATTATGAAGAAAATGTAAAAGAAAATTAAAAAGGTGCAATCCAAGAATTATTCAACACATCAAAACAACTCAAAAAATTAAAATAAAAATATTTTAGAGTTTTATGAAATTTTAAGTGTTTTTGGTAATTTTCTCAGATTTTTATAATTTTTAATGGATTTTCTAAAAATAAAAGAAGGCTAAAAATAAAGGCTATTGTGCAGCCAGATTTGAAAGGCTATTTAAAAATATAATAGCCTCTAAAAATCTAGCATCAAATTTTATGAAAACTACAAATAAAACCCTAATTACAGAAAAGAAAATATATTTTTTTAATGATTTTTGTAAGGTTTTTAGGTTTTTTTTAATTTTTAAGGTTTTTGTATATCCAAATGCAACAAAAATTGCAAAAAATAAAAAGGCAACAAAACAAACAAAAATTAATTTTTTTTGGATTTTTGAGAGATTTTTAATATTCTTAGTTGATTTTTAAATTGAAACAGTAGCAAAAATGAAGGTTTTCAATTTTTAAAAATAGAAAATCAAAACAAAAGCTTCTCGCTACCCTGCTTGACCCTCGGCACCCACTCTCGCTGACCCTGTGGCTTGACTGCGGATGATAGTGGCTTTACTGGGGATTCTTGCAGCTTCGCACCCTGCTCCTTCCCCTTCTCCTTCTGCTACTGAGCCCTGATTCTCCTTCTCTGTCTGCTGGGACCCGGACGGAAGAGACCTCAGCCGTAGGCCGGCCCAACCCCCCAACAAAGGGAAAACCTATGAGCTGTTTTCACTCGTCAGCATGAGCTTTCAGATCATTGTCAGAGGAGGGCCAATCCTGCCAATCATTTCCAATAAGCCAATCAATAGAGGAATTAAGTACTCGCCTCGGTACGTAGTATATTGTTGGAGGAAGTTCCTAAAAAATCATTGAAATTTTTACACCGTAACAGGGGCCATGTCAAATTTCAAGAGATTTGGAATTAATTTGCTATTTTATTCAACCAATAGAAAAGACACAATACATAGGGACCCAGTTGCAAAGAAAATAAGTCTTAGGGCTTAAATATAACACGCGCTAGAAATATAGGGGGCTCAGTGCAAATTTCGCATCAAATCCAGCACATGCTCAAATCTAGTACGCACAGGGGCATAAATGCAAATATTTAAACTAAAAGTTCAAACCATAACATTCAATAACCCAAGCCCATACATGTAAATATCCCAGAAAACTCACGTGTCGAAGCACGTGCACCACAATTGGAGGGACTAAAATGCAAATACTAAAAGTCTAAGGTCCAAAATGTAATTATTCCAAATTAAAAACAACTATGTAAAATATTTACAGGACTGAATGCTAAAAGCTAAAGTAGGAATGGCCTAAGTGAAGTTTACCCTTATTATTATGATCTAACGGCTGAAAGGGGATCTTCTTGAGATCTGAAGGTTGTGATGCGTTGGTACCCCTTCGACAATCGACGCCCCAGATCAGATCCTCAGATGGATCAGACGTCTATGAGCCTCCCGTAGATGGATGACTGAGATATAAACTGGCACGAGGGGGTCGATCGGGCGGCAGAGAAGACCTCTGGATAAACTGGTCGCCGACGAACTTCGCACGGCCATTGCGCACGCATGAGGGCTCCTCCGGAGATGGAGAAAAGAAAGATCTCGGTCGTCCATAGCTAGTAGAGGTCTCTGATGAGGCCGGGAGTGATCGGAGTGCTCCAACGACGAAGGAGACCTGGAGCTTTAGTTCTTCATCGTTTAGACCTCCATATGAGGTCTGTTGGGCTTCAAACCTGTACAGGAAGCTCATAGGGTCAAGGGCAAACTGCCTCGACCGGGTTAAGGGCAAAGGGGGTGAATGGGTGAGGCGGGGCGTGGCTCTCCAGTGAGCGGTGATGGAGGAGAACCGACACATAGTTCTGAGGCAATCCAGGGGGGTGAATGGGTGCTAAACGTTGAGAGAAGTCTCGGGATGGTGTAGGCGCGGTCGGAATGGGAAATGGGTGAATGGAGCGTGAGGAAATGGCCGGCGAAGGGCAGCGGTCGGAAACCTAAGAATTGAATCTAGATGAAACTAGAGGGTATCGAGTCTACCTAATGGTCGCAGTCGTCTAAGCTGGAGGTCTGCTACCTCCTAGTGTCCTCGCCTCAATGGAGCGATGCCTCCAGAGGCTCGAGCTCGACGGTGGCAGAGCGCGGCGACGTGTATCGCTGGATCTAGGGCTAACGGCCTTGGTCCTCGTTGCCATCGATCCCTCACGCTTGTTGTCACTCAAGGAGAAGGAAAGGAGGTCCTGGGAGCCGATGGCAATGGCCAAAGATGCTTGAAATGGCAACTGGGGCTCAGGCTTTATACGAGCAGAGGTCCGAGAAGATGGGGATCGGGCACGCATTCCAAGGCTCAGACCCCTAAGAAGGATGATGAGCATGGATCGTGGATCTTTGCTCGACAATCGGAGCCCGGGGTTTGGAAGGATGGTGATCGGATCGAGGCGCGAAAAATTGGTGAAGTCGGGTCAAAACCGGATCCGGGCGAAATGTGGTCTGGGGGGGGGGGGGGAGTTGACTGGGGGTCAACACTCCCCCGTGGACCAATCAAAATTCAGCATTTCGAAATCATTTATAAATTAAATTAAAAATAGCAAATGATTTTATTTAAAAATATTAATAAAATGAAGAATGTTTATTATTTTTCAAAGTATTTTTTAGTGCCATTTTTTTTTATTTATTTTGAAAAATAAAATATGCTATATATATAATATGATAATATATACAGGTATAAAATACCTATGTATTTTATATTTATATTTTTATTATTTTATTTTTGTACAATTATCCCAATTTTATATTTTATTTATTTACAACATAAAATTTGGGATAGAAAATAAATTTTATTTTATTTTTATTGAATATACACAAAGGTAAAATAAATAGATATAGGTACATGTGTACATGGTATATACAAGGGTGAGAGAGAGAAATTAATTCATTTTTGTTTTATTTTATTTTTCTTATTTTTATTTTTATTTTTAGAAATATATACAAAATAAGAGAAACACATTTTTATTTGTATTTTTGGAAAATAAATTATCTAAAAGAGGGAGGAACATATACAAGGTAAATGGCCCTATCTCTCTCTACTTGTTTTATTTTGTGGTCAGGCCAATGCTTGGCCCTCCCTTAGGTTCGGGTCACTCAATATTTATTCTACATATTTACCTCTTTTTTCTTTATTATTTTATTTTTGCACAAAAACATGCTAATTATTGGTATTTACAAAAAGCATGCAACTTGGTAATTTATTCTATTTACAAACATATACATGGTGTTTTGCAACGATTTTTAGCTAAAATAAAAGAATAAAGAGTGATGAATGAGGATTCATCACCCCCTATACTTTACTTTTGCTAGTCCCTTATCAAACACTTATTTGAAAAATAAGTGAAAAAGAAAAAGAAAAGAAAAAGAAGGGAAAGAAAGAGGAATCAATGCAGATCTTTGGATCTTTGGATTATTAATTTGTCGGAACCTTATTTGGACTTAGGTTTAAAACTTAACAGCCTCTAAGTTCCACTAATCTATAGTCATGACTCCTCAACAATCCATATCAGAACAAGTCTACATACACAAACCTTGAAGACCATGAATCTTTCCTCATACTGTGTAAGTGAGGTAAAGCTCTCCACCTTAGAAGTAGCAATGTGACAACCCTCCCCAACAAGGTAACTCTAATACCCTAGTATGGAAACTCTTTCCTCGAGGAGCGGGGTATTCCCTTCTAAGTTCAAGTTCAACCGGCTCAAGAAGAGGAGGAAGAAGAGAATGGACCATGGCCAGGGTAGCCATGTATCCTTGGGAGCTCAACCAGTGTAGCTAAGTCTCCCTGCTGCAAGCTTTATGAGATGGAACATGGTTAACATAAGCTTTGCTTTATGGCACTATATACACTCCGGTGGGATTATCATTTTCTCTCAGACCCACCACTTTTTTGGAGTTATTCTTTTCATTTTGCATTTTGTGTGTGCATATTTACAACATATCTACAAAGTGCAGCATATATACATAAAGAGTTTTCCTCTTGAGCCTGTAGACTATCCCTATTTTGAAGCTTTATTGCAATCCATAACTCCTGTCATTAGACCTCACGGTGACCAGACCAAGTTGAGACACACTTCCTTCACTAAAAGAAGAAGAGAGGTTCAACCTAGAAGTACTACCCTCATACGCTACCCCAAGTCAAAGAAGAATGCCTCCTCACCACCTCATCCGTAGAGAGCTCGGTGTAAAGTGCTAGTCCAAGTAAAGCCATTGTCGATAAGAGTCATGTGTGCGTTGTTAAGTGCTCTACTTAGGCTCATCAAGATGTCATATGATCATAGCCTAGTGGACTCAAAGAATTAAGTCACCATGGACCTGAAAAGTCTCAACCCTGAGCCCTATAAATTCCTCTTAGAATTAGGTGGATTAAGATCTTAACCAAGCTCCATTTTTCAATTTAATTCTAGGCTAGTTTAAATGTCAACTATGATTTGGAAAAACTGTACAAATATTTATAAAGATGCAATTTTTACAAAATTTTATAAATGTGCAAACTTTTTGAAATAATGTTTTGAAAACATGGATGTATGCATGAATGCAAGTTTTGCAAAATATTTACACAAATATACACAAGGTTTTTGCAAACTTTTTGTTTTTCAAAACATTTTGCAAAAATTTTGCACTATATACATAGTTTTGATATCAAATTATTTACAAAATATTTACACAAAAGATTTTTACAAACATTTTTACAAAAATAATTTTGTACAACTAGCTATGTATGTGCATAAAAGAATTTTATTTACAAGGAAAATTTTTTAATTTTTATGGATTTTAAGGGTTCTTAGCCATTTTTATTTATTAACATACTCACACAAAGTACGAGTTATGGCTAAAGTATATATGGAATATATACGACACCCCCTATACTTAGCTCGAACGATGTCCTCAGTGTGAATCAAGAGCGATGACGAAGACATAACTCGTGCTTAGTATAGGGAAGTGAAAAGAAAGGATATATACAAAGACAAAAGAAAGAATAGAAATGAAAGAGAATCTCGCTGTTTCCCCCTATACTTAGGATCATGTAATCCTAAGTATAGCATGTTGTACAAAAAGGGAAATCCGAGTGGAGAATGTACATGGTCTACCTCCTCTATACTTAGGGTAAAATATCCCTAAGTATTGCCAGCAAAACAGAGGTAGAAAAGAATCAAAAGGAACTCAAAAGTCTCACCCCCTATACTTATGGTAAAGTGCACCCTAAATATAGCATAATCAAATATGGAAATGGGGTGTTGGACTGAAGAATAGTGTGATATGTACAACTGGATCTATACAAGTCGGGAGAACAGTGATAATCGGGCATGAGATGCAATAGATTTGAGTCAAGAGACTACATCTCACTCAAAGTGAATAGGGGAAATGTCAACGACCAACTGCTCATGATCTAGATATGGTTTGAGCCGCTGCCCGTTAACACGAAAGGTACTCTCATATGACAACTCAGATATATCGATGCTTCCATTGTCGTTTAACTTTCTAACCAGATAGTGCCCCTTCCATTTGCTCTGTAACTTCCCTTGAAATAATCTCAACCTGGCATCGAACAACCATATTCTCTGTCCTGGCTCAAACTGCTTGTGGCTGATACTGAAGGCTGTTTGAAAAAGCTGCATCACGAAGCTCCTTCAGGGCTGCTACTCTACCCTCCTCTGATCTCCTACACTTACTGGATCCATAAGAATATCTGTGACTGCCCAAAGTGGCCTATGTCTCAACTCAATAGGTAAATGGCAGGGCTTGCCATAAATGAGGCGAAAGGGAGATATACCCAAAGGTGTCTTGAAGGACGCCCGATATGCCCACAAGACCGAGTCCAAAAGCTGTGACCAATCCTTTAGGTCAGGGCAGACGACCTTCTGCAGAATAGTCTTGATCTCCCTGTTCGACACTTTAGCAAGACCACTGGTCTAAGGCTAATACGGTGTGGCTACTCGATGGTCTATGCTGAACTCGTTAGCAAGGGCCTTTACCTTATCCTTGACGAAATCAGACCCCCCGTCAGATATAAAAAATCTAGGAACTCCGAACCGTGAAATAATATTCTTCCGCAAAAATCTGCAAACAGTCCTAGCATCTGCGGTTCGGGCGGGGATGGCCTCAACCCAATGACTAACATAATCAATGGCCAACAGAATGTAGTCGTATCCTTGACTCTTAGGGAATGGACCCATGAAATCGATGCCCTATGCGTCAAAAACTTCAGAGAAGTGAATGGGATGCTTCGGCATCATATCACGCTGTCCACAAGTGCCCATCCTCTGACAGTCAGTACATCTCTTCACGAACTCATCAGAGTCCTTGAAGAGAGTAGGCCACCATAGGCCAGATTGGAGCACTTTCTGTGTCGTTCTCCTCCCAGAGTGATGTCCTCCTGCCTCAAGCTTGTGGCAGTAAGTGAGGATGCTATGGTGCTCCTCCTGAGGAATGCACCTTTGCCAGACACTATCCCCTCCTTCATGATAAAGGATGGGATCCTCCCAACGATAGAACTTGGCCTTCGCGAGGAAGGTCTCAAGTCGCTGCCTGGGCCAATCTTGTGGAACTTTCTTGGCAACAAGATAGTTCGCAATATCGGTGTACCACGGGAGAGAGGCGATAGCAAGGATCGCCTCATCTGGGAAGGTCTCGCAAATAGTCTCAATCTTCTCAGAATCCTTAAGAATCTCCAATCGGGAGAGATGATCTGCCACCACATTCTTGACTCCAGGCTTGTCCTTAATATCTATATCAAACTCTTGGAGTAGAAGGATCAATCTGGTCAATCTGGCTTTGGCATCCTTCTTTGCCATGAGGTACCTGATGGTGGTATGATCAGTATAGATGGTTACCTTAGATCCAATGATGTACGATCTGAACTTATCTAGGGTAAAAACTACGGCTAGCATCTCCTTCTCAGTGACAGTGTAGTTCCGCTGAGCGGCATCCAAAGTCCGGTTAGTGTAGTGAATACCAAATGGCAATCCATCCCTCCGCTGTCCCAGCATGGCCCCAACAGCAAAATCGGAGGCATCCGTCATGATCTCGAATGGGAGAGACCAATCGGGTGGCTAGAGGATAGGAGCCTCTACAACTAGACTCTTGAGAGTCTCAAATGACACTGGACACTTATCATACACAATGAACTCAGTGTCTTTCATAAGCAGATCAGTCAACGGTCGGACAATACTGCTGAAATCATGATTGAATCGTCGGTAGAAACTGGCGTGCCCCATAAAAGACCGTAACTGCTGCAAGATGGATGGTGGACTATGTTTCCTAATGATATCCACCTTGGCTGGATCAACCTCCATGCCCCTGTTGGAGATGATATGGCCAAGAACCGTCCCTTGAGTCACCATGAAGTGACTCTTCTCCCATGAAAGCACAAGGTGAACCTAGATGCATCGCTGGATGATGCAGTCTAGGCTGTCAAGATAAGAATCGAATCTGTCACCGTAGACCGAAAAGTTGTCCATTAAGACCTCCAAGCACTCCCCCACCATGTTCGAAAAGATGGACAACATGCACCTCTAGAATGTCGCCGTGGCGTTACACAATCCAAAGGGCATCCGTCTGAAAACATATGTCCCAAAGGGATAGGTGAAGGTGGTCTTGTCCTGGTCTTCAGATGCAATGGCCACTTGATTGTATCCGGAGTACCCATCCAAGAAACAGTAATGGCTCTTCCCTACCAGCCTCTCTATAATCTGATCAATAAAAAGCAACGGGAAATGATCCATCTTGGTGGCCTGGTTCAATCGTCTGTAGTCCACACAGACCTGCCAAGAAGTGGATACCAGGGTAGCGATCTCCTCTCCGGACTCACTAACAACTGTGGTGATGCCCGTCTTCTTGGGAACCACATGCAATGGACTAACCCACTTGGAGCTAGAGATGGGGTAGATAAAATCGATGCTCCACCATTTCGAGATATCCTTCATGACAACATCTCGAAGGTTCGGGTTCAGCCGCTGCTGGAACTCATGCGACAGCTTCACGTCCTCCTCGAGATAGATATGGTGGGAGCACAGGGCCGGACTTATCCCCTGGAGATTGGCTACACTCCATCCTATTGCCTTGCGGTTCTTTTCAAGAACCCCCATTAGATGGGATTCCTGCTCTCCAGTCAAATCTGTTGACATAATGACTGGGTACATCTCATGCTCACCTGCAAGGAACCTATACTTCAACGATGATGGTAACAGCTTCAGCTCTGGACAACTCAATGCTGTCGGATCTAGCCTCTGAAAAGTCTGAGTGAGTGCGACCAAATCTGCATGGGAGAATGAGAACTCTAGCTGACAATCTGAATCTGGTGAAGGTTGCTCTGCTGGTATGTCTCTACTCTGCGTGGGATCAATCTCCACCCTAGCTGTAGACTCTGTGGAAGTCAGACACGATATCAAATCATCAAACTCTGCCTAGTCTATATCTGACTCCGAGGGATCTGTATCAGTATCAAAAGAAAAATTTGCCTCATGATCGGGAACTGACTCTGCTGCCTGAGATGTATCGTGGACTAGGAATGCACTCTCCAAGCTCTCCTCTGCTAGCATCTATGCATCAACGAACTCTGATGATGAGAGGATGGCATGCGCTGTTGGGTCTACCCAAACTGCCTCGTCATTTGTAATCACAAAATCACAGTCATGGTGGATGTCTCACTCTACCTCTGTCATCTGCTCTGAATCTGAATGCAGCTCTGAGCAAGTGGAATCTCTGGCTCTAGTCTCCTTGATCGTCTTTATTTGTATACTCTCACCCTCGACGCGAAAGTATACCTTCCCACTATCATGATCAGACACTGCCTTGGCTGTGGCCAAGAACGGGCATCCTAAAATGATGGGGGTATCAGTCACGAAATCAGAGATCTCCATGTCCAACACAACGAAGTCCACAAGGGATTTCAGGCCCTGAATCGTGACGACAACGTCCTTCCGCAACCCCTTCGGCCTCTTGACAGATCGATCAGCAAACTGAAGGACTGTCTCTATCTTAGAGGGCCTAACTCGAAGCGGTCAAGTAAGGCTGTAGGAAGTAGGTTGATCGAATACCCGCTGTCTAATAGAGTACAATCGAACCTCTGCTCCTGAATGTGGCATCTGACATACGAGGCTCCTACATCTGTCCTCTTAGCTGACAGACGATTCTGAATCGCAAAGCATGTGACACGAGTGAGCACATGGATCTCTGACTGATGGTTCTGCCTCTTCCTCCGAACTGTGGTCCTGTCTCTGAGGGATCTTTGGAAGAGAGGGATGTGCTCAAAGGACTTTTGTAGAGTCAACTGTATATGAAATCGATCCATCATCTGCTGGCTGAACTCTAACTGGTGGGACTTTTTTGGGTCTTTTTTGGGCCCCTTAGCCAAGCGGAGTGCTTGGGGAAAGGGGACAACTGGGTCCTTCTCAGATGATGGACTAGGATTGGGTCTGGGATGCTCAGGCAAAGCGGAATCCACACATACATCATTACTCAACACATGTGGATC
>JAZKJV010001851.1:0-107693 GCA_037367405.1 Ottelia alismoides | reverse complement strand
TCAAATCAATAGAGTTGGATACGCTTACCTAGTCGACCCAGAAGTTCCCACCATACTACTGTTGTGCTCTCATAAGTAAAAAAAGGTAGTCCATCGACTCAATCGATTCGGTGCACAAAGGCCATTCGTCACTTCCTCCTGTCACCAACCTCGACCACCAATCTCTCGTCAGGATCTGCCCTGACAAAATAAGCACAAGAAGGCCTTTATGCATGTAGGTATCTTCAAGTCTCAATAAATCTACAGCCACGAATCAGATTCAAGGGCATCAAATCTGGAGTTCTAACCATGGATCTATACGTCCATCTCACAAAAAAGTCCCCACCTCTCCATAGCCAGTGGTCCCTACCATCCCTATTGCATATAGGGGAGCTAAGAGAATCCAGAAGTTGTAGAAGTTCTTTGAAGCGTTAATCAGTGAGGTCGGTATGGGAAAAGGGGCATCCACGTTCCACCCTACCACTAATCAGCCACGGTCGCGTCACAATCTACTGCTAATGCAAAAATACGTGTAAAGTGAGACTCAGGAGTCCCTTCATCTGTCCAATTCACCCTCCATAAGGCAAAAACAGCAACCGTCCCTGAGAATCGAGTGAAAAAACTTTGGGAAACATGGCATCAGAGAACAAATACCCTTCCAGAAAGCCGACAAGGGGAAGGAAGGGCAGTGTACCAACATAGCCTAGGCATGAACACATAAGATACTATGAACAATTCTGCAGTATAGGTCCTCATTGTCCCCCTAAATCCCGATGATTCACTTTAGCAGGAAAGCTTTGTTCATTGAGTCCAATCTGGGAACACCTAAGCCTCCCTCTTCCTTTGGAAGAGTGACCGAATCCCAATCTACCAAATGAACTTCTGAGCCATTTGCACGGATTTGACCCAACAAAAAATCGCATAAGTAGCTCCAGACGACGACGACCTCCCAATAGGCAGAAGTCTCAACGACATAAAACAAGATCGGTATAGCCATAAGAATTGCTTTAACAAGCACCAAACATCCACCATAAAATAGTAAAGAGGCCTTCCAAGCTGCTAGCTTCCTATCCAGCTTATCAATCACGGGGAGCAAGTCAAAGGCAAGCCTAAATGGCGGATCAAGAAGGAACCACAAGCCATGCCTAGCTCCTCGCTACAAGCGTTGCATCTTCCTCCGAAAGGTTGAATGGAATCATAGTGGATTTGCTTCTATTGAGTCTAAGTCTAGACATCTACCAAAAATTTGTCCGCAACTGCAACCATTCCCAACGGCTTCTACCATTCCCCCTCCACAAAAAAATGATTTCATCCGCATGTTGAACCAGAGGGAATGGAAATCTCCCCTCATAGTACCTCCCCGGCATGTCGACCGAGACACCATACAAGCAAGAATAAGTGGGATAGCCCTGATGGGCACCATGCTGGGGCTAAAAAAACCTCCCCATGACTCCCGTTCACACGCACCGCGTACTGAAGCTATGGTAACACATCTCTTCATCCACAGAATCCAAATGTTTGAAACCCGCATCATGCCAAAGCATACCACATGAAGCGTCAATCCACCGTGCCATATGCTTTAGAGAAATCAAACTTCCACAGAAGACTCGTCATACCATATCTCCTCCAGTCAGCAATGATCTATGTAGCCATTGCTAGGCTATCTCCTGATCTACCACCCAAGAATGAATGTCGATTGGAAAGGCGAAATGATATCAGTCAGAACCTTGTTCAACCTATTGGCAAGGATCTTGGCAACAATCAAGTATATGGCATTGGAAAGAGCAATAGGGCAGAAGCCCTCAATATGATCAGGCGCCTCCGCCTTTGGCATAAGAAACAGTAGGGCTCTGTTTATTCTGTCAAAACCCACGTTACCAATGGCGAATTCTACTGCGGCATCTAGCACATCTCTTCCCACTGCATCCCAAAACTCCCGATAGAGAAAGACCGAAAAGCCATCAAGTCCCCATGCCCCATCTGCATTGCGACTCCAGACTGCAACATTCATTTCTTCTGGAAAAGGTCTCTAGTTGAAAATATGCATGCTCCGCTAAGATAGAAGATGCACCAGGCCCATCCACCTTCAAGTTCTATGATCATCTCTACGAAGAAGATACGGAAATTGGATGCCAATACCTACGCCAGTTCCGGTCACCCTCCAAGTGATGGTCGTCCACCACCAAGGAGTGTTAAAAGGTTGAGACGCCGTTTGTTGCTATCCACTCTATGGAAGAACTGTGTGCTTGCATCTTCCTCCTTAATCCACTTCTATATGAATTGCTCCCTCCATTATGCAACATGCTTCTTGTCATCCTCTTGAACGATCTTGTGGGAAACCGGCCCTCTCCTCAAGTTCCTCAACGGCCATATCTCTTCCACCCTCAACTTTGTCTAATCTCGAAACCTCAGCTTATCTTGCCATGCGCCGACCTCTCCTACTTTCTCGGATTTCCTTCTTGTACTCACTACTCACATAATATGCCTCCGAGGGAGTTCAGCTTCTTCGTGAGTCGGTCATTGTTTTTGACCCCATGCACTCCACCGAGGACTAGTGATCAGATACCAACTCCCTGAAATGCTCTTCTAGCAACCAAGATCTCTTGAATTTAAAGAAATATCGAGGGATAATGGCCTCCCCAAAGTCCAAAACTAGGCTTGTGTGATCTGATCTCCATTGAGGTTGTGGCAGAAGATAGACGATTCCAACAGGATCGAAAATGCAAGAAAATAGTCAATTCTCGACCGCGATCCAAAGTTGTGCAGGTAAAACACGTATCGGAAGTGTCCACCACCTCCAGATGCAGATCGTCAATCAATTCTGCACGAGCCACCCTTCCTTTTCTGTTATATAAGTATGCATCAGTAAGACCGAAATGAGACTGGGTAGCAGCAATAATATCTAGGAACAAGGAAATTTGTGGTGATAATTAGCATCCT
Organism: Ottelia alismoides; assembly: GCA_037367405.1. Lineage (NCBI taxonomy): Eukaryota > Viridiplantae > Streptophyta > Magnoliopsida > Alismatales > Hydrocharitaceae > Ottelia > Ottelia alismoides. The sequence goes on along the minus strand of JAZKJV010001851.1, from coordinate 104,774 downwards.
TTACCGGACGTAATGTGGGAGAAGGCTTTGTAGAAGTAGTTGTTGTTGAAGTAGTGTCCTTTATAATCAGATCTTCTCTTCCACCCATGAATCTTTCCATGATATCCCAATTCTCTCTAAGGAATGCACGTGCAGAGAGAGGAGATACACATTCCTCGTATTTCTTTATATGGAATTGGCTACATGAAATCTTTGCTTCCAAATAGATCTAATTCAGATCACAACTGAGCTTAGATCCAAAATGTCCTTAGTATCTACTCAACTAATGCAAAAAACTAATGGGACCTTATGTCCACAGTCCACTCAAAACATGAAACACAGGCTAAATAGAAAATTTAATCAATATGACCACATGAACTATAAAGAGGAATATGTTCCATGATCCTACACTCGCTAGTTTGCATCCAGATATTGTTTAATTGATGCTGAGTAACATACAGAAAAATTACAAGAAAGTACTACTAGTAATTTAAGGGAATGAGAAAGGTTCAGAAAACCCATATACCACATCCCAAATAATGCAAAGCCGAAATTTTCCATACTAGTAGCTTATAAAGAATTGGCGACAAAGAGCTGTGTCCTCAATTCAAGTTTATCTTGACGATATTCACTTCATCGAATACATAAAAATCTTTCAGATACTTTCTAAATGGCAAACATGACCATGCGAATTGTGTTCAGTATTATCAGGTAATCTAACCACCATGCAGAGTTGATATAAATGCCACTGAATCATTTTCCTCTAGGGCTGAATCTAGAGAACCACTGAGTTCCCAATCACAGTCGTTTATGAGAACCAGAATTCCAGGTCGTCTGCATGGACAGAAAATTGTCTGTCATGTACGCAAAAGATCCACAAAGCAGTAAAATTGGTGGAGAATAAGACGTTTGGAACTAGTAGCATACACTGTATCCTCTTTAACAAACATTTCAGGCCTCTCCTTGATCAAATTCAGCTTCACCCAAGACAAAAGGTCCCTCATTATTAGCTGTCAAAACGAGCCATTACACCACCTACAATAGGGCAGCAAGGAAAGGACGCATATCATGAACTTGTTTCTGGATTTTTTTTTCTTACCTTCCCATCGGCAGATTCAGATTTGACATCTACAAGATGTGTCTTTATAGAGTTGCTAAGAAGCTCAAGGCCGCCACTATCACCAACCAAACAAAGAAATGCTCAGAAAAAAAGTTTGCTTATATGATAGTAGAGTTCATGTTGCAAAGATATGCCACAAGATGCAATGTATTGATCATCAAAAATACTTCAAGAAAAGGGTGAGTGCGTGATAGAAACTAGAAAACATGGCATTCGATATCGTATATTGACCATCAAAAACTTATACTAAATGAGTCACGTCTTATGCGGATGTGTAATAGAGCCTTGACAGAAATAAATGACTTCCATAAGGCACAATCACAGGATCAAAAAGTTGCGGAAGAGTTCTGGTGCGCAGCTCTTGATGTCTCGCCCTTTTTTATTCTGCTAGAACTTTTTTTGGTAGGTAAATATCGGGGAGGAGGATTTGAACCATGGTTCTTTGGATGGTAGGCACCCTCCTTGAACTAAACAAATCTAAGCATATATTCTGATTTTTAACTGAAGATAAACTATTGATTTTGCCATAAATATTTGTAGACGAATCTCGCACTTTAATAAAAGGCCAAAACCCATACAAAATCTCAGCTTATTACGCGATCAAAATAAACCCAATTAAAAAGGCAGCCAAACACCGCAAGGAATGAGAAAAGCAATGATAACATCAAATATAAGAATTAAAAAAAGAAGAAAAGATCTTTGATACTATAACAGCGGAAGGATAGATCACCCAAATTCCACAGTGAGATGCATAGTGATGCAAATCTAGAAACGTCTTGACGCAAATCTAGGATGAACTTGAAGCGAATCTAGATGAACCAGTGCTGCAACGGAGTCGGCAAATGGACCGGCGGCCCGCAGCGGGGAGCGGGTGTTGTGCGTGGCGTCGGATAACGAGGCGCAGGCGCGGGAGGGTCGTCGGAGAAGGGGGCTGAGCTGGGAGCCAACTGTGGGGCGCTCGGGGCGAAAGGGTCGGCTGGAAGGCGCGGGCGGCGAGGGAGGAAGGGTTATGAGCGGGGCCTTGTACACGCCTCGGCGGGGGATCAAACTTGGGAGGGAAGGGGACAAAGGTCTGGTTTTTTTCCCCTCAACATTAACCTACCATATTAACTTAGGAGCATTTTACAATCCTCGTTTCGAAAGCGAGTTACTCCTGGGTAACCCGGTTTATCCCTTTTTTTCGTGGGTAATGTTTGGATTGGATTTCCATCACAAATTAATGTAATATCACATGACATTCCTTATTTCAACCTTCTACCAACCCTCATAATCATTCAAACAGCTACTATTCACAGAAGGCTATCCCAACCCACTTCAACCCACTTTCCATACGAGCCTTTAGATAGACATATGAATCATATCTATATAAATCTTACCATCTTTTGTAGGATTCCATATGAAAGTAGAAAGATATGGAAAATATGTTAACATGTTAAAAGGTAGGTACAAATATTATATGGATACATAGATCATATATGATAAATATGAATAGATAAGATTAGATAGGCAATAGATGACTAACATTCGAAATGTAATTTTTTTCATAATAATTATATCAAACAAAAGAAAGATAACATATAATTTTGTTCGATATAATTATAAATAAATCTTCAACTAATTACTTATATAATGAAATAGATATAGGAATATAGATATTCATCGATACCAATATTATATCGTTGTTTGTATCCATTTTAAAACAGATAAGGATATCAATGTCAAAGTCTATATAAAGCAAATACAATAACATCTTGGATTCGTATGTATGTGTGTGTATGTGTGTGTATTTGTGTGTGTGTTTGTTTATTTATTTATTTATTTAGTTGCATACCTCTCCACGGCTCCATCTATGGTCTAAACAAAGTCCAATATGACCTTTTAAATCCCAATAAAACCTAACTAATTGGACTTATTTTTATCAAATAATAAACAAGTAAAGATTTTTTACACTTGCGGCCCTCTTAAAATATGCAATACCAGTTATGCCCCTCCCTTTTCTGTAACATCAATTGTGTCCCTACATTCTTGCATCATATCACTTGTGTCCCCCAGGTTACTTGTCGTCCCTTTACCTCACCAAAATGTAATTGAAAATATAAGAGGGTCTGGTGTTAAAACCCCAATTTATTGTACTTTTCTTCCATTTTCCTCCTCTTCCTCCTCCGCACTAAGACCCTCCACCCCAAGCTCCCCCTGGCCAGTCATCCTCCTCTGCCCCAAGCTCTCTCCACCCAACCCCTCTGCCACGACCTCCTCCTCTGCACAACCCCTCCACCGTGATGTCCCTCTACCCCAACCTCTGCCCCAACCTCCTCCTCTATCGCCTAACTCCCTAATAAATCCACTGTTTATCATCTTATTATTTGACTATTATCCCTCATGCTTAGACATTCAATAAGATTATTGATCAGTTCACTACATTAACATTTGATACTTGTAAATAATTAACTCGATTTTTGTATATTTATTTCTTGAGTTTTCTTAATAATTAAAAATACTACAAAAATTAGTTTAATATTGTACATATTTATTTTGTAGTTATTTATAAATAAAAATATCAAAAAATCACAAAAAAATTAAAATAAGTATTTTTAAATACTTGCAAAAATTATATCGTGGATATATGTTACATTTTCATTTCGAGTTCTACATGAAAGTTGTAGATCTCAAAAAGATCTACGACTTTCATGTTGAATGTTTTTTTCATCTAATGCTTGTAGATATTTTATTTATATTTATCTTTATTTTTCTTATTTTTTTCCAATTGGACCACGTGGCGCCTCCACGGTCGCGCATGTGGCCCAGCCTCTCTCTTCCACCTGCACTTCCTTCCAGTCGTCCATCATACCTGATGGATTCAATCATATCCCTCTACTCGCACCCCTCTCGCCACCATTGTATCTCCCATATCCAACTGCCGCATGTTGTCTTCAACCTTCACCTCCCCTCTCCAGTAACGTGCAAACTCTTCAACCACTCTGTTTTGACCCTTTTTCCCGATGACCTCACACAACCTCTCCACCTCATTCCACCTCCCCAATGTTGGCCTAACTCCCCTCTTCCACGCATGCTACCTGGCCCTCGCCTTCTCCCCAACCGCCAGTCACGAGAGGCGGTTAAACATCTACGCAATTCACTTGGAACCGCTTCTCTAAGTCTTCAAATACCTCTACTCCAACGCAATTTTTCCCGATCCGCCTTCATGTGCGAGAACCCCTAGCCCCCACCTTTGCTTTGTGATAAATAGAATGAAAAGAGGGAATGCCATTATTGAGAGAGATTGATGGCATGATCCAAGATGTTTGTCACCTTGTTGTAGTCCTTCCCCAGAATTGATTGAGCTCCACGGCCCACCCCCATGTCGAGTGAATCCTGAGGAAGAATTCCCTCACCCTAGTGGCTTGTCTACATCCCTCTAGTGCTCCCCTATGAGTCATCTTCTTCATCCAGGTATGCTTTGTTTCTTCCTTTTGTTGCTTTTATTTCAGTTTTTTCTGTTTTTCTTAACATGTACACATACTCTTATCTACACCCTCCCACTCATTGAGCATTGTCGTTCTCCATCCATCTCCGTGCAACCATCTCCTACCTTTGAACGCTTCTCCATTACCTTCTCCACCTCGATTCCCACTAGGCCTCGCAAAGGTCTGGAACCCATTAGGGCTCAACTCCATCGCCTCTATAGAGCCCATATTTCGCCCTCCCAATCATCTCCGTATATCCGTATAGGGTTTTGTGCTCATGACCCTTTAGGTATCTCATTGGATGGATGTGTGTTGGAGGAAACTTGAGCTTCTTTTCCTTCGACGAGTAGCCCTCGGATTGACCTGCTAGGAGGTGCAGCACCCTATTGTAGCCTCCATCTCATTCGCTCGATCTTGAGGAAGCTGTCACGACCACTAGACCACGCATAAGAGATAGGAGGATCCATGACGCCTTCACAGGAGCTCTGATGCATACTTCGACACACAATGGTGGAGCTCACTTACAAACGCATAGGTGTCATTATATTAAATCAGTTCGATCTGATCTAACAATGGTGACGCCGAAGCATCGCTTCAACCTTGAGGTCTGGGAGTCCGAATCAACAGTCGATGCATCAAAGCACGCCATATCGCCCCGATCCAGAGCCGCATAACGAGCCTAGCCTCCCCACATGAACGAGCGCAAGTGAGTAAGAATTTTTACAGAAATTGGGATGTGCTTTCAGATTTTTGCAGATTGGTCCCATGCATGCACAAGCACGTGCTGCTTGGAGAAATTACGAGATAAACCCCAGTGCCTTTTTCTATTTCCATATTTAGCCCCACACGTGGTTATTTTGCATATATGCCCCCAACAACTTTTGTTTATTACTATTCAGGCCATTTTTTGGACTTTTTGTGATTTAAGTATCATATTTTATTTCAATTATGCCTCCTAACTTTGATGCTCAATATCTTGTAAACCTTAACTCCAAATTTTATAAAATTGGTCTTGTTTGAAAGCACATTTCATGCTCTTCAATGTGATGTATTTAATTATCTAACATACCTTGATTAAAATAAATTAAAATCCAGAGAAATATTGTGACTTTTAAACTTGATAACTTGAGTTAAAAATTGCATGCTTAGGTACTTAATGTTACATTGAACCCCCTGATTTACCTTAGAATTATTTAAATTATTCAGAAATATTTGAATAGATTTGCATATTATTTTAAATTATTTAGAAACATTTGAATAGATTTGCATATTATTTCCTAATTTGGCTTCATCTTAGGGAGTTTAACTTGTGATTTGATGAATTGGTACTTGAGTTGAAAAAAATGCATGAATTGAAATGATTGATTAAGTTGTATAATCTTTGGACTTATTTAGGCATGTTAATCCGGACTGCTAAAACATTGAATCATGAGCAAAATTGTGATATGTTTGTGTGTTTAGGTGTTTGTGTTTTTAATTGCATTTGTACGCATTATGTAGCATATGTAACATAATTGCATTAAAAACCCCTAAAAATCCATACATGCATTTTGTAATATTTTGCATACTTGACCTAGGTAAACCCAAGTAGCTCAACCACACATGTTAGGACCCAATTAGATAGGCTAATCTATAGTGTCCCTATGTTTGACCCTGGACTTATCCAGGAGAAAATTAACTGAACCACTACTCGCGGAGATTCTCATTCGGTTTTGATTGACCAATAACTAGTTGTATTACAATGAGCCTGAATTAGGTTAGTCGATTATTGAGCGATCAGATGGCGTTGTTGTCGGGGACACGTTTTAAGTAGACTATTTGATTAGTCTTGATTTATGTGATTAAGCGAAATTTGAACTATTTAGGTTAAGCATGTTTCGTGTTTATTTTATTTTTGTCTTATTGTGTTTAAATTGTTAATTTGATTAATTGTATCTCTTGAGAATTTCTAATCATTATTGTTTTGACTAGAGCCCATGAAACGACTCGACGAAGAGTGAAGCGAAGGCTCGCACTCGGTGCTTGGGCTGAATAGGGTCAAGCCGACCACATTGAGAGAGATTTATTAATTAGCTTAATAATTTCATTTTTTACTTTAAATTATTTTTGTAAATATTTGTTGTAATAATTTAGGCAATCACATTTTTTAAAGTGGCTCTTATTTGAGAGATCGCATGTGTAAAGAGACTTGGACATTATTATTCTTTTATTTGTGGTTGTGTTGAGAGTGGTTCTCGACTTGAATGGTGAAATTAGAATAGACACACGATAGTTTTATCATCAAATATGTTTGTGCCCTCGTAATTTAGGCCATACCATCTTAATATTCACATCCTTATGATTCATTAATGAGATACACATAAATATGTACAATTAGTTCAAACTGAAATCTGATTCTTTCACGCTAATGGTATCCTATTTAGGTGCAACTTTTCTCGACTTGCATGCATTTAGTGTAAAATTTAAATCTTGCATAACACATGGAGAGTGATGGGAAGCATTGTAAGTATAATTCTTCCTGAGCATTCATCATTAATTTCTCGCTTGCATTCTTTTTTTATTCCTCCCTTGATCTTACAACTTAGGTCTAAAAGGAAACAGGACTGAACATTAGGTGTACCTTTGTTGTGCTCACATTAATATCAATGACAACCAAACTCTAAAATTGGGACTGGATTAAGCAAGTCGACTAAAATAACTTGGAATAAAATGAACATTTGTATTACGGGTACATAAAGCCTTCATTGAACACAGGTACTTGCCCCCAGATAGGGTGGGTGAGGACACACACATTAAGGTTAGAGCCCAAATCCCTAGACTTGCATCATAAGTCTCCATTTCTGACTCTCGCGGATTTGGGAGCTGCAAGGGCTTGCCTTTGACTTTAGTATAAGTTTCAGGTGTGTACGCATGTGTGTCTCTTTTATGGTGTGATATTGAACCCGACAGCCCAGGAAGATCACCTTATTGATTGAGAGAATATCGGAGCACCGTTGGGCTTAAGGTGACTCCCTATGTGTAATGCTTTGAAAAATTATTTTACCACCAGCTAAAATTGACAATATAATTTGGGTGAACCCTTACGGCCTTCACATGTGAAATTAGTGAATTCAACTGGTTTGATTTGCATTTTAATTATGTGAGTTTATGCTGCACATTTAAGTGCAATGTAGTGCATAGGATCTCCTTGCTATTCATTTTCATTATGATCCTCTTGATATTGATGGTGACTAGTTGACGAGTCGTTTTGATGAGGTACTTAACGTCCGGTCTTGGAGGGCATGCAGTATCCGACAAATCGGATCCAGCAATCGTTGTATCGACACCTCTCTCGGTTATCAGTACTCAACAACCCGAATCAATCAACAATTAACCCACAATAGCAATTAAGAAATAAATATAAGTAAGCTAAAATTTATTATGCCCTACAAAGAATGTGTATAAAATGCAAGCAGTTGGGGGTCAAACCACAAATGAGTACACAATGTAGAGAAACAAAAATGAATAGACTACTTAGGATTTTTTATTTTCTATTTTTTTAATATTTTTTGGTGTTTTTATTTTTATATTTCTTTTGTTTTTAATTATGCAGAAAATTTTAATTTAATTTATAAATAAAATATGGATTAATATCTAATATATAATTATATATATGTAATATATAAAGAAAAAGATAAAGGATACGCTTTTGCATTTTTCAAATCAAAAATATTTTGAGTTTTTAAAATTTTCTCTATTTTTGGTAATTTTTGGATAATTTTTTAGAAAATTTAGAGATTTTAAAATAAGGAAATACATAAAATAAATAGAATAATAAATCAAGGAGCTTGAAATGGGCTTAATAAATATAAATAATTCAAATTGAGCTCAAAGCCAATTTTCCTAAATACTAGATAATATAAAGAAATTTTAAAAACTTAGAAAATATTTTTGTGATATTTTTTGTTATAAGGTTTTTGTATTTTCAATTTTTAGGAGTTTTTCATAATAATTTGAAAAAATATTTTCTCAGAAAATCAAATATAGCTAAACAAACACACATGAATTTTTTAGAAGTTTTCAAAATATTTCGTATTTTTTTATGGATTTTTAAGTGTTAAATAGGGAAAATGCAACATTTTTGTATTTTATAAATAGGAAAATAATTTTAATTACCTTGAAAATAATATGTGATATTATCGGGTTCTAGTCACTTAAGATATATTTTCTATAATTTTTAGATGCAAAATGATATTTTTAATAATTAAAATGCAACTATGAAATTAAATCTACAATACAGGGATGTAGTTGCAATTTTTAAGAAGTATCAAAGCATTTTTATAGCACTTTAAATAAGTATGGGGACATACATGAAATATTTTCACATTTAAATACAATATCCGCACTAGTAGGGGTATAAATGTAATTATCGAGAACATGGCCAAGTATGCAAATTCCTCAAAAATATTACACTAATATTCAAAATTTGTAGACTAAAAGTAAATACACAAACCCTCAATGGTATGGTGATGAATCGCTAAATGTGTATGTTAAATAGTGTCCCTTGTAGCACGGGCACTTGGCATATCATACATAACCATATAGAAGATCTCTGCGAGGAGGATTCAGCTTGAATTTTAAACCTGGAAAGTCCATGGTCGAACACAAGGACACGAGCCATAATATGATTATTCATGCGTTTGAATATCTAGGTTAAGTAACTAATAAATTATCTAAGTTGGAACTAACAAAACAGGCAAGCAAGATAAATGAACCTTACAAATGCATGCATGAAATGAAATGAGTTTTGAAAATATTTTAATGCATGTTAGAAATTAAGCTTTGATGAACATAATGATAACACATGCATATGTGCATATATTTATGCCCTAAAATTGATTAGTCAATTTAAGCAATAATCATAGTAAAATCAATATTCAATTGAGATATTCAATCAAAGTCAAGTTTCATTGAATAGAAATGTAAGCAACCATTTATCTCTAAAAAATTAATCAATCATTATATGTCAAATCAGAGAATAAATGAAATCATAAGAAAGATAATGAAACATGGATCAAAATACCACTGAAATTACAAAAATATAGCACAAATATCACCAACAGGTCCCTAGAGGGACTGAAATACAAATAATAAAAATTGACCTTTAAAATTTATTGAATATCTCCTATGCGGGGGTATTTTTGAAATTAGTGGAATAGGATGGGGTAGCTCTGCAAATAACCCAAGATCACGTGGTGAGATGCACATGACTCCAAGTTCATCTAGGAGGCATGGCTCGGGCCACGTAGTAGTTCATCATGCTTCGATTGTGGCTTGGTTGTGTACGATGATGCAGGCTCGGACCTTGGATGTAGTATAACCACGGTCGTTCGATCATGCCCAAATAAGTGTTATACAATGGCAACTGTAAGTCGTGGCTCATCTGCTCTGCCTTGAGCGACGTCTATGAGGCAGGGCTCCGACGAGAGCCACGTTCCTCATCCGCACCGATATTCCTCTTCAGATACTTGGGGAAGGTCGTTGAGGTCTCCGCGAAGGCAATGCGAGGTCGGTGGAGGTGTGTGAGCATCCGACAGTCGGTGAAGACGGAGAAGCATTAAGTATTAAGCTCCATATCGAAGCTTCTTCGAGATCTTCGGCCATTGAATGGTTTTTGAACCTGCGTAGTCAGGTAACAATAGCCAAGAGAACATTGAAGTGTTTGTGTGCAATGGTGAATGAAGCGGCAGTCATATCGAACGGAGAAGATGAGACCCTTATGGGTTCTCCTTCAGTACTGAAGGAGAAGGGGGATCGTGGTGGGAGAATGCGATGGAACAAGAAGACAAAGTTTGTGGCCTTCCGTGTAGATCACTGATCCACGGTGAAGACCGGGAACACCTCAGATGAGGATATGGATCTAAGTGAGGCTGAAACTAAATTGAAGAAATATGAAGAAAAACTATGTATATAACATGTACATGAAGAACTCACGCTTGGATGGACGAATGGCTTGGGATTGAAGCTCTATCAGCTTCGAGGTCGTCACTCTAGCAGGTCAGCCGGACCTGGGGCTCGAACAGCCGCCTAATGGCATTGTAGCTTGGCCATTCAGGCCAAGGGTCTCACCAAGATTGTGGGTCATCTTTGCATCACTGATTGACCCTACTTCTGTCACAAGGAGGGCAAGAGACACTAGGTCGGAGTCTGTTCAAGGATGGACAACCGCCTCCGATGGCCAGTTGAGGGTATTTGAAGATGGATATGGCAGAGGTTGTCTTCCAAAGCGGTGGTTTCAACCACCGTTGGTTAGCAGGGAAGTTAGGATTAGGGTTCGAATAATAGTTAGCGTGGATTAGGGTCAAGTGGGCTGGAGGTTGGGGTCAGTTTCAAAGGAAGAGGGTGACAGTGGCAGTTGAAGAAATCAAGAGAGGAAGGGCAGCTGGACGGTTTGTGGAGGAGGAAAGGCAGGTGCGGGAGGTTGAAGGAGACTTCTGGACTGTTGGATCAAAGATCCAATGGTCAAGCTTTTCGCGTGAGGGAACGAACCAGATTGAATATATAAGAATTGATCAAATGTTTCAAAATGAGGCACAAAAGATATGGCCTAGATTGAGAGAATGAGGACCATCTAACAGTCAGAAGTGTGGACAGGTGGTGTGAGGATAGCGGGCCACGTAGTTGAAGCAGAATGCGCCACATGGCTTGCTGAGAAAATTTAAAAATCAATAATACAAATAAAATTAATAATAAATAGTTACAGGGAGAATTAGAGAAAGTGGAAAACATGAAAGTTGTAGATCTCTATGAGATCTACAACTTTCATGTAGAAGCCAAAGAAATCAAAGATCATCTATACATAGATAAAAATTAAATACAAATTTAAATCATATAGAATAATTTCTTTTATTTTTCTTTGACTTATTTTTTGTATTTTGATATTATTTTATGTTATTTTATTTATATATAATATTATACTAATTTTTATTTGATTTTTAACGAGAAATAAATACATAAAATAATAGCAGATCATATAATCTATATTAAATAGTGTCAATTATATACAAGACACAAATTAGTAATTAATATTAATTGTCAATGAATCTTATTGATTAACTTAAGCAAGAGAGATAAATATGGTGTTTAGTGATGATAAATATGGGATTTATCACCCCCTATACTTAAGCAAAGCTCATCCTCGAGCTAATAAATAAAGAATTTAATAAGAGAATTAGTTTAATTAGTGACATCCTTGACAGTTACAAGTGAGTATACAAGGCTCGATTTGACTTAGAACACTAAGTTTTAGAACTTCTAAGACTCTAAGTTGATCCAAGTGTTAATCAAAAGGAAATCAACTCCTCTAATTGTCAGACGCTCAATGTATACATCATACATATATATAATATGTATGACTTAGTGTTGACTGCAATCATGAGAGTAGATTCTCAATATCACTAAAAATTCCAATCTTCGAAGCTCTCCTAAGGACACAACTCTCAACACTAGGAAATAAATACAGTCCTGCTTCATTCCACCGTGTCTTAGTTTGTTAGATTTCAAAGGTATAGATGGAAGTCCAGATTATGGAGGATATAGGATTGTGTACTTATTTTCACTTACTCTCATTGGAACATGATTCTCTCAAGTGTCAATACTCAACATAATTTTGATTTTTATTTTGCCAATCAGTGTGTCCGTCAAAGAGAAATTTGAGGCATTTGTACTTGTTTTCCTGGGAATACACCGACGTACATCTTCTTTAAGCATCTAATATACTTGTACCCAGACTTGTATCGCTAATGATGCAGAGCCCTTTTTGATATACTAGTCCGACTCATAAAAGCCTAATGATTTGGTCCAAGTGGACACTTAAAGGTCGGGAGCGCTCGCCTTGAATATAGCTCATGTAATGTAACTTTGTAATGTGATGAGCTTTTCATTTCATTTTTCATATTTTTTATTTGAGGGAACTTCCTTTTTTAGATATCTCCACTGCTTTTAGAAAGGATTGGTGCACAATGATCAACTTACTAATCTAATAACATCACATCCTGGCACTTTAGATCATAGTCAAGAGATAATATGAGAAGATGTCCCATATTGGCTAAATGGCTAACACTTGGGTTTCATGAAGCCGTCATTAATCTTATCCCGTCCCCGAGCATCATTTAGATCAAGTCCAAACTCAAACTTCCAACCTCAGTTCCTAGAGTGATATCTTGATTCATCTCAATCATGAATGCAGTCGTGCATGTGAGTGAGAGTCACATTCTTTTAAGGGAGATTAAGTATGCAATATAGCATACATATCTTCTAACTAGGGGAGTTTGAATTTTTAAGTCCAAGACCCTAATGATTAAGACAAGATAACTTTAAGTCAGAGAACTCCTTAAACCAAGTGTTTAAAGATCGTATCAAACCTTGAGTGCATAGTGAAAGTGTCAGAGAATAACACTAATTAATAAGTTAATCTTTTTTGTGATTTTTATTTTTTTTCTATTTTTTTAATTTCATTAGAAAAATAGTGGCTGGCCCAAACTCATATAATTAGTTGCATCTACTTTAAGCCAGTATGAGTGTAAGTATGGACCATTAAACGGCTACCTGTATTACTTAAAGACGGTGCCATATGCGTTGTCTTTTAACCACCCAATATGCTAAGGGAGTAATTCCCTCACGGAAAATGAGCTAATCATTTTTAAGTCTAGTAGTCAGGATTAAAACTAAAGAATTTGTTTTAATTTTTAGATTTTTATTGATTTTTAATAGAGTTATAGAATTAAAAAAATAGTTAGACTCATTTACACCCTTATCTTTGAAATGAAAAACTTTTGCAAACAATGTCACATAGATATAGGTTTTCAAAATATTTTACAAATGATTTTCCAAAAATATCAAACCATATTTTTGCAAACCATGTAAAACACTTGAAAACCATGTCAAATATGTATATGATTTTCAAAAAAATCAAAATATTTTTACACAAATCCGTTCCAAAAATGTAGTGCGATACTGATAACTGGGAAAAATGGAGGGTCGCACGATCTCACAAGGCGAGACTGCGGTCGATGAGTTGACCACTCAACCTATCCCGGTTAGTCAGCAATTAACCCGCAATAGACATAATTCAATCAATAGCAAAAATGTGGAATTAAAATTTATTTTCTCTACCATAAAATGCATAGCAAGCAAGCATGTAGGGGTCGAACCACAGAAGGCAATACAGGTAGCCTATGGTTATTTATGCAAAACCTAGTCACTCATTTATATAGATCTTTTTGTGGGCTTTTAGTTTTTTAATTATTTTTTATACTTTATATTTTTTAAATTTTCTTATTCTTTTAATATATAATAAGCTATATATGTTATATATACAATGTAAGCTAGGATTAATATAACAATGAACAAAAATGTGCAAAAATAGGAAAATAAAATACTTTTGAGGTTTTTTCGTATTTTTTTACTATTTTTGTGATTTTTAAGAACTTTTGCTAATTTTTGTGTATTTTTGAAGTCAAAAATATCCCAAATAAGGGAGTAATAAAATAGGCCGGAACTGAATTGGGTGTTAAAAATAATAAAAAGGTCCAAAAATTACCCAAATCAATTTTGATATATAAATATTTATATAATAAAATATTATAGAATAAAAATATATATATTTGGATTTTTAAAAGATTTTTTAGATTTTTATGAGAGATTTTAGGATTTTTTCGATTTTTAGGCTTTTTGTTTTTCAATATTTAATGATTTTTGGTCTAAAATTAAATTAAGATAAAAACATACTATATATAATTTTTTTGGAATTTTTAAACGCATTTTCATATTTTTTGATATTTTCTAAGTTAAACAATACATAAATATACTCCATTCTATTTTTAATAAATACTTAAAATACCCAAAAATGTCAAGTGAACTCGTGGCATGAAAGTATAAGGCACATGCCATTTTTCCTATTTTTGTGTATTTTAGGAGCTCAGTAGGTATTTTTAATAAATAGAGAAAATGCCACAAAATATATGTCCTGATAGGGGCATAAATGCAATAAAAATAAACTTTAGGGGCACATATGCAATTTAGTAACGAAATATTTATTTAATTTTTGAAGACTAAATTATAATTACAAAAAGTGTCAGGGGCCTCTATGCAAAATTTCCCCAAACACGCCGCAACTACACGTGACTCTGGGTGGGACCAAAGTATAAATACATAAAGTTCAGGGTTCCAGTTGCAAAATGACCAATTTATAACACTAACTTTTATTTACAAGACTAAATTATAAAATACGAAAAGGTGGGGTTAAGTTTGCAATTTACCCCATAAGTGGTTGGATCGAGCGACTGAGGTGCTTCCACTTGACATGTGGCGATCATTCAACGGAGGATACCGGTTCACGGCTGGACGGCTCTGATTAAATCGCTCGAAGCGATCCTACGGTTGGGGTGATCCTTCATCCAATGGTTGGGGATGGACCAAGTAGAGAAAGAAGATCTAACGGCATAGAGAGGACATGGAAGAACAGGCCAAGAACTCGTCATTGGTGAGTCTCGATCCGTCTTCCCGGGTTGCTCCAGTCGGATGGGAGGCTCTAAGGTGGCGCAAAACGGAGACGGGGCTCCTCCGTGATAGGTGAATCCTTTAGGAGGCACGTCGGAGCTCAGATGAAGGCTGGCAAGCTCGGGGGAGAATACAGGTTCCAAGTGCCTCTTCTTTCTTCAAAAATCGACCCAACGTGGGTCCTTTGGCCCTCCAGCGCCTGCGGGAAGCTCAACAAACCAAACCAAGGGGTTGGGGGCTCTTATCGGTCGAAATGGATGGAAAATGGGTGCGGCAGAGGTCTCCAGTGAGGATGGCGGCGGTGGAGACCCGATCGCCGAATCATAGGAGGATACAGGGGGTATGGAGATGCCTGGGGTGAAGTAGAAGCACAGGGGAAAGAAATGGAGGTGAAGGCGGGGTCGGATAGCGGATGATTAAGCACGGAGGAGCTCGTCGGAGCTCGACTCCTGTGAACTACGATTCGACGATGTACGCTACAGCTAAGATCTAAATGCTAAACTAAGTGCAGAAATAAAATGCTGGAATCAAAATAGACTAAAAACTAAAAAGGAACAGCTCTTACACATGCTCGGGCACATGGAGCAGGGTGGCCGGAGAACCACCATGGATTATCGCCTTGTCCGAGCTACGCCTTCTCCAGGTGCGAGGGGGCTCGCAGCTGTCACCTGGACCTCGACTCACACTCAAGAACACTCAACGAAGCTCGAGGGGGGATCAGACTCGAAAGGAAGGAGGATGGGATTATTTATAGACAAGCATGACGAGGGCTTATTAGGTTAGGGTTTTTGCTTGAATCGAGGAGCATTTGAAAGGGGCCAGCATGATAGAGGATGGATGGCAGAAGGTCTTTCGTGAAGGAAGCGAGAAGAGAAGATCAACATATTAGTAGAGGAAATTCAGAGCAGACAAGGTGATTGACGTCTGACACACCGGGCTGCTGGAGGCAGGATAGTTGACCTAGGTCAACAAGCGACGTGCCTTGATTAGGCCATATCAGTCGCTAGAAGACAAGTTAGGCTGACTAATTATGGATTTATTATTTAAACCTAATAAATGATTTTATTATTTTTTATTATAAAATAAAAATGTTTAATAATTAATGTAGTATTTTATTATGATTTTTATTTATTTTTGGTGTATTTTATTAGTAGTTAATTTTTAATAGTGTATTTATAGGTATATTTGCCTATATTTTGAATAATTTTATTTTTATTTTGTATATTTTATTTTATTAGTTTATTATTTTATTCTTTTATTTTATATAATTATAACTTACTTTTTAAGTATAAATATATTTTTATTTTATTTTTATGATGTTATCTGTACACTTAAATAAATGGATGTTTATATTGTATATGTATATTTATAGGTATTTTACCTATATTTTATATACATTTTTTTATTTTAATGAATTTTAATGGATTTTATTTTGGTTTTATATTTTTGACAGAATATGGATAATATTTACAATATAAATGAAGAAGGAAATAAAAGAATGATATCCACTTTTATTTATATACATATATATAACATAGGTATTTTGCCTATATATATTTATATACTTATTTTATTTTACATTTTATTTTTAGTTTTATTTTGGTTTTCTTATGCATATCTAGTATAAAATTATAAAAATATGAATTTGTAAAAATAATGAAGGGCGAATGAAATGAATATTTTAATTGGTATAATGTACAATAGGGGTCAAAAACCTAACTTTCACACAGTAACTCCAAAAAATATGAAACCACCACCATTAAATAGCTTGTGAAAAGTTATATACAATTAGAGGTGATTTTGATATGTTTTGAGTTTTTATTTGAAAGATATGGGTATGTGAAGTTGGGTTTCTGTGTGCATAAAATGAACACTGTATATTATTTTTGTACAAACTCAATTTTGTGTTTTTATTTAAATTATTATCTACAACTTTTATGCACAAAGTTTCTTTATTTGATGAACAAATAATAGAGAATAAATTAGGTGTCAAAATGCATAAATAATGAATAAAAGAATTGGGTTTTTATTCCATTTTTGGCCCTTATCTCCCCCTACTTTATTCCTTGTCGATCAACTCAATTCTTGGCTTGGTCTCAGGGGTTAAGGTAACAAAATATCTTAAATATTTTATTCCTTTTTCTTTTCTTCTCTTTATTTTATAATTTTAGCCTTAAAAACCATGTTTTATAAACAAATAATACAATAAAGAATGAATTCTATTGTGCACAAATATGCTATTTACATGCATTAGCTAGGGTTTTTAAGGCCAAAACGATAGAATAAAGGTGATGAAATAGATATTCATCAGATACCCGTAGCCCCAATAGTAAAAAAAATAAAAATATGAGCTATGGATAAAGTATATATGTAATATATACGGTAGACCCCCCTATACTTAGGGTTTACTATGTCCTCATAGCACAAAGCGATAAGAAGCCATAGCTCAACTAAGTATAAAAGAATGTACAAGAACTGAGTCTAGAATCACAAGTGCATAATAAGTAAAAGAATCAGCTAAAGGTAAACAAGGACTCGGATCCCCCAATACTTAAGCTGAGAAATAGCTTAAGTATAAAGATATAAAATAAAACTGGATGACTCGAGGGGAACAATCAGAACGAAATTAGATCCCCCCTATACTTAGGCAAAAAATAAGCCTAAGCATAAACAATAGGACACTAAGTGAAGAAGGGACCAATGCTAGCTAAATCTCTAGATGAATTAATCTCAGGAGATGGAATGGAGCCTAATGTTTTTGGGATGTTTAAGAGTCAAACAAGATCAAACAAACCGATTATTTCACCAACACAGTGAAGACCATATTTATGGTCCAATTATCTTGTCGTTTTTATTGGTAATAATACAAATTAGATTTCATTACGAGCAGGCTGACGTAGGGATTGGGATCTATCCTATGGATACGTCCTCACCTCTCAACCAATGCACATGTACCTGCAAATAATGTGGGGTTTTCTCTCCCAAAACAATGTGAATTTTAACTCCATTTTAATTAGATCAACTTGCATTAACAGTCCCATTTTATAAATTAGGTCATCACGTGTATTAAATCCCTGAACACAAAAAACATTGTCTACCATTGAGTCCCATTTCCATATTATCCTAAGTGACAAATCATGAAGCGGAAGAATCCATGCAGACGTAAAAATCATGATGGTATGCTCAAGAGAAGTACTTACAGTGACGCCATCTCTCTCCATACACATGCGAGATTGAATATAAAATATTATCTAAATGCATGCAAGCCGATGAAAAATCGCACCTAATCATGTGTTCTATTAGCGGGAAGAGGATCAATTTAATTGGGCTAAGCTGAACGTAGATTACGTGTGTCTCGTGAATCTTTAGAGATGGTGAATCTCCTTAAATTAATTTAGTGTACCCTAACTTACAAATCAAGCACAAAAGTAGCTCTATGAGTCATGTGCCTAAATCCTAAATCGAGCACTCAAGTTGATTCCAACCCAACATGGGTGAAACAGAATCAACACACCAAACAATGTCCAAGTCCACAAGAATGTACAACAAATATATTAATAAAATAATCTTCGAAAAACTTGATGGCATCTTCCGTTACTCTTCTCAACGGGAACTCCATCTTGAGCTTCCAGCCTCCATTCTCCATGAGCATCATCGATGAATGGGCCTTACCACAAAAGAGAAAAGTTTGTATATTTTAAAGATTATCAAAACATATATACTAATGCATAAAACATCACATCACAGGATTGGCCTAGATAAAATAAGAATCAACTTAACCAAAAATATAAAATCTAGATAATCATATTATTAAATTCATGTCCCCGGCAACAACGTCATCTGATGAAGCACTAAATACATAAGTTAAATAGTGTCCATTGTAGCACGGGCACTTAGCATATCATATAGAACCGAATAGAAGATCTCCACGAGGAGGATTCGGCTTCAATTTAAAACCTTCGGGGAATAGTGTCCATTGTAGCACGGGCACCTAGCATATCAACGTTCCTCCTCCATGTCAATATTCCTCTTCGAATACTCGGGGAAGGTTTTTGAGGTCTTCGCGAAGGAGATGCGAGGTCGGTGGAGGAGCGCGAGCGTCCGACAGTCAATGAAGACGGAGAAGCATTAAGGATTAAGCTCCAGATCGAGGCTTCTTCGAGATAGTTGAGATAACATTTTAGTATTTGCGTACAATGGTGAATGAAGCGGAGGGCATACGGATGTAGAAGATGAGACCCTTATGGGTTCTCCTCCAGTACTGAAGGAGAAGGCGGATCAAGGTGGGAGAAAGCGATGGAATAAGAAGACAAAGGTCGTGGCATTCCCCGTAGATTACTGATCCACGGTGAAGATCGGGAACAACTCAAATGAGGATATGGATCTAAGTGAGGCTGAAATTAAACTAAAGAAACGTGAAGAAAAACTAAGTATCTAACATGTACATGAAGAACTCACGCACGAATGGCTTGGGATTGAAGCTCTATCGGCTTTGGTTTCGTCACTCCAGCAAGTCAGCCGGACCTGGGGCTCAAACAGCCACCTAATGGTGTTATAGCTTGGCCATTCCGGCCAAGGGTGTCACCAAGACCGTGGGTCATCTTTGCATCATCAATTGACCCTACTTCTGTCACAAGGAGGGCAAGAGATACCGGCCCTTAGTCTGTTCAAGGGTGAACAACTGCCTGCAGTGGTCGGTTGAGGGGTACTTGAAGATGGATACGGTGGTTAGCAGGGAAGTTAGGATTAGGTTTCGAATAATATTTAGCGTGGATTAGGGTCGAGCGGGCTAGAGGTTGGCGTCGGTTTCGAAGGAAGAGGGTGACAGTGGTGGTTGGAGAAATCGGGAGAGGAAGGCCGGTTGGACGGTTTGTAGAGGAGGAAAGGCAAGTGCGGGAAGTTGAAGGAGACTTCTGGACCGTTGGATCAGAGATCCAACGGTCAAGCTTTTCGCGTGAGAACGAACCAGATTGAATATATAAGAACTATTCAAACAATTCAAAATGAGGCGCAAAAGAAATGGCCCAGATTGAAAGAATCAGGACCATCTAACGGTCAGAAGTGTGGACAGGTGGTGAGATCTACAACTTCATGTAGAAGTCAAAGATATCATAGGTCATCTATACATAGATAAAAATTAAATACAAATTAAAACCATATAGAACAATTTTCTTTTATTTTTCTTTGGCTTATTTTTTGTATTTTGTTTTTATTTTGTGTTATTTTATTTATGTATAATATTATACTAATTTTCTATTTGATTTTTAATGAGAAATAAATACATAAAATAATAGCAAAATAATCGGGTCATATAATATATATTAAATAGTGTCAATTATATACAACACACAAATTAGTAATTAATATTAATTATCAATTAATCTTATTTATTAACTTAAGAAAGAGAGATAAATATGGTTATTAGTGATGATAAATATGGTATTTGTCGTATGTACATAAAAATCTCACCCCCTCTCACACACAAGCACGTGAGGTGAGATGACATGGACTGGACTAAAGTGCAAACAAAATAAACTTTTGGGTCCTTATAGTAAATATTACAAAATAAAAAACAGAGGAAGGTGTGCAATATAACTTCAATATGCACAAGCGGACGGCTGCTGAAGCCTCGCTTATCCACGTGGTGGCCTGGCAATGGCGGATGATAATTCATGGGCGAGCAGTTGAGATTAGATCTCAGTGCTCAGCTCAGCTTGTTGTAAATGAGTCCCCTTTCAACTCAGCTCACGTGGGTCCCCACTTAAGTTGGATAAATTACACGTGTACCCCTCCGACTTTGCGTATTTCGTATTAATATATAAAAATCGACTTTTAGTATAAAATTTTTGGTGTTTTTGCACATGTATCCATGTATTTATCTTTAACGGCAAAAATACCCCTTTCTGATGTTAGTATTTTTATTTTTGTGTATTCTTTTAGTAAAAATAGCTCATGTGCTCATTTAATTTTGGAAAAATTATTCTAAGTTCCTTAAATCATGCTTGTTCATGCTATGTATGGGGTTTTGGCATTTATTTGATTTTTCCATTTATTAAATTTATTTTAGGTGCTATTTATCCGATATTTAACTTAAAAATTCTAAAAAAATAGGACCATAATTAAAAATTCCAAAACAAATACCTAGTGTTTATTATAGTATTTTATAACTACAGACAAAAAATCACAAAAAATATTAAAAGAAACTCTAAAAATTAGCAAACCCTTGCTAACCCTTAAAAAATATAAATATTTCGGAAAATTAAAAAAATATTAATTCATGTTCTATAATTTTATAGATATTAATGTCTACTTATTAAAATTGATGTTGAGAAATTTTGACTTTATTTAATATTTTTAAATCTCAAAACAATCCGTCGTTATTTAAAAATCTCTGATTTTGTATATTTTGGACTTTAAAAATACCTAAAATTACTAAAAATTGTCAAAAAATAAAAAATAGAAGAAAATATGAAAGACACAAAAATATTTTATTTTGTAAATTTTGATTATTTATATCTCTATTTATAGATATATTATCATATATTGTATTATATACCTATATATAGTGATATATAAGTATTATTATTACTAATTATTATAAATACCTTATAAATATTTTAAATGCTTAAAAAATAAAAAGAATTGTCCTTAGGTATTTTTTTTGTTTTTGTATAATTATTATATATTTTATATAACTTATATTATACATAGGGGTTGGGGAGCATGCACCCAGGTGCATGTAATTTTACATGCACCGGGGTCTATATCTTGCATATTTTTTTTGTTTTTTGAAAAACGTCACCATGTATATTCATCTATATATCCCTCCTATATGCCATTCGGATTTCACCAGAAACAGAGACTCCTATGCCCTCCATCTAGAATTGGTAATTTTAACGGTCTTAGAATTGCTGTAATTCACCCATTCTAGATGGAGGGCATAGGAGTCTCTGTTTCTGACAAAATCCGAATGGCATATAGGAGGGATATATAGATGAATATACATGGTGACGTTTTTCAAAAAACAAAAAATATATGCAAGATATAGACCCCGGTGCATGTAAAATTACATGCACCTGGGTGCATGCTCCCCAACCCCTTATACATATTACATATATATAGTTCTATATATCTATATTAATATATAAAAAAGAAAAGGAAATTAAAAATCAAAAAATATAAAAGGAAATATAAAATTTAAATTTTAAAATTTAAAAATATAAAAAAATACTTATAAAAAATTTAAAATAAAAACCCACAAAAATACTAATAGATTAATTAAGCAAATATTACACAAACATCGCTATATCAATTGATCATTAGTTATTTATAATTAATATACCTGCTACACCGACTTGTCTCCCTATGTTCGAGGCCCAGACTATGTGTCCACTATACACATTTATTTCTGGGTTATAATAAATTTTGATCCACGGTTGCTTTTACTACTTTATCTTTTATATTGTGGGCTGATTGTTGAGATTATCGGAGGTCCTTGTGAGAGGTCACTTCGACGACTTCGATCTCTCTTTGTGAGATCGTACGACTCTCTCCTAGAAATTTTCTTGGTATTTCAAAAACTCATGCATGTCTCACTTAGATGCCCCAATCTAAGATGCCACAATCTAGTATTGTCGGCCCATGAACTGGTAGAAACGAATGCAGCACCTGTTATAGTCTCCCTATAAAGCATATAGATTTCTAAACCTCTTCACAAACATAATGAAATGTCCATCTTTGATAATTGTGATGAATGCAAATTTTATCTCTTTAATAGTCTATAATTGTAGTATAGGAGACAAAAAACAATTCAACAAAAACCACAATCTTTGAATGTTGTGGAGTATTTTTAACTTGGCAAATCTACCAAGGTCGAACATGGAGAACAGTGATTTTTACTTGTGTGGTATTAAATTTAATTAATTAATTAATTAAATATTAGGTTAAATTGTGACCAGAAAATAAAAAATATAATGCAGTGATGAATATGCGATGCGAACAAAATAAACAGAGCGGATGATGGAGCACATGATCTGTGATTTATGATTTTTACTCCAAAAATTTTGATCACTATCCTTGAATTTAATTCACAGATCAAGAGATATCATTTCAAGTGAGATATTTTCAATTAATTCCAAAAATGCAAGCAAGAAGATTATTAGATCAATTCATACTCCTACACAAATTAACTCCTAAAAAATATGACCAATAATTCTCTTTTCTTGGATGAGCCCCCTGCACAAATTAAATTCTTCAAATAATTACTATTCAATACAAGAAGATCAATCTTGCAAAATATTCTTAATCAGATCCCTACAAATCAAGTTAAAAATTTATCACGATAATCGCACAAATATATCGATAATTGAGCCTACATGTGTCAACAAACATCTGCAATTAATGATCATCAAGAAATTGCCTCATATCTGTCCATAAATTATGCAAAGGGATAGAGCACAAAATAAGCTTCAAAACGGCATATTATGCACTAAAATCGGAGTCTGAATGAAGAAGATAGGCTCAATAAAAATTATAGGGACTAAAATGGAAATAAAATAAAGTTTTTCCTTCAAATGTGTCCCTGGAAGGGACTTATCTGTAATAAGTGAAAATCAGTAGGAACTGTGTGCAATTTATCCTATGCGAGGGTCTTTTCGCAAATTGATAAACCAACAAGGGGCTTCTTGCAATTTTATCAAATTCCTATGAGGCTCAAGTGGGATTGAACTGGAAGGGCATCATTGTCAATTTGAAGAACGTTGGAGAAAAATTAGCAATTGCCCCTTTCTTCCACGGATTATTTCAAAGGCTTGAGGGGCTTTCCATTTCCGATCCGTTGTTGATTTAACGGAGATGGTTGCTAGAATCTCGAAGGAAGAAGAGGTCCACTCCTCTTTCGTGCCTTCTCGTTACTACTGATCAAGATCAAGACGTAGCCGAGTTACTGGGCTTCGGAAAGAAGCTACGAATGACAGTAAATGGGCTGAAATGCAGCTACTCTATGGGCATTGTTCCCTGATGATGGAAGATGATCTTTCATGCTGATGTCCTTCTCTGATGCACGCTGGTGAAGAGGTCTAGAAAGTGCAGCCGATGTCGATGATGTCCAGTTGTACTTGTAAATGGAGACCAGCTCGAGCGCAAGGTGGCTCGGCTATGCCGGTTACCATGGATTAGATTAGAGGACGAAGCTCCAACGTATGTGGCAAATGGAGCTTGATGCTCTGGTTTCGATCTAAACTAGATATGAAAGAGATGGAGAGGTAGAAAAGAACATAATGGGGGGAGGGGGTGTTGATGGCGATTCAGTAGAGGTCGGTATGAGTTTAGTGCAAACAAAGATCCCCACTTCCAACAGGGGATTTTTGTGTATTTGTTAAACAACCTCAAATTTTTAACTAATCTATTCAAGAAATTCACTCGAAAAATTCAATAAAAATCTGCATTAGCTTCAGAACATGGGATTTATCCGCTGAAACATACATTTTTTTGTAATTTGGCTTATGGAAGATGATAAAATGAGGAGAGAGAAAGTATGAGGAAGAAAAAGGTGCAGAAAGTACGAAGGGGGCGATGGAGATAGAGGAAGAAGAAAGAAAGAGAAGGAGGAGAAGAGTGAAGTCGATAGCCGTCGGTTGGTGGAATGAGGAGGAGTTCTAAATGGGTTTAGATTAGGCAGAGAAGGAGAAGAAGAGAGGGTTTTCAAGAGGGATAGGTAGCAGAACAATGACACGGTTGGTAGAGAAGATAAGAAGGGGGGAAATTACCTGGAGATGTTCGCCGAAAATGGCTGGAGCTTGAAGAAGCTCGACCGAGATCGTCGCTTCAAGTGGTTCTCGACGGAAGGGAATCACGAAGCTCAAGCAGCGCTTCGGGAAGCAGCTGCAGCAGCAGCTTGGTTGGCCACTGGATCACGCCCTAGATATGGGTGAAGGCCGTTCTCGTCGTCTGAACACCCCCTTGCTGTCACCAAGGTATGAGTTGGAAGCTAGGCCAAACCCTCTCAGATATAGCGGATGGGGCTGCAGGGGTGGTGTGCGACAGGGCTTTATAGGGAGGCATGGAGGGCGTTATGGGAAGGAGGAGAGGTCGTTTACGACGAGGGAGAATGGTCGAGGAGGAGGGGCTCGGGTGGGTGCGTTACATGCAGGTAGTTCTGGAGGTTATGGGAGAGGGAGGCGGAGACGTTGCAGGGGAGAGAAGTGGGGTCAACGGCTGGAAGGGGAGAAGAGAGGGGTCACGTGCTGGGTACGTGACCCAGGGAGGAGAGAGGAGAGATAAGTGGGGTGAGGTGGGGGGTGCCACGTGGCATGCTCAGGGGTTGCCACGTGTCACCCCCAAAAATAAAAAAAATAAAATAAAAGAGAGTAGAAAATAGAAAAGAAATAGAAAAAGATCTCATATTAAAAAAATTTCTTCACAAAATTTGTTCATCTTGATGAGATCTACATGTTTCATGAAGAGATCAGGAGCAAAAGAGATCATCTGTGCAAAGTGGTATTTTTGATGGTTCTCCATGTGTATAGAAAACCGGCTTTTGAGGTTTTGTAATTTCTTGGTGGTTTTAAAAGAGGATAAAAATATGGGAAAATACAATAAAAAACAAAATACTTGATTACATACTAATCTTTTTTTGGATTTTTAATACGTAAGAAAATAGGGAAATAAATAGAAGTACGAAATTCGAGAATTTTGTACAGGTTAACAATAGACATTCGGACACAGTCAGTTTCTTTGATTCTAGTCTTAGTCTATATTTGTATTTTTATGCTGTTTAATAAAACTTTCATCAAAGAACACAAATAAAGAAGAAATAAAATTAAAAGGGTTGATTATGTACATAAAAACTCATGTCAAAAATAACAAAAAGATAAAATGCGCAAAAGAGGCCCAAAATCCAACTTTCAAATATGAGCTCCGATTTTATGAAATTGGTCTTGTTTTGAAGGTACTTGAAAATAGAGTATTTAAAAGTGGGTAGACCAAAATTGGACACTGTATGAGGGAGATATGCGCGTTTTAGTCCGTCTGATGTGAAATTAGACTTTGGGATTATTTGACACTTATTTGAGTTAGTAATTTTTTATATTTTTTATTTATTCTTGTTAATAATATCTATACAATGAACTGGTTTCAAGACAATTGGAATTAGGATAAATTAATTAAAAATAAGGGAAGTTAGCATCTTATTAGGTCAATTTGCACACTATGCAATTATGCATGATGAAATGCGAATATTATTTACACATGTATGAATGCTAATGATGTTATATTAATGATTAAATGCAAATGGATTTTGGAGAACATAGCCTAATAGACTAATTTTAGCATGATGAATACGAGATTCACTATACTCCTATACTTAAACCATGCTCGTTCCTGAGCATCAATGTATAAATGACTTAGTTGGATAAATCCCTGATTGTGCATGTGAATTTGCAAGGCTCAATTCATAAAAGATCCTTAATTTGACTGATCCTAAATTTTTGGGCTCAACCATACTTTAATCAAAATGAATCCAACTTCTTTATTTATAAGACTCTCTGTTTGTACATATAATATAAGAATGTGACTTTTAGTGTACTGCATTCATGAGAGTCGACTCAAGATGTCACCCAAGGTCCCAGTCCAAGAGACTCTTCTCTAGACCTAATCCTCAATACCAGGGAATAAGTCGGTTCTTGCATTCAATCCACCGTCTCATTAGTTTGTTGGACTTGAAAGTGTAGATGGACGGCAAGATGATAGAGGGTATAGGATCGTGTACATTTTTCTCTCCCTCACATTGGAACAAGGGGTCTCTCGAGTGCCTTATTACTCAACACTTGTATATTTTTATTTTTGTTGATCAATGTGTCCGTCAAGAGAATTCAGAATCGCCTGCACTTGTTTTTTTGGGAATACACCAGGGTGTGTCTCTTTTGAGTATCTAAGATACATTCGACATCCAGACTTGTATCACTATACGATGCAGAGCCCTTTTATGATGCTAGCCCGACTCCTTGGTCCTAATAGTGTTTAGTCCAAGTGGATGCTTCGAAAATGGTTGGGAGTGCTCTCCATTGGTGGAAGCTCTTTGTAAATTGACTTTGAGGAATAGAGGTTTTCTTTGAATATATTTCTTTCTTTTCTTTCTTTTCTTTTTGGCTAGCTCCACTGCTTTTACCAAAATCTAGCGCACACTGATCAGTAATTATTTATGTTTCATCACATCCTGGCACATAGGTAAATATCAAACGATAGCATATGAACTTGTTCACATACTGGATAGGATTTTGCTGACACTCATGTTTCTTGAAGCCTTCATTAACTTTATCTCATCCTTGAGCATCATTAGTTCAGGTCTAAACTCATATCTCTAGTCATATTTCCTCAAGTGATAACTCAAATCATCTCATCAATCATGCAGTCGTGAATATGTTGTGCTGATCATATTTTTTTAGAGATGGAGATTGCAATATAGCGCTCAAATCTTTCAAACTAAGGAAGTGTGGACTATTAAGTTCAAAAACCCTAATGACTAAGGCTGGTTAACTCAGACTCCCAAGATCTCAGAAATCGAGTGTCTTCAAATACTCGAGCCTTGAGTGATAGTGAATGTGTCAGGAATATATCAACCAAGGGATGCATGAGATTCTTAATGAAATGCAAGATCATGAGTTTTTTATTTTTTTATGCAGTTTTTTTGAAAAAATGTATTATTTATAGAAAGAATTTAGTATAATATAAATAATAAACACTACTTGCCATCCCCGATGTTAGATGAAAACAATTAAAAGATGAGCTATGGATAGATTTAGTATATACAAATACACCCCCCTATACTTAGCTTGTGCTATGTCCTCATGGCACAAAGTGAAATGTAGACATAGCTCGTACTAAGTATAGTTGAGTTAAAAAGAAAAGAAGTCGACAAGCACCCCTATACTTAGCTTTTTGAGGGACTAAGTATAGACGAAAAGCATGAAATGAGGCACTCGAGGGTGAGCGGAAAGAATAGAAGTGATGTATACACAATGGTATCGGTCCCCTATACTTAGGCTCAGGTCACCAAAGCATGATTGGATAATTACAAGTGGGGAACCAAGTAGATTTACGAATGTACAAGGTCAAGGAGGTTTGTGACGGACCTGCTTGTGGGAGTGGGGTGGAAGATAATATGGAGATGTGGAGGGTGGTGAATATGGGGAGGATGAAGAGGACCAACCATTATCAAATTCGACCTTAGAAGAATAGTAGTTGTATGCAGAGGATCTCCAACTATTGTCAACCAGAGGTAAGTTCCCTTGAATCAGAGCTGTACTTATTGCATTTACCTGATGAACCACTTCAGGATTGGATGAAGACTCAAAAAACACCTAGTGTCTAAGGTCAAAGGTGGCTTTCTTGATCGGTTTGTTTTCTTGAGAAGTATTGGGAGGAAGTTGGACAATCTTCATCTCCCTTTCTTGAGTAACCGATGTGGCATTTATGAGTTCCTCATCAGATGAGTCCCTGTAAAAGTCAACCAATTCTTATAGGGTCATACACTGCTTCGGGCGAGGGAGCATGTTCCTGGTGGCTTTGTGAGTGCTAGCTGGGGATGTTGATGTCACCTTCTGATACTCGTGATTTTTGGTGACATCAAAGGTTTCCTGAGTCTGATCCTTGTATGGTTCAAGTATCTCATGAATTACCGCCGACTAAAAGATTGGACCACTTAAATAATCGTGACGATCCTCAGAAATATGATCCAATTCTTCATAAGCTCCAAAATTTTGATTCCTCATAGGAGCAGTGTTAGGGTGGTGAGAATCCAAATACAACTCAACAGTCGATTTCTCAGGTGTTTCTCCTAAGATTTGTGCATGTGTTTCGTGAGGAGAGGTCTGATTATGTGGAGTGTTTGTCTCATGATCATGACTGTCGGTTTCAAGTCGTGTTCCCTCAGAGCAGGTCGTGTCATTGAGGTTTTGTGTATTGTGGTCAGAGTTCAGAAACTTGATTTCTTGAGTCTCACAATTGACAATCGTCTTAGCAGAGGCTACGAATGGCTTTCCTAAAATGATAGGAGACTCTGACAACTTTCTGAGGTGCTCGTCAAGGACAATAAAGTCCACTTTGTGTTTGTCACCTCAAAAAATTACGATGACCGAAACAATCCCCCGTGGTCTTTTGGTATATCAATTGGGTAATTGAACGATTACCCTAGTCTTTTTGAGTTTTCTGAGTTTGAGTTGATCAAAGACAGACTTAGAGAGGATGTTTAATGTAGAATTGTCGTCTAACCAAACATGAGTACATAAGATATCCTCAATTTCACATATGATCCGAGTCAACCGATTGACTTTGCGGCTTTTAATTTTATGATTCATCACCAAAGAGCTGTCCATAGATACGACATGATATTCAGTCCTTGATCACTTCTTGCCCATCTTTTTAGGGTTTAGTCGACTCTTCACAAATCGTTTAAGATCGGGTACATATTCTATGGACTTGATCAATGGAAGCTCTAAGACAAGACTCTTGTAAAATGTTTCCATTTCAAAATTGTCCAATTTTTTTGAAATTTCTATTTTTTTCAATTTTTTTGGTATTTTCTATGATATGATAAGTAGGGGGTCAGAGGTTAGTGGTGCTGGTGACTCTAGTTGTATAGGAGATGTTGGTACCTTAGTATCATTTCTGTCCTCAAGATCATCTCCACTTGAATAAACCCCGATACCAAGTTTAGCACATTCTATTTTTTCTACTTTCAACGCTTTTATGTATTCATTCCTCAATTCTTCCACAGTTCTTTTGATTTGCGAGTATTTATCCTCCAGTGATTGCATGGGAATGATTTTACTGAGAGATTGAGGTTCCATACTCAGTATGCCTAGACATAGGCACACATTTCTGAGTTGAGTATGTGTTTCTTGCTACGATAGTTTGAGCCTCAAAATTGGGTATCCACCAACAGTGGGAAGGTAGAGTTGGATCATGAATCCTATTCTCCGTGTATGAGGGCTCATTAAGTGCAAAACAAGAGGGCTTATGAGGTTCGATCCAGTTAGGGTGAATATAAGATGTAGGCCTCTCTATTTGGTCATCAGCAAGAAGTCCACGAGTCAAAGGTGTATAGGTGTAATCTTGACCCATACAGGTCGACTGATCATCATTCTCAACTGTTGTTTGCTTAAGGTATATGTCATGTTGGCTAACAAGCTTTTGGATAGACGGTGTGCTAGACTGGTATGGGAGGGTATTGGGTGGGTAAGAACGTGTAGAAGGTGAGAAGTATGAAGAAGTGGCGAAGTCGGGTGAGGTGGTGAAGTCGATCAAAGTTCCGACTTCAAGGTTCGTATACGAGGTGGATCAGGAGTACATTGTGGAACAAAAAAGAAGAAGATGATGATCCAAACATGAAGTGAAACAGACACAAGAAAAAACAACAAAACAAACCAGTTGATTCACCCATTCAACACTTGTGAAGGCACGTCAAGGTTCGGTCGCTTATCTTTTCAATTTTAATTTATTGACAAAGCAATCTTGAAAATTTAAGCGGGGTTGTTAGGTGTCGAAATATTTTACAAAGACTGTCCTGAGTTCATACAACTAGTTGCATCCACTTTCAACCAGTATGGGTGTAAGTACACACCGTTAAACGACTACCCGAGTTACTTGAGGACGGAGCATTTCGCGGTGTCCTCTAAACCACCCACTCTACTAAGGGAGTAGGACCGTAAACGGGTACCCGAAACCCTCGCTGAGAAGTAGCTATTTGTTTCTAAAACAGTAGTCTGAGTAAAAATTTTTGATTTTTGGCTCTATCTTAAATGTGTAATCTTGTCCTTACAAATAATGAGTGGGTTTCTCTCCACCATACACAAGGGTTAATTTTATGTCAATTTTATTTACAGTCGCCTTGATTAACAGTCTCAATTTTAAATAAAGGTTATCACTGAAGTGTTAGGCAAGCACAGAAATTGACGCCTAATATGCAGTCTCAATTCCTTTAATTCCTAAGTTGTAAAACCGAGGAGAAAGAATCGAAAAAGCCAATGCAAGCGTAAGCATGCTTAAGAAGAAGACTTACAGTGATTGCTCGCGTTCTTCATGCGAGATGCAATACAAGGATTTTTTTTAAAATTTACACTAAATGATATGCACATATGAAATCACCCTAAGCAGATAATTTTATTATTTTTTTGAAGGAAGCAGATAGTTTTATTAGCGAGAAAGAATTGATTAAAAATTTGGCTAAGTTAAACGATCTACCGGTGCGTCTAGTTAGTGAAGATGTATGGTCTAAAAATTATGAGTACGATCAAGGATAAATAAGCAAGAATATATGTTCCTAATTCCTACGCCACTCAAGTCGGGTCTCAACCACACAGAAGGGGTTGAAACAGACTCGGCACACCACAAAGAAGTCCAATCCGAATTATTACAAGGGTTTAGAGAGAGGTACCCTGAGAATAATGCAGAAAATTAAACTATCTAAGCTAACTCTCTCTTACAAAAATTAAAATGCAATCTTCGTCTTCGCAGATCCTTAATTTTCTATCCAAAGTTTGCTCCGAGCTTTCTGCGAAGAAAGAAATTACGGTTAGTATATGTAGATAAAGAGATGTGGAAAATAGAATGCGGAAAATGGAATGTAAATAAAGGAAAAAATGATACAGAAATTAATTTCATAAAAAATAATTACAGAAAATAATTTAAAACCCTAAAAGTCATTGTTCCCTGGCAACAGTGCCATTTGATGAACACGGATTTCACCTTTTTAATAGTCAATAATTGTAGTATAGGAGGCGAACAATGATTCAGCAAAAACCACAATCTTTGAATGTTGTGAAGTATTTTTAACTTGGCAAGTCTACCAAGGTCGAACATGGGGAACGGTGATTTTTAGTTATGTGGTTTTAAATTAAATTAAATAATTAAAAAATTCTAGGTTAAATTCTGTGTCAGGAAATATAAATGTAATGCAACGATGAAGATGCGATGTGAACAAAATAAACAGAGCGGATGATGGAGCACATGATCTGTGATTTATGATTTTTACTCTAAAAATTTTGATCACTATCCTTGAATTTAATTCACAAGTCAAGAGATATCATTTTGAGTGAGATATTTTCAATTAATTCCAAAAATGCAAGAAAGATTATTAGATCAATTCATACTCCTACACAAATTAACTCCTCAAAAATATGACCAATAATTTTCTTTCCTTGGATGAGCCCCCTGCACAGATTAAATTCTTCAAATAATTACTCTTCAATACTAGAAGATCAATCTCGCAAAATATTCTTAGTCGGATCCCTGCAAATCAAGTCAAAAATTTCTCACGATAATTGCACAAATATATCGATAATTGAGCCTGCAAGTGTCAATAAAATTTGTAATTAATAATTATTAAGAAATTGCCTCATATCTGTCCAAAAATATGCAAAGGGATGGAACACGAAATAAGCTTCGAAACGACATATTATACGCTAAAATCGGAGTCCGAATGAAGAAGATATGCTCAATTAAAATTAAAAGGACTAAAATGGAAATAAAATAAAGTTTTTCCTTCAAATGGGTCCCTGCGAGGGACTTATCTGTAATAAGCAAAAATCGGCAGGAATTCTGTGTACTTTATCCCAGGTAGGGGTCTTTTCGCAAATTGATGAACCAGTAGGGGGCTTCTTGCAATTTTATCAAATTTTCTATGAGGCTCACGTGTGATTGAACTGGAAGGGCATCCTTGTTAAGTTGAATAATGTTGGGGAAAGATTTAGCAATTTCCCCTTTCTTCCACGGATATTCAAAGGATTGAGGGGATTTCCATTTCCCATCCGCTGTTGATTACACAGAGATGGTTGCTAGAATCTCGAAGGAAGAAGGGGTCCACTCCTCTTTCGTGCCTTCTCGTTACTACTGATCAAGATAAGACATAGCTGAGTTCCTGGGTTTCGAAAAGAAGCTACGAATGAAAGTAAATGGGGCTGAAATGCAGCTGTTATATGGGCGTTGATGCAGCGTGACCCCAAATTATGGGGCCACATTTATTTAATTAGTTAATCGTCAATTTTATTTACGTTTTTAGGTTGTCGTAATCGTCCAATTAAATAGTTGAGATCGCCTGTGATCTCAACGTTTATTTCGTAGACTTTAATTGCAATTTTGAGTCCATTAATTAATTAGAGTCTAATTAGAATAATTAGAGGTCAATTAGGATTAAATTAGTTGTTAATTTGATTTGTTTACTATTTTTGTAAACCCTCTCTCCTATATAAAGAGAGGGTAGTCCATCAGTTTTAAGGAGTCCATTATGAAGTAAAAATTTGAGATTGTTATCTCTATCCCCTCTCCTTCTCTCTCTCCCTCCACGCGATCTCCGCGGTCTTCTCCTTCAACCTCTCGCATTCACGGCGAGTTTCTTCCTCTCAATCCCTCCAATTTCTCCTCTCAACCATTCTATTTCTTCCACCAAAAATCCACCCCAAAAAATTATTATTTTTCGTCTACGCCGAATTCTTATTTGCATCAATTGGTATCAGAGCATGGATTTCGAATCGTTCCTACGATTCGACGATCCGATCGACTATTGGTGTGCGAAGTTCGGTCTCCGCCGTCCATCTCGTGGTTCGCATCGCTCAAAAAAGTTCCATCAACGACTTATAGCATGCATCAAGGTGCACGCATGGTTGGACGCTCAAATCGACGACGATTCAACCGCCAACGACCAAAATCAGATCTGTGCAACCACTGTTCAACCCGATTTCGAAGCAGAAAACGAAGGTATTTTCATTCCAAAGGAAGATCTATTTGATACAACTATTGTGCAAGAAGAAAAGGAGGACCAAGGGCCCATATTCGATGAAGATCCCGCGGACGAGGAATACGAGAACCTCAATTTTTTTGCGAACGATGCTGCTGTACAGGTACAACCACAACAAGAAGGAGACCTTGGACCCATCTTTGATGGAGATTTTGTGGAGGAGGAGATCCATCACCTCGATCTGCCGGTGGGTGAACTTGCTGTCCAAGAGGTTGTAGAGGCCGGGTACAACACACGTATCACGGGTGAGTTTGCCCCTTTCCCTGCCAAAGTTCTTCTCGTGGCCATCCAGGACCCCCATGCATCACCGCCATCACAGACCTGTCACCATCGATGGAGGCGCAACAGCCGAGCACGACATCGCCGCAGCCGCACCTCGGCGCGGAGGCCCCAAACCCATCTCCGACCGCGTGGGGAGGTCGCGAGGCGAGCCTGGCATCGCCGATGCACCCCCCACCCTCCTGCGCACAGACCTGCGCCGCCGCCTCCCCGCCAACCCTCCAGCGCCGCCTGCCCGTTCAGCTCCTTCCCCGCGCCAGCAGCGTGCCTGCCCCGATGCCTCCCTCGACCCGCGCCCCGCCGCCTTTTGTTGAGGACGAAGGAAACCCTATCGGGGATGGCGGAGATTAGTCCCACCGAATCCCCTCAATTGGGGGAATGGATATCTTGGAAAACTTGCAAAAAAGACCCCTCTGAGAATCCTAAATACAAAAGGGCCGAATTTGGTGGGGAATTAAGGGAGATTGAAAGGGTACGAAAATTGCAGTGGTACCCTCCAATTGGGAAAAATTATAAATGTAATGTTGAAGATGATCCCATGGGAGGAAATTGACGCCTAATTCAAGGATGATTTCTCCAACTATCCACCTACATCACGCAATTCGTCAGGAGCCGAATTTTTTAAAGCGGTGGAGAGTTGATGCAGCGTGACCCCAAATTATGGGGCCACATTTATTTAATTAGTTAATCGTCAATTTTATTTACGTTTTTAGGTTGTCGTAATCGTCCAATTAAATAGTTGAGATCGCCTGTGATCTCAACGTTTATTTCGTAGACTTTAATTGCAATTTTGAGTCCATTAATTAATTAGAGTCTAATTAGAATAATTAGAGGTCAATTAGGATTAAATTAGTTGTTAATTTGATTTGTTTACTATTTTTGTAAACCCTCTCTCCTATATAAAGAGAGGGTAGTCCATCAGTTTTAAGGAGTCCATTATGAAGTAAAAATTTGAGATTGTTATCTCTATCCCCTCTCCTTCTCTCTCTCCCTCCACGCGATCTCCGCGGTCTTCTCCTTCAACCTCTCGCATTCACGGCGAGTTTCTTCCTCTCAATCCCTCCAATTTCTCCTCTCAACCATTCTATTTCTTCCACCAAAAATCCACCCCAAAAAATTATTATTTTTCGTCTACGCCGAATTCTTATTTGCATCAGGCGTCGTTCCCTGATGATGGAAGATGATCTTTCATGTTGATGTCCTTCTCTGATGCACGTTGGAGGTCTAGAAAGTGCAGCAGATGTCGATGATGTCCAGTTGTACCTGTAAATGGAGACCATCTCAAGCACAAGGGGGCTCGGCTATGCTGCTTACCATGGATTGGATTGGAGGACGAAGCTCCAACGCACGTGGCAAATGGAGCTTGATGCTCTGGTTTCAATCTAAACTAGAGGTGGAAGAGATGAAGAGGTAGAAAAGAATATAATGGATGGGGAGGGGGGATTGATGGCGATCAGTAGAGGTCGGTATGAGTTTAGTGCAAACAAAGATCACCTTCCAACAGGAGATTTTTGTGTATTTGTTAAACAACCTCAAATTTTTAATTAATCTATTCAAGAAATTCACTCGAAAAGTTCAATAAAAATCTTCATTGGCTTCTGAACATAGGATTTATACGTTGAAACATACAATTTTTTTGCGTTTTGGAGTATGGAAGATGATGAAATGAGGAGAGAGAAAGTATGAGGAAGAAAAAGGTGCAGAAAGTATGAAGGAGGCGATGGAAATAGAGGAAGAAGAAAGAAAGAGAAGGAGGAGAAGAGCGAAGTCGATATCCGTCGGTTGGCGGAATGAGCAGGAGTTCCAAATGGGTTTAGATTAAGCAGAGAAGGAGAAGAAGAGAGGGTTTTCAAGAGGGATAGGTAGCAGAACAATGACACTGTTGGTGGTGAAGATAAGAAGGGGGAAAATTACCTGGAGATGTTCGCCGAAAATGGCTGGAGCTTGAAGAAGATCGGTCGAGATCGTCGCTTCAAGTGGTTCTCAACGGAAGGGAATCACGAAGCTCAAGCAGCGCTTTGGGAAGCAGATGCAGCAGCAGCTTGGTTGGCCACTGGATCACGCCCTAGATATGGTGAAGGTCGTTCTCGTCATCCAAACACCCCCTTGTTGTCACCAAGGTATGAGTTGGAAGCTGGGCCAAACCCTCTCAGATATAGCGGATGGGGCTGCAGGGGTAGTGTGTGACAGGGCTTTATAGGGAGGTGTGGAGAGTGTTATGGGAAGGAGGAGAGGTCAGTTATGACGAGGGAGAACGGTCAAGAAGGAGGGGCTCGGGTGGGGGCGTTACATGCAGGTAGTTCTGGAGGTTATGGGAGAGGGAGGCGGAGACGTTGCAGGGGAGAGAAGTGGGGGCAACAACTGGAAGGAGAGAAGAGAGGGGTCACGTGCTGGGCACGTGACCCAGGGAGGAGAGAGGAGAGATAAGTGGGGTGAGGTGGGGGTGCGACGTGGCACGCCCAGGGGTTGCCACGTGTCACCCCAAAAAATAAAAAAAATAAAAAAAAGTAGAAAATAGAAAAGAAATAGAAGGAGATCTCGGATCAAAAAGTTTTCGTTATGAAAGTTGTTCGTCTCGATGAGATCTACAACTTTTATGAAGAGACCAGGAGCAAAAATAGGTCATATGTGCAAAGTGGTATTTTTGGTAGTTCTCCATGTGTATAGAAAATCGACTTTTTGAGGTTTTGTAATTTTTTGGAGGTTTTAAAAGACGATAAAACAGGAAAAAAATACGATAAAAAATAAGACACTTAATTACACACTAATCTAATTTTTTTTAGATTTTTATATGTAAGAAAATAGGAAAATAAAATAGAAGTAAGAAAATCGAGAATTTTGTACAGACTCACAACGGACACTCGGACACAGTCAGTTTCTTTGATTCCAGTCTTAATCTAGATTTGGATTTTTCATGTTTTTTAATAAAACTATCATCAAAGAACATAAATAAATAAGAAACAAAATTAAAAGGGTTAATTATGTACATAAAAACTAAGGTCAAAATAACAAAAATATAAAATGCACAAAAGAGACCCAAAACCCAACTTTCACATATGAGCTCTGAATTTTATGAAATTTATCTTGTTTTGAAGGTATTTGAAAATGAAGTACTTTAAAAGTGAGTAGACCAAAATCAGACACTGTATGAGGGAGATATGCGTGTTTTAGTCCGTTAGTTGTGAAATTAGACTTTGGGATTATTTTACACTTATTTGAGTTAGTAATTTTTTTATATTTATTTATTTATTCTTGTTAATAATATCTACATAATGAAGGCGGTTTCAGGTCAATTAGAGTTAGGATGAATTAACTAAAAATAAGGGAAGTTGGCAGCTTATTAGGTCAATTTACACACTATGCAATTATGCATGATGAAATGTGAATATTATTTACACATATATGGATGTTAATTATGCTACATTAATGATTAAATACAAATGAATTTTGGGAAACATAGCCTAATAGACCAAATTTAGCATGATGAATACAGGACTCATCAATTGTCAGAATGCTGCCCATTGCAGCATACTCGTACCTTTTCTCTTATAGGGTACCAACAGATATCATGTTCTTTGTCATATTTGGAACATGGTGAACATATGTCAAGCTGGCAAATGTCAT
Source organism: Ottelia alismoides (assembly GCA_037367405.1). NCBI lineage: Eukaryota > Viridiplantae > Streptophyta > Magnoliopsida > Alismatales > Hydrocharitaceae > Ottelia > Ottelia alismoides. The sequence goes on along the minus strand of JAZKJV010001851.1, from coordinate 66,979 downwards.
ATTGTGCATCTTCAACTCCATGCTCCCCGTACCTACATCCCTGGACCGCAGACATTGCTTATAATGACAACTCATCGATCAATAGATCTATACGAGGAGAACCAATGGTGGTTAGGTGTGACATGATAGGAGCACTCGGAATCGAGGAGCCAAGTGTCCATCAATCTATGTGGTGTACTAGCCATCAGAACATAGCCAACATTTCTGCATTCAATTTCCAATTAACTCGCTTCTACCGCATAACCATCTTTTCGAGGTAGTTTCGATTCTTTGTCTTTGATTTGGAATTTACAACACTCCTCTTTTGTATGTGCCCTCTCTTCTTGCAATAACGAAAAAACTTGCTCTGTCCCTTTTCTTTTCCTCCTGTGATTTGTCAAACTTCTTTCATTCCATGTATTTATCCTACGTGTGGAGCACCTCGATCTTCTTGTCGCTCGACGAATGTCCCGTAAGCTCGCGGTCCATTAACTCATCCGAGAGAAGGGATGATTTCACATCATCTAGCGCGATCGCGTCCTTCCCGTAAATTAAGGTTTCCCAGAAGTGCTTGTACGAGAGCGGTATCGAAGCATAGCAGTAGCAATGTCTGATCTTCATCTTCAATTTCTTCGTCCATATTTTCCAACTCAGAAACAACTAAATCGAAAACATCTAGATGAGATTTGATCGATGTACATTTGATCATACAAAGAATGAAGAATCATTGCTTGAGATATAGACGATGGGAGAAAGTCTTTATCACGTAGAGATTCTCAAGTTTCAGCCACATAGTCGCTGCGAAGGATTCCTTCATAACTTTGAGAAGAATGTCGTTCGAGAAGAAAAGTTGTATGCTTGCCCTAGCCTTCGCGTCCATGTCCTCCTTCTCATATTGACTTAGCATCACTTGCATCTTCTTGATGCCCTTCAATGCCTTTGTGATGCCTTGTTGGATGAGGATGGACTTCATCTTAACCTTCCATAGGCCAAAATTGTTGTTGTGATCAAATTTCTCGATCTCAAACTCCGTCATCATCTTGGATGTTGGATCAGATCGGATGATGATTTGTTGTGGAAGGTCTCAACACCGAGATGGAAACTGTCAGCCAGACATATCTGGATGGGACTCTCACGAGAGGCGGAGAATCACCGTGATAGCTCTTATATCGGTTTGTCGAAGATGATCCAAAACACGTAATCAACCACAGAGAACATGCACAATTTAAGTGGAAAAACCTCACCAATGCAGCGGGGAAAAACTACGAGCAAAGAGAGGTTCCACTATGAGAGAAAACGAGAGTACATATACAAGAACCTCTCCCGGAATGAGATTCTCTGATAATCCTCTCCTTAACCCTACAATACATATATATAGGGATAATCGGTAAATGGATCTTAAATTCATTTACAAAATATACTCAGATCGCAATTGGGTCACTTCTTCAAGGCATATTTCAACAACATCTATGTGAGTTCAATTCACTCGATCTCTTATCAATTTGGGTTGATAGAACCATGAACCGTGCCTTAATTCCATGGAAGCCCCATGTTTATCCCTTAGTTGGAATTAGCTTGGATATGCTGTGGTGGCGGTGGCAGGGCAGCGACGGTGGTGGCAGCAGCAGTACAGCTAAAAGTGTTCGTACTTTGATTGAAGGAGATCTCAGTTGATTGATCATCCCAACCCTGAAAGGTACAAAGAAGAGACCACATTTGACCGTTTTCATTACTTTAATAATTGGTTACTAATTGAAAGTGTAAGACAATGGATAGAATGTAATTCCAATAGTAGGAGCTATTTGACTGGTTCTCTGAGTTATCGCAATCATGCAGACACGTGAATCAATTATTCGATATATAAAGCTGCTAATGATAATATTTATTGGTCTAAGGTCCCAGCTGGCTTAAGACCTATTTGTACTTTTGTTTCATCATAAGGAAAATCCCTAAATTTAAATATCGCATTCTGATGCTGTCAGAATACATGGAACGGATTTTCAAAAATCACATACAATTAATCACTCCAAACTGAGATTTAAAGTGCTTCGAATGCGAAATCAATCGCCCTGCTCTTTTTCCTACAATGTGAAACAGGAAGATAGCTCGAAAATTTTGAAGTGATCAGCGATAAAGAAACAACTAGACTACCTATCTCGTGAAATCCCTCATCTTCCATGAGGTTAATTCAGATGGAAGAAGCTTCTCATTTCCAGAGATGACAGCTGAGGCCATCAACTTCCCGAGGAAGCCATGATAAAGCAACCCTCTTGCACCAAGCCCAGAAATCAACCAGTACTTTGTCCTTGTATTCTCTCCACCATATAAATCTACAGGGCCAAGAAGTGGCAGCGAGCCCGACGGGGTCAATGGTGGCATTGCTCTTAAGCCGCCGGCAGCTCCGACGAATTCCCATCGCCTTATGGCAGGATACACAGTGGAAGCTTTCACTTGAAGTTCTGCCACTGCTGCATATGCTTCTTCTTCAGAGACGGACGATGAATAATCCATGGAATTCCAGTCCCATGTCGAGCCCATAATGATACTGCGAGGACCTTGTGCTGCGATCCATGCATCTGATAGGATTGAAGGGCTCATTTCTCCATATCCGTCCCTATGATCAAAGAAAGAGTATGGTCAAACAGAATCAAACATCATGTGTGTTACCTGCCTATAGGAGAATATCTTGTATTCAGTTAATTTAAGGTTTAATACCCCATATCATTTGGAAGTTGCAAATGTGCAACGACGCCTCTGCACATCCTCAGGGGAAGCTTGCCAGAGAGCTCACGTAGCCTGTCTACTTTAGCACCAAGACAAACGATAACAGAATCGTATTCACCTGCACATGCCTTCCGTCATTGCTCCACATGGAATAAATTAATTTTGGAGGGGCTATTTACACATACACATCAGAAAAATACTTGCATGGGATATGAATGTCCTTCTGCCCAGAAGAAAGATGCTTTAGCATCCTCCATCAGAAAAAAAATGCATCTCTTGGTCAAATAAAAAGTGGGCCGACAGTAAAAAACAGCTCTCTCTTTTCCCTCTTCCCCTCCATTTTCTCTCTAGGTTCTACCAATTACAATCTGAAGTGCATTCCATAAGGGTCGCTTTTCTAGAAGACCCCCCTCTGGATAGCGCTAGGCAAAGTTGGTTAATTTTCTAAAGTATATTAAAAGCATCTCTAATTTATTAGAGAAGTGACCTCCCAGTTAATCACTACGTAAGCAACATGTAATTGCAGAGCAAAGAGATTGAGTGCACTAGTTACGTATAGAGGAAGTGTTCCTTGTACGGATTCGAGTTCATTGTGTGAGATATGTGGATATATACCAAAAAAAATGTTGATAAATCCCAAACTTCAAATGTGAACGTCACGGATAATATTCTGGAGTTCACTGAACAAAAGCCAAAGTTTAAAAAATTGAGGTGGAATGCGGTGGAATCTCTGACCTCAAGACAGGGCCTAGAGTTCAAGACAGTCCAGGTGTGCCACAACTTTTAGAGAAACATTTTAAAAAACTAAAAATTGACGAATACATTATTTTTAAAAAAATGCAATCAATGATAAACCTTGTAATAAAACAAACTTTTACGCCAACTATACAATAAATTTAGGGGTGTTAATTGAATTGAATCATTCGAATCTGATTATGGTTCATTTGATAAAAAAATAATTTGATAAAAAATAGAAAAAAGTTCAATTCAAAATAAAATGAAGGTGATATAAATTTGACACGTGGATTCAATTACCAAATAAATCGAACTAGAATTTAACCTAAAAGCAGAAATTGAATCATTCGAATCTGATTATGATTCATTTGATAAAAAAATAGTTTGATAAAAAATAGGAAAAAAGTTCAATTCAAAATTCAAAATTCAAAATAAAATGAAGGTGATATAAATTTGACACGTGGATTCAATTACCAAATAAATCGAACTAGAATTTAACCTAAAAGCAGTCCCTTATAATTCGATTTTATACATAAACAAACACATATATGTACATACACTAATATAATATCTCTTCGTCTTTATTTATATTTTGCTATTTCTTTGGTCTACTTTATGTAATTTCACCCTAGAGATTTTCTCCTATATAAGAGAGCTCTAGGACTATGAGGAATACAAACTTTCATTACACAACGTTTCATATGGTATCAGAGTGACGGTCCTAGACCGAAGCCTGTGCCCTAGAGCCCCGCCGCCGCTGCCAAAACCATAGCACGCAACCGCACATCCGTGCAGCCCACCGCCTGGCGCACCTTCGTGCGCAAGCCGCGCCTCCCACGTCATGCGGCCAACACCGCCGCCCCTCGTCGCGCCGCACGGCCAGCCTCTCACCGCCCCGTGCTATGTTGCATGTCCCACGCAGCGCCACCGCGGCCTTGGTTCCTGCGCATCCCTCGCTTCCCTGCGTCGTGCTACCTGTCCTGCGCAGCGCCACCGCGGCCTCGTTCTTGGATTTCTAGGGTGTGACGTGATTATCTAAAACACCCTAGTTACTCAAAGGAGTCTCCAAAGAATGGAAAAGGTTGTGGTATGAGTCTACACCGACAATCATCTTCTCGTATGTCAGTGTAGGCGCAAGTCTTTCTTGTTGCTGATCCAGTCTTGGAGATAGTTGTCATCATGTCCGACAACAAAGTTGACGTTCCATCCCTGGGTGCCTTCAAAGGTCCAACACCCATAGTCAAGATAGATGGAACAAACTATGAACTGTTGGCCATGCAGTTCATGAGTTTAATGCAATGCAATGGCAAGAAGGACATCCTCACAATGGAGGAGCCAAGTGACGATTGAGATAAATGACTCATGCGAGGCAGATGATGCATATGCACGTGTGTGGCTATCTGGGACTGTGTCAACAGAGATAGCTAATGATATTCTGAGTCAACCTACTGCAAAGGCTATGTGGGGCATTCTTGCCGCTATATACTCTCCAATGAAGAATGAGTCGAAGATACTGCATCTCCAGCACGATATCTTCACATCGAAGCAGAATGGTCGCCTCCTTCATACCCTCTACGCTTCTTTAAGGGTATGTTTGAGAAGCTACATGGTTACGTTCCCTTGACTGCTACGTCAGAGCAGCTCAAGGCATATAAAGACTTTGTAATGACTGGGGTCTTTCTAGCAACCCTTGATCCTGAATACGACGCATCTCGAGCCCATATTTTTACTGATGTTACCATCCCTCCGATTGGAGGAGGCATATTGCAGACTGAGTAGGCTATCTATATCCTCTGGTGGTAATTTGCAGTTTCAGACATCTTCAGTTATGGCTACATCTTGTGGTAGGGGGAGCCCTGCTCCATATCATGGTGGGAGGGGAGGGCTAGCCGTGGCAAAGGAGGGGGTGGTTGACCCCATTAGCCGTGCACCTTCTACCACAGGTCAGGCCACTCTGAGGAAACCTGCTATTCTAAGCATGGGTTTCTTGCTTCAGCTCGGGTTGTAGAGCAGACTCAACAGGTAGGGAGTCCATCACCTGTTGTTGATCAGAGATTTGACAAACTTGTGGCGCGACTCAGGGAGATCATGCCTACTCCTATGTCAACTAGCTCTCCTCCAAGATCCTCAAAGGTAGTTGCCTCAGCATCAACATCCACATCTGGTATAGCATATGCTTTTACTAGTTGTTACAGGGCAGATTTGTCAGAATGGATCATGGATTCAGGAGCATCCCATCATCTCTGTGGTGATAGAGGTCAGTTTAGTGATTTCCGTCCGACTTAGCATGGACTATCTGTTGTGATAGCAGATGGGATACACTCTCCTATTATCGATCAGGGGGAGGTGCAGTTGACTTCTGCAATGTGGCTTCAGAATGTTCTTTACGCTCCTGAATTTTCTATAAATTTACTATCAATTACTCAAATCACCAAGGATTTACACTGTCGTGTCATATTTGATCCTTCTGCTCTTGTGTTTCAGGATATTCTCACGGGCAGGGTGATTGGATCTGGCCATGAGCAAGGGTGTCTCTACAGACTGGTGCAATCTTTTTATGCCGGTGCCTCTTCTCTTCGCAACAGATCTGTTTCTATATATATGGCATCTTTGATTTAGCCCTCTTCCTTTGCAAAAGTTGCGTCACACTCTTTCATAGATTTCTCCTCGCTTTACCTTTCAGTGCGAGGGCTGTCAGCTTGGGAAGCACCATCGATCCACTTTCCAGAGTCGCCAGGGTCAGAGTAGTCATAGTCTATTTGATTTAATTCATTTTGATATTTTGGGATCCCAATCGTGTCCCATATCATCAGGGACATAGGTTTTATCTTGTTGCAGTTGATGAGTTTTCAAGATTGTCTTGAGTTTTTCTTCTTAAGAATAAGTCTGATGTTGATCCTCTTATTCAATCCTTTATTAATGAAATAAGGAATATTTTTTCAGCAAAAGTCAAGTTTATACGTACATATAATGCTCTAGAGTTCTGCAGTACTCAGCTTTCCCAATTCCTTAGGTCCCATGGTATTGTACATCAGACATCTTGTGCGTATACTTCCCAACAGAATGGGGTGGCTGAACAAAAACACCGCTATCTTTTGGATGTTACCAGGACTCTTTTGATTCAGAGCCATGCTCCTCATTCTTACTGGGGGGATGCAGTTCTAACTGTTTGTTACATGGTAAATCGTATGCCCTCTTCGGTTCTGGGGGAGAAGATCACGTTCTTGATTGTGTTTCCCGAGACAGATCTTTTCTCGCATATGCCTCGTTTTCGTTTCTGTGGCTTTTGTTCATCAGATGTCTCCTGGTCTTAACAAGCTCTCTCCTGGAGCTGTCAAATGTGTGTTTGTTGGGTATTCCAAGATCAAAAAGGGCTATCGTTACTTCGACCATGTTCAACGAAGATACTACGTTAGTGTAGATGTCGCTTTCTTTGAGTCCATTATATATTTTTCTCCTACATGTGACAAGCTCATTTCTTCAGAGGATGGAGAAGATGTCTATATTTATCTATCTTCGTTCTCCACTACACCATCATCGTCACCACCACCACATTCTCCCCCACTGCCACCACCGCCTCCGCCACAACCTACTTTCTTTCCACAGGTTTACCAGCGTCGACCCCATGCTCATGTGCCTCCTCTATCATCCAGCATGCCCAAGGTATGTTCTGAGCATTTGAGTTCTTCTAATGACACCAGTGATTTGCATGTGCAGCTTGAGGTGCAGGATGTCTTAGATGATATACCTTATGCGAGTATTGAGGATCTAGATGTATTATTGCTCTACGGAGGCAGAGGCGGGCATGTACAATGCATCCTCTTGCTTCCCATGTTTCCTTGAAACGTCTCTCCGAGGATTTTCAGAGGTTTGTTGTGGGGCTATCTGTCGTGGAGATACCACGGTCCTATCAGGAGGCGCTGCAGAGTAGTCAGCGACATCTGAACATGGAAGAAGAGACGACAACTTTACAGTCTCGTGCTACGTAGAGTGTTGTACATGCTCCTCTAGGTGCATCAGTCGTTGGCAGCAAGTGGGTGTTTACTGTGTAACACCAAGTTGATGGTATTGTGGACAGATATAAGGCCAGATTGGTTGCTCGTGGGTTCACCCAAACCTATGGGGTGGATTACCAGGATACTTTTTCTCTCTTTATGTGTCACTCTACACTACGGATTCCTCTTGTTGTTGTTGTGGTACATGACTGACCGCTTTTCCAATTACATGTCAAGAATGCATTCTTGTATGGAGATCTGCAGGAGGAAGTTTACATGCATCAACCACCAGGGTTTGTTGCTGAGGGGGAGTCCAGTATGGTGTGCCAACTTCACAAGGTCATACATGGCCTTAAGCAGAGTCCGAGGGCTTAATTTCAAAGCTCTCAGAGTTGATTGAACAGAAGGGATTTGTCAGATCTACTGCAGATCATTCTCTCTTTGTTAAGAGAACTCAGCGAGGTTCCGTTGTTGTTCTGGTTTATGTTTATGACATCATTATTATTAGCAATGATGAACAGGGCATTCAAGCAGCTAAGGATTTTCTTGGACAACATTTTGTGATCAAGGACCTTGGTAAGCTACGTTATTTCCTATGCTTGGAGTTTGCACGAAATCAGCAAGGTATGATTATGACACAAAGGAAGTATGTTAATGACTTACTATCTGAGACATGCATGACAGGATGCAGACCTGCCACTACACCAATGGATCCCAATGTTAGGCTATATGATGATGACTCTAAGGAGGTGGATAAGATGGTACAGAGAGCTAGTAGGGAAGTTGTTATATGTTACTATTACCAGCCTGGTATATCATTTGATGCGAGCAGAGTCAGCCAGTTTATGGAGCAGCCGAGACAGGCTCGTATGGGTGCAGTTTGCATGATCTTGAGATATCTGAAGTCTTCTCCAGGTGCATTTCTGTTCAGAAAAGATATATCTCACAGTTATTGGATGTGCAGATGCGGAATATACTGGGTGTCCCAAGGACAGGAAGTCCACCTCAGGCTTCACTGTGTTTGTTGGTAGCTCGCTGGTTTCATAAAAGAGTAAGAAACAAACAGTTGTTGCTCGATCCAGCGTTGAATCAGAATATAGGGTCATGGCCCAAGGGAGCACGGAAATGAGGTGGGTCAAGTCCATCCTGACTGACCTAACTATTGAAGTGCCTCTTCCGATGCACCTCAAATGTAATAATCAAGCAGCTCTGTTCATAGCTAATAATCCATCCTTCCATGAGAGAACAAAGCACATCGAAGTAGATTGCCATTACACCGTGATTTGATCCAAAAGGGGCTTATTTCCACTTCTCATGTTGCTTCAGGCGATCAGATTGCAGACATGTTTATCAAGGCTCTTGCGCGGGGTCCTTCTCATCGTTGTTGTTCCAAGCTGAGCATGATAGATATATATGCTCCTGCTTGAGGGGGGGTGTTGAGATACTAGAGATACTAATATCTCTGATGAACGCGAAATCCACCTCTTTAATATCGATGAATTGTAGTATAGGAGGTGAAAATCGGTCGATCAAAAACCACAAGCTTTGAATGTTGTGGAATATTTTACTTGGCAAGTTTACCAAGGTCGAACTCAGGGAACGGCGATTTTCAAGTTGCGTGGTCTTTAATCAAATTAAATAATTAATTAATGCTCGATTAATTTGTGTGTTGCAAAAATATACAATGCAATAATGGAAATGCTATGCAAGGAAAATAAACAGAGTTTATGCTCCGGATCTGTGATTTAGTGATATTTAATCCAAACAAGATTAATAAATAAATCCTCAAAATATATCACAGATCGAAAAGAAATTCAAAATGTAATCTATCCAATCAAATCCAAGTTGCAAGGAGGTATTGAATTATCCTGTCAGGACTCCTTGTAATTCGCTCCTCAAAAGCACAATTTAAGCAAAGAAGTGATAAGGAAATTAATTAACTTCTTCTTCCTCGATCTAGCCTCCTGCACAGATTAATTTATTAAACCACAAAGATATCGAGAGGTTGATAAAATTAAAATCCTCAATAGAACTCCTGCAAGAGAAATCATCAATCTTTCAATGTAATTGTGGCACAGATATGTCGAACTAAGCATGCATATGTCAACAGATGTACTCAATAATAATGATCAATACACAGCCTCAAATCTGTCCCCAAATTATGCTAAATGGTAGAGCATGAAAAGAGCTTCGAAACGACATATTATACGCTAAAATCGGAGTGCAAATGGAGAAGATATGCTAAAATGAAGTTTCAGGGACTAAAATGCAATTTAAATAAAATTTTCTTTTCAAAAAGGTCCCTAGAGGGACTTATCTGTAATTTTGGAGTCGGAGGGGATCTTCTGCAATTTACCCTAGGCGGGGGTATAAATGTAATTTCCGAAACCTTTGAGGGCACAGTTGCAATTTTCCCCTGTAAGCACGTGCTTTGCACGTGCTTCAGGAGGTTCGGTGGAGGGGCTCAGGCTCGGGGCACCCGAGCCTACGGTTCGGAGGCCAAGCTCAGGCTCGGACGCCCGAGCCTAAATGGCGGGCTGATGGAGCTTCGGGGACCCGAGCCTCGAGGCTGGGGCCGAGGCTCGGGGATGACACGTGGCTGAGCAGAGGCCGTTGGATCAAGGGCTCGGCCGCCCGATCCAACGGCACCTGTGCGTCGAAGGCCGGCGGGGCGGGCGAAGCGCCTGGGAGGCGCGGAGGAGCGTCGCGGCGGAGCCGGAGCCCCTGGGCGGAGGCGTGGAGGCGAGGGATCGTTGGCGGTGGCTGAAGCGGAGGCGCGTAGCGCGGGCGGCGAGGTCGAGGTGCAACTTCGCGACGGAGGCAAGACGAAGAGAGGTGGCGCTCGGCCGACACACGGCCGAGCTGCTGTAGCTCGGAGGTGATGAGGGTGAGCCGCCGCGGGTGGTGGCGAGCTTCGGGGGAGCGCGGTGGAGGGACTGGCGGAGGCGCTCCTCCGATAGCGATGGTTGCTCCTGCAGGGGGTTAGCGCAGAGAACAAAAAGAGAATGGGAAACAATTCTTCGTTCGGAGGTGCAGGTGAGGAGAGAGTTGGGCTACGGCCTGGGCAAGGCCGGAGACGAGGGTTCGGGGGGGGGGGGGGGGGGGGGGGGGGGGGGAAGTAGGTGGGTTGATGGTCGAGGGACGGCGGAGCTGAGGCACCTGGGGTGATGGTCGAGGGACGACGATCTTCAAGTGGTTCTCGACGGAAGGAGACCACAAAGCTTTCGCAGCGCTTGGAGAAGGGCCGCAGCAGTAACTTGTTTAGCCACTGGATCACGCCGAGATGAGGAGGTGCCTCCGCTGTCACCGGTGGCTGTCGAAGCTCAAGATCTCGTAATGGCGGATGGTCGGAGCGAGCGGAGGAGGGCGTGGCTTTATAGGGGTCGGCGCGGGTAACGGCAGGAGGTGGAGGAGCAGTCGTGGCGGCGGTTACGAGGGGGAGGAGAAACGGCAGGGGAGGGGGATGCGGCTTGCAACGGCTGGAGGTAGGGGACGGGGGTCACGTGCTAGGCACGTGACCCATGTGTGGCCAGGAGAGAGAGAAAAGCGGGGTGCCACGTGGCATGCCCAGGGGCTGCCACGTGGCACCCCAAAAAAATTTCAACTTTAATGATGGAGAAGAAGGAGAAGGAGACCTCGGATCAAAAAAATTCCTTCACGAAAGTTGCTCGTCTCGACGAGATCTACAACTTTCGTGAAGGACCCGGGAGCAAAAGAGGTCACCTGTGAGAAGTGGTATTTTTGGTGGCTTTCCATGTGTACGAAAAACCGCATTTTTGAGATTTGTAATTTTTTTGGTGGTTTTAAAGGGGATAAAAAATCTAGAAAAAATACGATAAATAAGAAGAAAATTATTTACACATTAATCTAATTTTTTTGTATTTTTAAAGGATAAGGAATTAGGAAAATAAAATAAAAGTAAGAAACGGACAACTTTTGTACAGACCGACAACGGACACTTGGACTTGGTCAATTTCTTTGATCTCAGTTTTAATACGGATTTGAATCTTTGCATTTCTTATTAAAACTTTCATCAAAGGACACAAATAAAAAAGAAATAAAATTAAAAGAGTTAATTATGCACATAAAAACTCAGGTCAAAATTGGCAAAAAGTTAAAATGCGCAAAAGAGGCCCAAAACCCAACTTTCACATATGAGCTCCGAATTTTATAAAATTGGTCTTGTTTTGAAGGTATTTGAAAATGGAGTACTTTAAAAGTAAGTAGACCAAAATCGGACACTGTATGTGGGAGATATGCTCATTTTAGTCCGTCAGATGTGAAATTTGACTTTGGGCTTATTTGACACTTATTGGGGTTAGTAATTTTTTTTGTATTTTTTATTTAATAAGATTAGTAATATCTACACAATGGAGGTAGTTTTGGGTCAATCGGAATTAGGATGAATTAACTAAAAATGTGAGAAGTTAGCGGCTTTTTGGGCTAATTTACACAAGGGATTTTTAAATGCAATTATGCATGATGAAATGCAGATATTATTTACACATGTATGAATGCTAATAATGCTCTATTAATGATTAATTACAGGTGGATGATGGGGGACAGAGCCTAAATGACTGATTTTAGCATGATGAATACGAGATTCATCAATCTCTTCGTCTTTATTTATATTTTTATATTTCTCCAATCTACTTTATGTAATTTCTCCCTAAATCTTTTCTCCTATATAAGAGAGCTCTAGGGCTATGGGGAATACAACTTTTCATGGAGACGACGGGGTCGGTCCATGGATTTTCTTTCCTTTTGCCACATTTTGCTCAAAGGGTTGAAGTAGATAGTGCATCAAGCTGTTCGCAAGGGCCAACTTGATCCTCTTCCCCAGGGATCCCAGATGCGTATTCACAACCTTCCACACTCACTATCATGCATATTATTCCTTTGCAAATTGATAATCTCATGTGATACATGCCTTTATTTTTTGAACATTGATGATCATTGAGGTATATGGAGTGATTTTATTTTATTTTTTTTAGAAAAGGTGGGATGGACCACCATTAGAGGCCCATCCAAAAAATATATTATATAGCAAAATTAGAGTATTTACAACCGTCAAGTTTCAAAAAGGACGCTGGCATGCCCGAGTACATTCTCGAAATAAAATCTCCCACCCTCAAAGACAACAACATTCCGAGCTAGCCACAGCGCCCAGACTAGCGTGCAAATCTTCAATTGTCCTTCGTCTGAGCCTGACCAATCTCTGCCAAGCGAACCCCAAACGAATCTTTATCACTCCACTGGACACCCGGAATGTTCGCACCACACCACGATTCTACTGGTCTTGGCATTGAAAAAAATAGATGATCAACATATTCAATCGATCCTCCACACCTTCGATAGCCCACCTCAACACTCAGAATAATCTTAGCTCGTCGTCCTCCCGTCAAAACTCGCTCTCTTCTTAACAACCACAGAAACACCCTAACCCTTGTAGGAATCTTCCAGCTCCAAATCCTAGCACATTCCCTACGAGTCTATGTATCTATCAATGGAGGCAGAGCTAAGATCACATTGTACACCTTTCTGACTATGAACATCTCATCTCTCTAGCACCAAGAATCTCTACCTTCTAATGGCCTATCAAGCCTCGCCAACCTCCAGAGAGACAAATAAACTCTTCTACTCTTCGGTCCGACAGTTCGGTTGCAAAATCAAGAGTCCAAGAACCATCTGCCCACGCATCCACAATGCAAACCTCCCTATCAGAAAATCAAGAGTCCAAGAACCATCTGCCCACGCATCCACAATGCAAACCTCCCTATCAGCTGCAAGATCAAAAGCCTAGGGCACAAGTCACAAAGGGCACCCTCTTCGGACCAATCGTCCCTACAAAAATGGAATCCACACCCAACCCCAAAATCGACCGCAACAAGTATGTCAGGACCGGTAAGACCAAACAAATACCTCTCAAAAAGTGATCAGCGAAACTACAACATCAATACAGGCGCAAAAGCTGGGCGACACAACATAAATATATCTCACCAGTTTAGAAAGAAGATCACTCACACCTCTTCATATCCTCATCGCCCACTTCACAAGAAACATCTTGTTCATATCACCAATCAACAACACCCCGAGCCTCTATGCTTAATCGGTGTAGTCATCACTGACCATTATACCAGTGCAAATCCCTTACCATCATGGATCGATAACCAAAAGAATTGTGAACTCCTTAGGATCCGGGTACCCGTTTACGCGCAATTCGCAAGATATCATTCACAATATATCGCACAAGTTGTAAAATTACAGGGAAAATTTTTTTTCGCGACTATGACATTCATTCTCAACACATGACCACAAGTAAAAGAGACAGACATCACCAAAATTTCTTTTCATTAATATTCATATCCATTTACAACATGTACAAGCATATTCCATGTTACAACATATATCCCAAAATGTGACAAAAGAGATAGCATTTACTTCATCATCTGAACAAAAGCTAAGACAAAGTAAATCATACCGTCGGGTGTACACTATATCTCCTGGAAGCATGAATATACTGAGCGGCTACTAAACTGCAGGCTGTTTGCCTGCCACACACAATAGGAAGAAAAGGCGTCAGCGGTTGCTGGTACCTCCCAAAAACTGATATAAAATGACGGCATTTATTATTTACAAAAGAAACAAGCAGAAAGGCGAGAGCAACTCAAATTAAGATTAAATTCTACTTGCAAATGAAAACGGTTTTTCAGGTTACTTGTAAGCATCTCAAATGTTCGTAATGCATTTCTAATGACTTTCCCCTGAACCCGGCATTTCCCATATGTAACATTATTTCGATAGCAGTTGCGTAATCATGAGTGTGTGAGGGGGAATGCATATATCATTTTCCTTAGAGATCATGTTGGTTAGTGAAAGAATGGAAAAGTTGAGATTGTAGAGATCTATTAATTTATTAAATTCTTGGGTAGAGAGAATGGTCTTTTAATCTTAACTTCTCAATTCCTCAATCTTCAATGTTTCAGATATAACTCCAGATGTTGTAGATGTAGATATGGATGATCTAGATATAGAATCGCCAGTCTGTTGGCGAAGTAACTCAAGCGGTGAAGAAGCCTACAAATGGCTCTTCCGTCTCGCCCTCTAATTGGAAGCGCGGTCCAATAGAGGGATAGGTCTACTCCCCAACTACGCCACTGAGACGGGTGAGAGTGACTCCCTAGAAAAGTCGCTCTAGAAAAACAGCCCGACTAGTATGGGCAACCGAGCTCGTACGTAAAGCTGCTGAAAAACCAGGATCCCCCGCCTGGGCATCCTAAAAGTCAGGGTCAGCGGAACTGGTCTAAAGTCTGGATCCCAACGAGGCGTAAAAACACTGCGAGCTCGCGTAAAAACCGAAAAGGGACTGGGATCCTAGACCCGCGCACTTGGCGGTCGCTGCCCAATCTGGGCTTCCTATCTTCCGCCCAGTTGAGGGTCACCGCGCCCTCGCATAGTCAGGTGTAAAAGTCACGATGACTAGCATTTTTCAAAATAAAACATCACTGATTCACTGATCATTTACTTGATTTCTCGATTTGATTGATTTTCAAAATATCATGAATGTGAAATTCTCTGATTTCCCATTACCTTACTAATATATTTATATTTCAAAAGCCCTCGACAGAGATAAACTGCATAAATCAAGGGATCCAACCATTTCCAATCTTCCACTTATTTACTACAAAATATTGGCTATAAAGTGTGTAATCCCCCCCTTCCCCCCCCCCTAACACAACTGTCAATACTTATAGAGCCATCATTTTTTTAAAAAAAAATTAGTGGGAGGGTTTCGGGTACATGATCCTCTCATAAGAGTCTGCATGAGAAATCTCGGGAATGACAAATCTTGATCTAAGTAAATACTTTATGCACGGTTACATTGCAGATCTTTGTTGAGTCTAAAATTATACATAAAAATTTATAGTATAACTTGCATGCTTAGCAATGATTTTTGGCAAATGGCATGAAGAAGCTCCCTAAAAAAAATACGTGAAAATACATAATACCATTTAGAATGACTCCTGTTTGATAACCATGATACCTCTGCTAGATTCCATTTGTGATATTTATGCTATTCCACTCTACAGATGCTCCAGATATTAATAAGATGATAGAATTGTTGTTCAGCTCACATGCAACAGATATTTCTTATACCACACACACACACACACACATATATATATATATAACTATGCAAATCTACGAGTTCTATATTAGTGCGCTGTACGCACTTTTGAATCAAAATCTGAAACTAATATTTAATAGGCAAAGAAATCTCTATATAATTTCTTAGTTGTAAATATTTGACCAGACCAAAAGCAGTTTGCTATTCTTATTGTTATCTCATAAAACCAATGGAGATTTGTTATTACATTATATATATAGCTATTTTATTTTTGCACAAAGGTAACAAATTTTTTCAACATTTCAGCATAACTCTTCCTGGCTTAATTTCACAAATAAAAACCCTCAATTTCTTAAAACAATATTAACGAAATTTTCAACAGAACTCTCCCTATTTCAATTTAACAATAGAAATCCCTAATTTCTTAGATTCTCTGCAAGGAATAAAAAAAAAACTTAATAAGATTTATGGATGGCAGTAATATGAAATTCTTAAATTATAGATTTGGAGCTTTGAATTTCATGTAATGCAACATGCATGGCATCAAAAATAGAATTGATGAAACCATGTGTGGCAGCAAAGGATAGCTTAAGGAGTTGTACCTTGATTTCCAAATTTTGGAGATGAAACTTGGCTTTGATTCCAGTTTCCAGCAGCTCAGGGGGTGATTTGAAATGGATCAGCACCTCAAGCAGGCTTCAAAGGCTGATGACGAATGCTGGAGAAATAGTTCCAGCAACTTCCAACCGAGAGATTTTTTTTTTTGGAAGAAGTTATGTCTTGGGGTTTTTCTCGTTGGGAGGGTTTAGAGAAGAAGAGGGTTTATATATACAAAGAGAAGAGCTTTGATGATTGACATGTGGTGGCAATTTTGGGTCCAAGTGTTATGCAAAAGAATAGCCACATGGATATTCTTTTTTTTTAAAAAAAAAAACAACGGTAGTTCTCAGTCACTGTTAAACAGAGTTTATATTTATTTATTTTAGATAGATTTTTTTTTTACTCGTCTTTATTTGACACTCTTTAGGTTGACCATACACGTGCCTCGAGAATCCGTTTTCGATGCGCAATGTCTTGTTTTGATCGTCTCTAAATGAAGATCAATATGAGTATAATATTGATATACTTCCGGTTGGGTTTTAAACCTCCGAAATTTTCGGATACGGTTTTTGTTTAAGGTTAAATTTTGTGATTTAAATATAT
Organism: Ottelia alismoides; assembly: GCA_037367405.1. Classification (NCBI taxonomy): domain Eukaryota; kingdom Viridiplantae; phylum Streptophyta; class Magnoliopsida; order Alismatales; family Hydrocharitaceae; genus Ottelia; species Ottelia alismoides. The sequence goes on along the minus strand of JAZKJV010001851.1, from coordinate 50,215 downwards.
CAAACGGCGTCCGATTGACGAACGGTCGATTTCGTTGATCTCGTGTCGTCGAATCGGATCTAATGACGGTCTCGGTTCATTTTGCGGTTTCCGAATTTGTGTCGCGGCTATTCACGGCGCGCGTTGCAAAGGGACCGATTTTTGGTCGATTTCGTTCGAACGACTTTTGATTCACTACTAATTGATCGTTTTAGGTTGCTTAGTATTGACCGATAACGTTTTTGGGTTCATTAGACCCAAAATCGGACGACTTCGGGTTTGATTGGAAACCGGATGCTACAAATATAAAAACCTCAAAGGGAGTCTCGTCCTCGAGACTCGAGTTAAGGCTATTCGGTGACTTGTTTGAATTTCATATGTCCATAAAAACCTCAAAGGGTTTTGAACCCATAAAAACCTCAAAGAGAAAACAAGCCATATATTTATAATGTGTCAAATTACAAAAGCTTGTTTTGACGATTACATCAAAATAGTTGCGGGTATCGTGCCCGCATGTCGGCTTCAGTCTCCCATGTCGCTTCCTTGACGCCGTGTCGGTGCCACAAAACCTTGACCAATGAAATCTCTTTGCTGCGAAGCTTCTTCACAGCACGATCAAGTATCCGGACAGGCTTCTCCTCATAGGTCAGATCCGGCTCTATATCGAGATTCTCGTAACTGATAATGTGGCGAGGGTCATGGACATACTTCCTCAGATTGGATATGTGGAAAACATCATGAATAGCTGAAAGATGTGGAGGAAGAGCTACTCGGTATGCCACTTTCCCCACTCTAGCCAGAATCTCAAAAGGTCCAACATATCGTGGCGCCAACTTGCCACGAACACCGAATCTCTGTACTCCCTTCATGGAGATACTAACAAAAATACCCAATCTCCAACCTATAATCGATAGGAGTTTCATTAATATGAGAGTAATTTGGACATATTTATATATGTCATAGATGAAGAAGAAATAATTAGATACCTGGAACTCTAAGTCTCTCCGCCGACGATCCGCATAGCTCTTCTGGCGGCTCTGTGCCGTCAGAAGCCTCCGTCTCACAAGATCAACAGCTCTCGCAGTCTCCTCCAAGAGATCCACGGAGTATAAAGCATGATCACCTACCTCACGCCAACCTAAGAGGTGTGAGGCATCTCCGCCCGTATAGGGCCTCGAATGGTGCCATGCCAATACTGGAGTGATAGCTGTTGTTGTACGTGAATTCCACCAAAGGCAAATGGTCCTTCCAGGACCCTTTCCACTCCCAAAGTGCATGCGCGAGTAGATCCTCAAGTGTCTGAATGGTGCGCTCACTCTGCCCGTCTGTCTGCGGATGATAAGCAGAACTCATCTTCAGCTCTGTCTGTAGTGCTGACATGAACTGATGCCAATAGTGAGATGTAAATCTCGAATCCCTGTCAGACACCACCTCTCGTGGTATACCATGCAGCCTGATAATGTTCTGCACATAGAGCTTGGCTAATCTGGATGGAGTATAAGTCGTGTGGACAGGTATGAAATGGGCTGACTTGGTCAATCTATCAACAACGACCCAAATAGAATCATGACCACCTGGTGTCTTCGGCAGTCCTGTAACAAAATCCATAGAAATGCTCTCCCATTTCCACTCGGGAATGTGGAGAGACTGCAGAAATCCTGGCGGTCTCCTGTGCTCGGCCTTGACCATCTTGACAGGTCATGCATCTGCTAACATGTAGTGCCACATCGCGCTTCATCCCATCCCACCAGAAATGTCGACGCAGATCACGGTACATCTTCGTACTGCCTGGATGGATAGATAACCGTGAACTGTGTGCCTCATCGAGAATGTCTCTGCGAAGCTGCTCATCATTGGGTACAACGACCCGTCCTGCCTTCCATAAAATAGACTCCATCACAACAAAGTCATCAAATTCGTCCTTGACGGCGCGCATGTATCTATCATGAATCCAAGTATCGGTCTTCTGGCCCTCAACAATACGATCCCAAAGACTGCTGTATCGTGGAGGTACGGCGGTAGAAATGGATGCGCTCTCCTGAGGATGCCAATCACTCAACGCTGCAAGTGTAATCCCACGTGTATAGCCAGTTCGCCGTACCCTCTGCATGTGCTCTCCTGCTAAGTGCATCAGCCACCACGTTTCCCTTACCGGGATGGTTAAGAGATCGTGCAATCATAATCCTTCAACAGCTCGAGCCATCTGCGCTGCCTCATGTTCAGCTCCTTCTGATCAAAGATGTACTTCAGACTCTTGTGGTCTGTGAAAATCTCGAAGTTCACCCCATATAGATAGTGGCGCCAGATCTTCAAAGCGAAGACAACTGCCGCCACTCCAAGTCATGTGTGGGGTAGTTCCGCTCGTGCGGTCTCAACTGTCATGATGCGTAAGCAATCACCTGTCCTCTCTGCATCAATACTGCTCCGAGACCTTCTCCAGATGCATCCGTGTAGACTGCATAGTCCTGAGTGCCTGAAGGAAGAGCAAGAATAGGTGCTGTGGTCAACCTCTCCTTCAGTGTCTGGAAGGCCTGCTCACATGAATCGTCCCCAAAATAAATGGAACTCCCTTTTGCGTCAGTCGTGTCAGAGGGCGAACAATGCGTGAAAATCCGCTGACAAAGCGTCTGTAATAGCCCGCTAATCCGAGGAAGCTCCGAATCTGAGTGACTGTCTTGGGCTGCTCCCAAGACATAACTGCATCTATCTTCGCAGGATCAACCGCGATACCTGCCCCAGAAATGATATGCCCGAGAAACGAGACCTGGGATAACCAGAACTCACACTTGCTCAACTTGGCATATAGCTTGTGCTCTCGTAATGTATCTAAGACGATCCGCAGATTATTAGCATGATCCTCTTCATTCCGTGAATAGATGAGCACATCATCGATGAACACCACTACAAACTTGTCCAAGTATGGACGGAAGGTACGGTTCATCATATCCATGAAAGCCGCAGGAGCATTGGTGAGCCCAAACGACATCACCACAAACTCGTAGTGTCCATAGCGAGTCCTGAAGGCTGTTTTCGGATGTCCGACTCGCGAATCCTCAGCTGGATGGTAGCCTGGAGCGAAGATCGATCTTCGAGAAAACCGAAGATCCCTGGAGCTGGTCAAACAAATCATCGATACGTGGCAAGGGATAACGGTTTTTCACCGTTCTCTTGTTCAGCTGCCTGTAATCGATGCATAACCTCATGGATCCATCCTTCTTCTTGACAAATAGAACTGGAGCACCCCAAGGTGAAGTGCTCGGCCTCACGAATCCCAAGTCAAGCAACTCCTGCAACTGCACCTTCAGCTCCCTCAACTCGGCTGGTGCCATGCGATATGGTGCCATAGAGATCGGCTGTGTATCTGGCAACAATGTAATCTCGAACTCAATCTCCCTCTCAGGAGGTAGCCCTGGTAGCTCATCAGGAAATACGTCAGGGTATTCTGAGACTACTCGGATGTCCTGTATCATCGGCTCCTGATCAGACACCTCTCGAACAAAAGCAAGGTAAGAATCACAACCCTGATCAACAAGTCGCTGGGCTCGCAATACTGAAATGTACTCCATGGTGGAGTCATGTGTAGTACCCTCAAAGGTGAACTCGGGTAGATCTGGAATCCTGAAGACAACCGTCTTCCTAAAGCAATCAACAAGTGCATGATGAGTGGATAACCAATCCATGCCCAATATCAAGTCGAACTCATCAAGCTGCAGAAGTAGGCAATCTGCGATCATCTCGTAACCGCCAATCAGTACGGGCAAGTGCCTGACTATCAGAGATATGACAAATAACTGGCCACCTGGCCCTCGGATGTGATATGGAGACGATAGCGTCTCTGCAACTCTATCTAAAGAAACAAGCAACCTCGAAGCAAGGAAAGAGTGTGTCGCGCCGGAATCAAATAAAACATGGAAAGGTCGGCCCAAGACTGAGACCATACCTTTCACTACAGTAGCCGCTGAACGTGCTTGCTCCTCAGTAACGGCATGTAACTGTCCCTGCCTGGCTGATGCAGCACTAGAACCTGCCACACTCTGCGTCTGTCTCTGCTGCTGCGGTCGCCTGAAGTTGGAGTTCCTGCCACGGAAACTCCCTGAACGCTGTGTCTGAGGCTGTGACTGTGAAGGCTGTGGCTGAGGCTCACCAGCTACCTGTGGGCACTGTGAGCGATAGTGTCCCCACTCATGACATCGATAGCATCTGACTGGCCTGGTAGGTGGAGTAGCTGTGCCTGTGCTCCGAGCTGGTCCGGCTGGTGGTCGGTCTGCTCGCTGCGACCCAGATGGTCGAGTGGACTCTGTGCCACGTCCGACGAGTGCTCCTCCTAGAGTAGTCGATGGAGAAGAGCGAGCACTTCCAGAGAATGTCGAACCTGTAGGTCGAAATCGTCTGTCTGACCTCTGCTGCTGAAATGGTCGACGTATCGGTCCAAAAGATCGTCGCGGTCTAGGTGCTGCTCCAGACGAGCTCCCGAAACGTCTTCCCCTGATGTCCTTGAACTTCTCCGCAGCATCGGTAGCCTCGGAGATAGAAGTGATGTGTAGTCCAGCCAGCTTCTCCTGCACCTCCTCTCGCATGCCGCCAATGAACTTCTCCAGATTCTCCTCTGGAAATGCGCCAGCTGCTCGTGTGTGTCGTGACAGCTCTGTGTATCGGATAAAGTAATCCCGGGCTGTCATCTGTCCCTGACGAAGCTCTGCAAACAGTCGGCGCTGGGACTCCCTCCACTTCGCAGAAAAGAAGTGGGCTCTGAACTTCGTCACAAAATCGTTCCAAGTAGGCTCTCGGCCTAACTCAGACACTACGGCCATCCACCATCGCTCGGCGAAGTCTATCAGTGAGTACTCTACGAAAGATAGCCACGTGTTTCGTGGCGCATTAATTGCCCTGAGCACTTTCATTACTCTCATCAGCCACTGCTCAGCGTCATCTGGTGGACCTGTGCCCTCGAACAAGGGTATGTTGGCCCGCTGATAAGAAGTGAAGACTGACTGGTGCCTGTGAATGGCTGCAAACTCGTGTGCATCCTCGTCAGCAAAGTCAACAGGGTCCTGCTCCCTGTCTAAGTCTGCATCCTCCTCAGCTCCATGCTCTGGAATGACCTCTAGTGGATCATCAGGATGAGGCTGCTCCACCTCAACGGACTGGTGCTGGTCCTGCCGTATCCCATCCTGAGATGGATGGTACGTGAAATCTGACAGGTCCTCGAATCTCATCTCTATGTCCGTCTGCCTGTCAGCAATCTCAGTCTGCTGAGCCAATATCTGCTCCTGCTGGCCTCGCATGGCAGTCTGCTGCTGCTGTAAGTCTGTGAGTGCGCTCAGTATGCGTGCCAGCTGATCAGAAGTATCCTGACCTGGTCGAGATGCCATGGCTCTGCATAAGAACCATATTTAGTCATAAGGATGCCCTAGACAGATATTTATCATAAATGCTTTTCTCTTCTTGGGATATAAGATGAAAATTAATGAAATTGGTGACATCTGTGGTTATTGGATATGAATGTCATATTTCCCTTCTCGAACTCACGACAAGTCGGTAGACTGTCGCTATTCGAGATCTTAAGGCGATCGGAATTGTAATATCGCGAATGTGCGTATCGGGGTACCACTGCTCTGATACCAAACTGTGAACTCCTTAGGATCCGGGTACCCGTTTACGCGCAATTCGCAAGATATCATTCACAATATATCGCACAAGTTGTAAAATTACAGGGAAAATTTTTTTTCGCGACTATGACATTCATTCTCAACACATGACCACAAGTAAAAGAGACAGACATCACCAAAATTTCTTTTCATTAATATTCATATCCATTTACAACATGTACAAGCATATTCCATGTTACAACATATATCCCAAAATGTGACAAAAGAGATAGCATTTACTTCATCATCTGAACAAAAGCTAAGACAAAGTAAATCATACCGTCGGGTGTACACTATATCTCCTGGAAGCATGAATATACTGAGCGGCTACTAAACTGCAGGCTGTTTGCCTGCCACACACAATAGGAAGAAAAGGCGTCAGCGGTTGCTGGTACCTCCCAAAAACTGATATAAAATGACGGCATTTATTATTTACAAAAGAAACAAGCAGAAAGGCGAGAGCAACTCAAATTAAGATTAAATTCTACTTGCAAATGAAAACGGTTTTTCAGGTTACTTGTAAGCATCTCAAATGTTCGTAATGCATTTCTAATGACTTTCCCCTGAACCCGGCATTTCCCATATGTAACATTATTTCGATAGCAGTTGCGTAATCATGAGTGTGTGAGGGGGAATGCATATATCATTTTCCTTAGAGATCATGTTGGTTAGTGAAAGAATGGAAAAGTTGAGATTGTAGAGATCTATTAATTTATTTAAATTCTTGGGTAGAGAGAATGGTCTTTTAATCTTAACTTCTCAATTCCTCAATCTTCAATGTTTCAGATATAACTCCAGATGTTGTAGATGTAGATATGGATGATCTAGATATAGAATCGCCAGTCTGTTGGCGAAGTAACTCAAGCGGTGAAGAAGCCTACAAATGGCTCTTCCGTCTCGCCCTCTAATTGGAAGCGCGGTCCAATAGAGGGATAGGTCTACTCCCCAACTACGCCACTGAGACGGGTGAGAGTGACTCCCTAGAAAAGTCGCTCTAGAAAAACAGCCCGACTAGTATGGGCAACCGAGCTCGTACGTAAAGCTGCTGAAAAACCAGGATCCCCCGCCTGGGCATCCTAAAAGTCAGGGTCAGCGGAACTGGTCTAAAGTCTGGATCCCAACGAGGCGTAAAAACACTGCGAGCTCGCGTAAAAACCGAAAAGGGACTGGGATCCTAGACCCGCGCACTTGGCGGTCGCTGCCCAATCTGGGCTTCCTATCTTCCGCCCAGTTGAGGGTCACCGCGCCCTCGCATAGTCAGGTGTAAAAGTCACGATGACTAGCATTTTTCAAAATAAAACATCACTGATTCACTGATCATTTACTTGATTTCTCGATTTGATTGATTTTCAAAATATCATGAATGTGAAATTCTCTGATTTCCCATTACCTTACTAATATATTTATATTTCAAAAGCCCTCGACAGAGATAAACTGCATAAATCAAGGATCCAACCATTTCCAATCTTCCACTTATTTACTACAAAATATTGGCTATAAAGTGTGTAATCCCCCCCTTCCCCCCCCCCTAACACAACTGTCAATACTTATAGAGCCATCATTTTTTTAAAAAAAAATTAGTGGGAGGGTTTCGGGTACATGATCCTCTCATAAGAGTCTGCATGAGAAATCTCGGGAATGACAAATCTTGATCTAAGTAAATACTTTATGCACGGTTACATTGCAGATCTTTGTTGAGTCTAAAATTATACATAAAAATTTATAGTATAACTTGCATGCTTAGCAATGATTTTTGGCAAATGGCATGAAGAAGCTCCCTAAAAAAAAATACGTGAAAATACATAATACCATTTAGAATGACTCCTGTTTGATAACCATGATACCTCTGCTAGATTCCATTTGTGATATTTATGCTATTCCACTCTACAGATGCTCCAGATATTAATAAGATGATAGAATTGTTGTTCAGCTCACATGCAACAGATATTTTCTTATACCACACACACACACACACACATATATATATATATAACTATGCAAATCTACGAGTTCTATATTAGTGCGCTGTACGCACTTTTGAATCAAAATCTGAAACTAATATTTAATAGGCAAAGAAATCTCTATATAATTTCTTAGTTGTAAATATTTGACCAGACCAAAAGCAGTTTGCTATTCTTATTGTTATCTCATAAAACCAATGGAGATTTGTTATTACATTATATATATAGCTATTTTATTTTTGCACAAAGGTAACAAATTTTTTCAACATTTCAGCATAACTCTTCCTGGCTTAATTTCACAAATAAAAACCCTCAATTTCTTAAAACAATATTAACGAAATTTTCAACAGAACTCTCCCTATTTCAATTTAACAATAGAAATCCCTAATTTCTTAGATTCTCTGCAAGGAATAAAAAAAAAACTTAATAAGATTTATGGATGGCAGTAATATGAAATTCTTAAATTATAGATTTGGAGCTTTGAATTTCATGTAATGCAACATGCATGGCATCAAAAATAGAATTGATGAACCATGTGTGGCAGCAAAGGATAGCTTAAGGAGTTGTACCTTGATTTCCAAATTTTGGAGATGAAACTTGGCTTTGATTCCAGTTTCCAGCAGCTCAGGGGGTGATTTGAAATGGATCAGCACCTCAAGCAGGCTTCAAAGGCTGATGACGAATGCTGGAGAAATAGTTCCAGCAACTTCCAACCGAGAGATTTTTTTTTTGGAAGAAGTTATGTCTTGGGGTTTTTCTCGTTGGGAGGGTTTAGAGAAGAAGAGGGTTTATATATACAAAGAGAAGAGCTTTGATGATTGACATGTGGTGGCAATTTTGGGTCCAAGTGTTATGCAAAAGAATAGCCACATGGATATTCTTTTTTTTTAAAAAAAAAACAACGGTAGTTCTCAGTCACTGTTAAACAGAGTTTATATTTATTTATTTTAGATAGATTTTTTTTTTACTCGTCTTTATTTGACACTCTTTAGGTTGACCATACACGTGCCTCGAGAATCCGTTTTCGATGCGCAATGTCTTGTTTTGATCGTCTCTAAATGAAGATCAATATGAGTATAATATTGATATACTTCCGGTTGGGTTTTAAACCTCCGAAATTTTCGGATACGGTTTTTGTTTAAGGTTAAATTTTGTGATTTAAATATATCAAACGGCGTCCGATTGACGAACGGTCGATTTCGTTGATCTCGTGTCGTCGAATCGGATCTAATGACGGTCTCGGTTCATTTTGCGGTTTCCGAATTTGTGTCGCGGCTATTCACGGCGCGCGTTGCAAAGGGACCGATTTTTGGTCGATTTCGTTCGAACGACTTTTGATTCACTACTAATTGATCGTTTTAGGTTGCTTAGTATTGACCGATAACGTTTTTGGGTTCATTAGACCCAAAATCGGACGACTTCGGGTTTGATTGGAAACCGGATGCTACAAGAATCACTGCATCAAAGCCTCTAACCTCCTATGAATGCCCGCAGGTAGCACTCTCGTGGACAGGAAAGAAACCGGAATTGCTGAAAGAACATCCTTCACTAGAACCAACCTCCCACCTCTCGAAAGATAAGATGCCTTCCAATATGTCGACTTCTTCTCCAACTTCTCAATAACAAGTAACCAATCAACTCGTCTAAGTCTTGCACACATCAGTGGCAGTCCAAGATAGTTTATTTCTGAGATCAAAAAAGGGAGAAATATGCTAAGGTATCCGCCCTAGGTATATTGCTAATAAAAGAGGTTACAGAGGGACTTACAAAAGACAGGACTCGAGAAGAGACCTAGATTGAAAGATTACATTTTTGCAATAGAAACACTGAGAAAAAATGCACCGTTTCGGGCTAACCATATAGCCCAAATTGTAGCCGGCGGACGAAGGATGCCATCTCTAGCACAATTCCTTACATTAACCAAAGAGTCCGAAAAGAGGTATGTGGAGAGAATAGAATAGCGTGTATTCATAGAGACCCTAGGGCTCTCTTATATAGGAGAAAAGTCATGGGTAAATTACACAAGAGGTACAAGAGAGAAATAGAAATAAGAAATTGATACATGGAGATACAAATATCTCAACACCCCCCCTCAAGCAGGAGCATATATGTCAATCATGCTCACCTTGGAACATCTCTGAAAAGGACCCTTACCAAGAGCTTTGGTGAATATATCAACAGTCTGATCCCCAATAGCAATATGGGAGGTGGATATGAGCCCCTCTGGATTATGTCTTTGGTATAGTGGCAATCTACCTCAATATGCTTGGTTCGTTCATGGAATGCAGGATTATTAGCAATAAAAAGAGTAGCTTGGTTGTCACATAGAAGCTGCATTGGAAAAGGCACTTCAACTGCAAGATCAGTCAAGACCGATCTAACCCACATCATCTTCGTGCTCCCCTAAGCTATGGCTCTGTATTCAAACTATATACTAGATCTAGCAACCACAGTCCATTTCTTGCTTTTCCATGAAACAAGTGAGCTCCTAACAAAGATAGCTAAATCAAATGTAGACTTCCTGTCTCTAGGACATCTCGCATAGTCAGCATCTGCACAAGTTGTCACCTCAAGAGATTTACCTCTGCTGAATATAAGGTCAGTACCTAGTGAATTCAAGTACTAAGAATCATATGGACAGCATCCATATATACCTTCCTGGGTTGCTCCATGAACTGGCTCAACTTGCTCACAGCAAAAGATATGTATGGGTGTATGATAGTAGCATAGAGGAACTTCCCAACCAGCTCTTTGTATCTCCTCATATCTACTTCCTTAGTGTCATCATCATATAATCTCATGCATAGATCCATTGGGGTAGTAGCAGGCTTACACCCCGTCATACATGTCTCAAGTAGAAGATCAGTCACAAATTTCCTCTGGGTCATCACAAGACCCCGTTGGTTCATGACGAACTCTAATCCGAGGAAGTAACGAAGACTGTCAAGATCCTTAGTCACAAATTGTTGACCAAGGAACTCCTTAGCTGCCTGAATACCCTGCACATCATTGCCCATGACAATAATATCAACATAAACTAAAATAGCAATTGTACCTCTTTGTGTCCTCTGAACAAAGAGTGAATGATCTGCAATGGACCGCACAAACCCCTGGTGCTCTATCAACTCTGAGAGCTTCTGATACCAAGCTCTCGGACTTTGCTTCAGTCCGTAAATCACCTTGTGGAGTCTGCACACCTTCTGAGACAGCAGCAAAACCTGGTGGCTGCTACATGTAAACCTCCTCCTGCAGATCTCCATATAGAAATGCATTCTTCACATCAAGTTGATAAAAAGGCCAGTCCCGAATCATAACAACTGATAGAAGAATGCACAATGTCGAATGTCTAGCCATCGGTGAAACGGTATCCTGGTAGTCCACCCCATATGTCTGGGTGAACCCTCGCGTGACTAGTCGTGACTTGTAGCGGTCCACGCTACCATTTGCCCGATGCTTCACCGTAAAGATCCATTTGCACCCCACCACAGAGGCACCTGGAGGAGCAGAAACAATGCTCCATGTATCAAGAGACTGCAAAGCAGCCATCTCCTCTTCCATGGCAATGCGCCAGCTACTGTCTTGTACTGCCATCTGGTACGTTCGTATGATAGTAACAGCAGAGAGTCCCATTACAAACCTCTTGTACTCGTCTAGAAGATGATCCAAGAAAACATGAGCAGCCAAGGGATAAGTGGCACATGTACGACGTAGCTTCCTCAAGACAATAGGCACATCAAGATCATCAGTCGCTCTGTTCTCTGGTATCATCTCCTCATGTACAGTGCTCTGAGGTACATACATGTCACTAGTGCCGTAAGTAGAAACAATGTGTTCAGTACATACCTGAGGCATGCTGGATGATGGAGATGGCACATGAGCAGAGGGACGAGTAGAGGGCTCGCGGATATAAAATCGTGGTAAAAACTATGTTGGAGTAGACAGTGGTGGAGGTAGTGACGTCGGAGATAACTGAGACTCGACCTGAGGTTGTGTGGTAGTGGAGGTAACGGGGGGTGGAACATAAACATCTTTGCCAGAGTCAGAGTTATACAACATGTCGCTTGTAGGAGAGAAATGCATAATCGACTCAAAAAATGTGACATCAACACTCACATAATACTTTCTCCTAACATGATCAAAACATCATACCCTTTTTGGGTACGGGAATAACCCACAAACACACATTTGACAGCTCTTAGAGAAAGCTTGTCACGACCACGAGTAAAATTGTGGACAAATGTCACACATACAAAAACCCTGCGAGTAAGGGAGAACAGATCTTTCTCGAGAAACGTAATCGAGAAATGAACCTTTTCTCCAAGAATGGTGGAAGGCATGCGATTTATTAAACAACAATCAGTGAGGATCGCATCACCCCAGAACGAACGAGGATCCTAACTGTGAATCAAAAGAGTCCTCGTAACATCAAGAAGATGGCGGTGTTTGCATTCAGCAACACCATTCTGTTGCGATGTGTATGCACACGAAGTCTGATGAACAATACCTAGAGATCTGAGGAATTCTGATAACTGTAGAGTGGAGAATTTCAAGGCATTGTCAGTACGAATAAACTTTACATGGACAGAATTTTTTATTTCAATCAGAAAAGATTTTACGACAGAACCAGCTTCAGATTTATTCTTTAACAAGAATACCCAAGATAGTCTAGAAAAATCATCCACAACGACAAGAGAGAACCGATGCCCCTAATGATTGGGGACACGACTAGGATACCAAATATCAAAATGAAATAACTCAAATGACTGGCCACTATGGCGACTATGACCACTCGGAAATGAGGAACGATGATGCTTCCCAAGCTGGCATGCCTCACACTCTAAGGTAGTACGAGGAGAGATCTATAGAAGGACATGGCATAACTTCTGCAGAGAAAGATGACCAAATCAAAGATGCCACATGAATGGAGGGACTGATCCAATAAGAATGGTAGCAGTACCAGCAAAAGGAGGCTGGACCAGTCTGTAAAGCCCTCTCTGTTCACGGCCACATCCAATCACCCTGCCCGTGAGTATGTCCTGAAACACAAGAGCGCAAGGATCAAATATGGCACGACAATGTAAATCTTTTGTAATCTGACTAATAGACAAAAGATTCATTTGAAATACTAGAGCATGTAAGACATTCTGTAAGCGCATCGAGGGTGTTAGGACAATCTCCCCCCGACCAACAATGGGTAAATGCACCCCATTGGCAATCACCACTGACCTACCAGGAGGGATAGATCGGTAAGAACTAAATTGTGCTCGATCTCCGCGCATATCATGATATGCACCGGAGTCCATGATCCAATCGGTCAAATCTGAGCTGCTACAGCTGGTAAGTGCATAAGCTATACCTGACGAACTTGTGGACAATCTAGCAACGACTGCAACATCTGAAGGTCCTGCAGCTGGTGTAGTCGGTGTGGTTATCATTTCTCTTAACCGAGAGACAATAACATTAAGTCTCGCATCATGAGAAGGTGTCGGAGTAGTCTCTGTCTGCTCGGTGACATGGGCAGTAGCAGGATACCCATGCTTCAGATAGAATGTCTCCTCAGAATGACCTAGGCGGTGGTAGCATGTGCATGGGTCACGCTGACATCCTCCTCGATCGCGAGGTCCTCACCCACGAAACTATGAAGTACCCCCTCTGCTGCGAGAACCCGCCATCGCAGAGGGAATTGGGGCCATGGTAGTAGATGAACTCGTGATCATGTTCAATCTCTTGTAGACCTCCTTCATAGGCGGTATTGTCTCTTCAGTAAGCAGTTGTGTGTGTTGCATCATACTCAGAGTCAAGAGATGAAAGAAAGACTCCTGTCATAATGGCATTTCGGCATGCCTGTTATTGTTCTGTGTTGGTAGTGACATGCATAAAGCTATGAAGCCGCTTAAACATGCCACGAAGATGCGAGAAGTGGGTATGAAGAGATCGGCCATTCTGCTTGGTCAAAAAAATGTCATACTGAAGTTGGAGGATCTTGCTCTCATTCTTTGCATGTCCATAAGTGGCAGCTAAGATTTCCCACATAGCCTTGACTGTGGGTTGATTGACTCTGTCATTGGCAATCTCTGTGGTGAGTGTCTCAGATAGCCAAATCCTTGCATAAGCATCATCTTGTTTCCAAGATGCATTAGCCCCAGTCTTGTCGGTCGGCTCTAGATCAGTCAGTATATGCTCCTTGTTATTGCATTGCATGAGGGTGCGGAACTGCATGGACCACAACTCGTAGTTGGTCCCATACATCTTTACGATGGGTGTCATACCCTTGAAAGCACCTGACGACGAAAATAAATCATCCTTGATTTCTGACATAATGAAATAGTAGCCAGGAACAAGAACTCGACTGGGGAGTAAACAAATCTGAGGAAGGCTACACAATCATCCTGAGGAGTAGTTGTATGTGTAGACTCATACAACCATCCTCCTTAACCTTTGTTGCACGCTAGGGTCAGAAACACGATTTATAATCGGAAATCGTGCTTATCGGACAAAGACGATCATGCAAGATGCGGCTGGAAGGCCTAGAGGATGGAGAAGATGGCCAGCGACAGCAGTTGCACCTACGTGACTTGGATAGGCGACAGCAGCAACTGCGGTTGCGATCAGCAGCCTGACGGCATGGGCCGCAGATCTGGGCGACCGAGGGGTAGCCGGTCTACCTATCAGCGATGGCCAGAGGACCTAGGCAGCGGCTGCCTAGGGATGCGGGTGACCCTGGGCTAAGGTTTATCGAGAGGGACAACTGACGGGTGGGGGAAGGGATTTAGGTCAGGCTCCGGTCTAGGACCATCGCTCTGATACCATGTGGAGAGAATAGAATAGCGTGCATTCATATAGACCCTAGGGCTCTTTTATATAAGAGAAAAGCCCTAGGTAAATTACACAAGAGGTACAAGAGAGAAATAGAAATAAGAAACTGATATATGGAGATACAAATATCTCAACAAGGTCGAAGTCTAAAAGGTTGAGCCAACTTTGGTTAACATCAGTCCAGATTGGGGCAGTCTTCAGTCACACACTGAAAGAAGAGGTGATCAATTGTTTCAATATGTATATCGCATTGATGGCGTCTGTTGGAAATGTCCGTGAAGAGTCTCGCACAATGGTCCCTTATCATAATACATCTTCTGCGCATCAACCATTCAAAAAAATCGATTCTACCCGACAAACAAAGTGCCCAAATAAAGTTGCAATCACGAACCAAAGTATCCGTCCTGAGTGGTGGAGGGCTGGAAATTGCACGGTTAGCCCTTTTAATTGTGAAACGGTTATCCTTCAAAATCAAATGAACTCTGCTAATGGATGATCTATTAATATGTCTCAGTGATTCAAGCTGAGTGAGGAATTCTTCAAGTCGTTAGTCAGAAAAGTCTGTTAAGAAGTAAGACTTCCAATTCACATAAATCTAGCATTCTGAAAGATGCACACCATGGTTTTCTGCTGAAGCAAAAAGCCGCGGATATTAAGTTGAAAGGGACCTATCACCAGTCCAGATGTCCTTCCAGAACAAGAAAGAGTTACCATTACCGAGCACCGGTCGAAAAAGCTCCTAAAAGTGAGGAATCATCAAGGTGATTCCTTTCTAAAAAGTCGAGGAGTGAAATTGCGAACGCTGTGACATGTCGAGAGGATCCTCAATATTGTAGATCCTTCTTTGTCGTACTCAGAATCTCCACATGGGCCAAGATAGTTGATAGGCAGACTCTTATGTGTCGTACCCAAAATCTCCACACAGGCTGCTCCATCCTCCTAAGCAAAGTTAAAGGGGACAAAAGCTGATTTTGCCCTCATTAACCTTCAACTCCGACAACTCACCAAAAATATCCAACATTGCACTGGTCACCTTACACTCTGCCACATCCCCTTCTATGAAGAAAAACGTGTCATCTGCATATTGCAAAATCGAGACCGAAGGATCCTCCCTGGAGTAGCCCTTGAAGAAACCACAACCTTCTGTAAGCCTCGTCATAATTGCCAAAGCATCTACATCCAGAACAAACAAAAGGGGAGCAAAGGGGCACCCCTACCTCACCCCCCCCCCCTTGCGGTTGAAAGAAGCCCCCATCCTGCTTACCATTAACTAGCACCGAAAGCGAGGAATGGGTAATGCATCTCTTCATCCAATTCAATCCAGACATCCGGGAAGCCCCTCCAAACAAGCGAAGCCCATATAAATTTCCAGTTCATGAAATCATACGCTTTCGAAAAGTCCACCTTCCAGAGGAAACCAGCAACCCTTCTTCTTTTCCAATCCGAAACTATCTCTGATGCTACTACCACTCCCTCTCGTAATTGACGTCCCGGTATAAATCAAGGCCTTAAATGTCGGTTTCGGTCACCATTTCGGTATCGACCAAAACAGAATTTCGATGGAATTTCGTTGGAATTTCGACTGAAATTTCGATCATTTCGGCCATTTTTTGTACTAGCACCCCCATATTTCGGTCATTTCGGTCATTTCGGTCGAATTTCGATTTCGACTGGACATCGATATTCGACAGAAATTCGACTGAATTTCGCTGAAATTTGAGGCCATGGTATAAATGTTGCCTGAGCTGGCAGAACAAGATCATCCAGAACATCCCTGAACCGATTGACCAACACATTAGCCATAATGAGGTAAGTAGCATTGGACATTTCTATGTGTCTAAACTCGTCCACATGTTCAACACCTTACTTTTTCGGGAGCAAATAATAACAAGGATCTGCAGAGCTTCTCCAGGACCCTATTTGTCTCTCTAAAGTCCACGATCAGCCCCATAAAATCTTCCTCGGCCACATCCCATAACTCCTTGTAAAAAATCGGAAGGTCATCTAGTCCTAGTCACTTATCCGCATTGAGATGCAAAACCACCCTGCGCACCTCCTTCCTGGTGAAATCAGAAACAAGCAACTCTTTTTGTCCATACCTCAAGGGGACAGCCACATCCCATAACTCCTTGTAAAAAATCGGAAGGTCATCTAGTCCTAGTCACTTATCCGCATTGAGATGAAAAACCACCCTGCGCACCTCCTTCCTGGTGAAATCAGAAACAAGCAACTCTTTTTGTCCAGACCTCAAGGACCTGACCCCTCTTTCGAGCCACCTGGACCCAGTAGAAGGTGCCCTCTTGCTGAACTCCTGGAGTGTTCCACAATTGCCGCATCAATCGCCTCGTCCCCTGAATCCTTTCCCCCTCTAGCTGCAAGTCGTGTATCAGATTCCTCCTCCTTCCACTTGCCATAGTGTGGAAGAATCTTGTGTTCACATCCCCCTCCTTCACCCATTTTTGCCTAGATCTTTGATGCCATTCTACCTCCTTTCACTTGTCATCCTCAGCTACAACCTTTCGGTGTACACCTCGTGTCTCCAACACTTAATTAATATCATGTTCATTTTCAAGACCATCCAGCTTGGCAATCTCCTTCATAGTATGGTCACGTCGCTCACTGCAGCTCTGACGCAACTCTTTCCTATGCTTCATCAACATCTCTCGTAAACCTATGATCTTCTAGGCCAATCTTTACAAAGTTGATCCCTCTACCTACAAGGAACCCCAACAATTTGCAACCATCTCCTTGAATCTGTCGTCCAACAACCACGCTCTTTCGAATCTGAACATCGACATTGGAATCGTCCCCTTTCCCGACTCCCAACAAATAAGTGTATGATCCGATCTCGATCTAGGAAGTAGTGGACAAAGGGAACAACTCCATAGACACCAAGAAACGATTCAAGCGAGACCTCGATGAGGGGTTATACCACAAGTGAACCTCCCCTTCATGGCATCCAGCACTTCCAACGTTATCTTCCTAACAAAGTCCATAAAGTCTACTTATCTTGGATCCCGCCCCCCTCGGTCTCCTATGTGATCTGAAGCAAGAAACGTCACATTAAAATCTCCACCAACAATCCAAGGGATGCCTGGAAAAGCCCTCCTAGTTGATCTCAGCCCCCAAATCGGTCCTCCAACCCCGTCATGTTCCAGCTGACGATCTTCATGACCCACTCGAAGGGTTAATGACGGGTATGACAACCGCAAAACACTCAGTAACCTACGCGTGAAAGTCAACCGATGTACACAAGTTACCCACAGACTGCCTCGCATCCTTCACATGTTCCTCCAACACCGAATCTGCAACCCTAGTGTCCTCGCCCCTACCATGGCACAAACCCCCTATTGTTTGGTCTTCTAATTCTCGCTCCAGCCATTGTCGCACCTCTGGTTTCCTTCTCTTGCGCGAGAAGGAAAGAATCGGATCACCCCCCTCACTCTTTGACTACCTTCCCCCAATGCCATCCTCATATCCCTTCGAGCTCTCTCAGCTACCAAGATACGTTTTTCAGCCTTCCGACAACATGCTACGAAAGCACCCACAACACCTCTACGACCAACACACCAACCTCCTCCCTTTGTTTCCCATCTCCTGCAACCAAACACGTACCGCATGCATCCTCTCCAATAGCAAGAATAGTTTCGAAGGCAAGAGAACCATCATCGAGTTGTACCGTTGAAAGACCTTCACCATCACCATCTATGGATCTAGGTACATAGAGACCTCCCCACCCCATAGTCGAGAGCTCTAGAACAGGAGCAGGAGGAATCGGATCCCCAATCGGTCTTCCTTCCTCCACCAGATCTGGGAAAAAAGAAGTAGAAGTGCCCGAATCCGAAGAGCCTCTAACATCATTTGAGATAATCAGGTCTGAGACCCGATCCAAAGAGTCCAGATCGACCAACCCCCCTCCAAAAATATCTCTTTCAAGAAACAGGCAAAAAAGTGACAGCCCCAAATTAGGAAAGAACCCCATACGTTTTGGTGATTTCAATAGCGAATCTTAAGGTGAAATCGTCTGATCGATCGGAGGATCATGCCACCGATTGAGCATCATCACGGGACCCTCCGATTGATGGCATCACCAAGAATCACTCTTCTTCGGTCAACTCGGAGCTGTCGTAGATACCATCGTGCAGCCCCAACTCCGGCAACAAGCCCTTAGACTCGCACCTCACCGTCGCCAGCTGAAGTCCAAAGCTCGCCCTACCAACTCAGTAGAAGATCTCTGCCGGCAAAGTTTTTCGAGGACCCACCATATGCACTACCACATCCCATTCCTCACCCCAAGCGCAGATCCAATTTCAACACCTCCACAACACATCCCTAACGACCTAGAAACCACGACATTCCCACCGGAAGGCCCTTTATCTACACCAGCCACTGTAGAGACGTCTATGACGCCCCATCACAGAGGCGGCTTTCGCAACACCTTCGATGGGAACAAGCCACCACTGTTGGTCAGGAAACCAGGCACCTCCTCCATCTCTATGCGATGAACATGCAAGGTTGTATCAGAGAGGCAAACTGCATCCTCCATGCAACCCTCAGCGTGGCCTATCTCCAACCATGATTACTGCCCGCTGGTCTTCACCTGAGCCCGCTGCAATCAGTTACCCTCTATCGGGTCACCTAGATTCACGACGGCATCCTCTCCTTTCTTCGAAGGGTCGTCATCGACAACCATACTCATTGCACCCGAAGAGCACTCCTTACGAAGGAGGTCCTACTCCCTACACCTGCAGCACTCTGGTCTCTAAGTCGTACACCATCGCACCAAGTAACCTCTCATACCGCACTTGAAGCAGTGACAACGATCGATAAAGGAGGCCCCGCCGCCCCAATGGCAGTCACCTTCACCACTACAACCTCCTCTCACATGACGGTAGTCTCTGACGGCAGCGCTCTTCCTCGCAGCACTCCCAAACTCCTCCAACTCTCGATGCGATGGTCGCGTCGGATCTCCCTCATGCACCAGGGTGTAGGGATGGAAATGAATGCGAATATATTCGTATCCGATCCGCTATCGCATTCGTTTTATACATATTTTGACATTCGTATTCGTATTCATTTTAACATCGATGCAGATATGGATATCATTTTGACATTCGCTAATATTTGTATTCGTATTCGTATATTTGTTTCCGTACATAAGTATAGTAATATTTTTATTTATAATTGTATGTAACAACATTTTATGATTGCATTCACAATTGTTGATATGTTTGTAATGAAATTACTATATCTGGTATATCTATTTTATGTATAAATCATTCTAAACATGTATATTTTAGTTAATCAATTAAAAATTTATGTCATTATTCGTATCCGATTCGTATTCGTTTTACATTCGTATTCGTTTTTAATGATATGATAACACATTTTTCACATCCATCAATATTCGTATCCGCATTCGTATTCGTATTTTAAAATGGATAAGGATGTGATTATACCTATATTCGCATCTGTATCCGATCGTTTTCATCCCTACCAGGGAGCCTTTCCCACCCCCTCCATCTCCCTTGGGCAAATTGTTGACAGCAACATGATTTTATTATTTTTAACACCCCAAACATAATCAGCAAATAATACTTATAAAGTGAGAGGATGGGTTACAAGAACGGGGGATTACTACCTGAAAATTTGGATTTAAGTATTTTAGTTGGTTGTTGTTGGGCCCCGATAATTTTCCTCGACAACAACATGGATCTAGGCGTAAAATATTATAAATGATATCAGAGCAGGTTCTCTATAATGATGGAAATGGATACATTAGAAGAGGAGATATTCCTATAAAGAGTTAAGAGGAAAAGGATGTCTATAGTGTGCAACCCGCAACTGCTGCTATACTACAAATAAGTGACGGGTCATATCATAACGAAAATGAGGTGTATATAAGCAAAAAAGATTGTAACACCCCAAAATATTCCCACATCAAATCTCACAGTGTGAGTGTGTTGTAGCAATAGAGGATTAGAAATTGGCAACTTGGGCTTAAGTAGTTGAGCTCGAACCCAACAAGTTGCAAGGATATCTTTAATCAATAAAAGTTGGGAATCATGATTAAAATACAACAATCATGCTAAGTTATTTGTTGATATTCAATTATTTCAAATAATAAGGTTACTTTGTATTATTTTCCTGGTGCCTGAAGATTGGAGGAGTATCGTGGTGCCTCTTTATAAGAACAAAGGAGACATTCAAAATTGTTTAAATTACATATATATCAAGCTGATGAGTAACTATGAAAATTTGGGAACTTGTGATCGAAAAAAGGTTGAGGCAAGTTTCCAAAGTAAAAGAAAACCAATTCGGATTCATGCCAGGTCGCTCAACTATTGAAGTCGCCCATTGATGAGGAGAACAATGGAGATTTATAGAGCCAACAGGAAGAACCTCCATCTGATTTTTTTTATTTGGAGAAGGCTTATGATTATGTCCCACGGGAGATTTTGTGGAGAGTTTTGGAGAAGACACAAGTATTTGTCCTATACATTAACTTTATAAAGGATGTATAATAGGGCTTTATCTTGTGCAACGATCTAGTCTGGGAAGACTGACTATTTTCACATCAACAATGGTTTACATCAAGGTTCGACTTTGAGTCCATTTCCTTTTACTTTGATTATGGACAAGTTAATAAGTCACATTCAGGATGAGATACCTTGTATGTTATTTGATGATGATATTGTGTTGATTGATTAGACTAGAGATGGAGTCAGTTAGAAGCTTAAGGCTTGGAGACACGCATTGGAGACTAAGGCCCCGTTCGGTTGCAGGGGTACCCTTAACCCACTCCCTCTCTCTCTCTCTCATGTGGGTCCCACATTTCTCTTTTTAAAAAAATTAAATAAATCAATTTTACATCATCAATCCTATCAAAAAAATAATATATTATACCATCATATCATATAAAAATTATAAACTACTCCACTTCTACTCACTTTTCAAAACTATAATACAATCACATCACAATAACTTCTCACTTTTTCAAACTTCAATACAATCATATCACAACAAACCCACTTCTAACCCACCCCCAATTTAACCCTCTATCCAAACACCAAAACTCAAAAACGGGTTACCCTCTACCAGTTTAACCCGCCTTAACCCGCTAACCAAACGCACCCTAAAGGTTTTCATATAAGTAGGGTTAATACTGAATATATGGAGTGCACATTTGATGGAAGCAATGGTGAAGGAATCGAGGTGAAGATTGGTGACGATAACATTCGGAAGAGATATTCTTTTAGATACCTGGGATCCATTTTGCAACATGAAGGGGAAATTGATGGAGATGTTACTAATAGAATAAATGCAGTATGGTTAAAGTGGAGAGGAGCATATGTTGTTCTCTGTGATAAGAAAATTCCTTTAAAAATAAAAGTTTTACAAAGCAGTCGTGAGACCTGCTATGCTCTATGGATTCGAATGTAGGCCTGTGAACCATAGACATGTGCAGAGAATGGTTGTAGCAGAAATGAAAATGCTAAGGTGGATGTGTGGACACACACGTAAAGATCGGATTCGGAATGATGCAATCAGAAAGAAAGTTGGTGTAGCTCTGATCGAAGATAACATGTGAGAAAATCGCTTAAGATGGTTTGGTCATTTGCAAAGAAGGTCAGCTGATGCACCAGTTAGGAGATGTGAGTTTTGGGATGTTGAGCAGGCTAAGAGAGGGCAAGGACAGCCCAAGAAGTGTTGGAATGAGACTATATGAAGGGATCTCAGTTTTTTGGATATAAGTCCACGATTGACCCAAGATAGATCTGAATGGAGGCAAAGAATCCATGTAGCCGACCCTACTTAATTGTAGGAAAAGGCTTTGTTGTTGTTTTACTTTGTATTATTTCCTATAGTATCTTCATCCCGTCTTGCTTCAACGTGCAATGATACCCGTTCAATTTTTGTCAATAACATTCTATCTTTAAACTTCATATAATTATATTTTATTTATATATTTCATTCATCACATAAAAATTAAATTACAAAGGCATGATATAACTACAAAATTTGCGTACACTATGCATTACATGCAATCCTTGATATCGAAGTTTTTTTGCTTGTCTTAGTTATCACTATTAACTCGGTCATGGTTGGTCCCAAGCCCGGGTAAATTGAGGGTTGTGTTAGGTAGCCACGACCGGTGTAAAACAGACGGACATAGCTTCCTAAATAGTATTTTAAAAAAATACTATTTAGGAAGTTGTCTGAAGACAATCGGATCTTTTCAACATAAATTTAAGCAAACATGGATTTCGTTGCAAGATGCAGGAAGGCACTCTGGTCAGAGAACACATACTCAAAATGTTTGGGTATATCCATGAAGTGGATACTTTGGGGGCAGAGATGGACGCACGCAGATATGTTATCTGATTTCATACCGCTATCTCTCCATAAATCTTTCAATAACTTTCTAGTTTCTTATCATATGAATAAGCTAAAATTGACAAACGATGAATTACTTTCCTCAATGAAATCCACTGGGAACATCATGAAGAAAGAGAATCCCTCTGGCAGTGCAATGGTTGCACATGTCAAAAGGAAGTACGACAGGAAGCATGGATCTAAGAAGGGTCCAATCAAAAGAAAAAGAAGAGCCAAGTTGTTGGCACGTCTTCTAAAGCTTCTACATATCTGACATCCAAAAAGGCAGATGTCTGACATCACTGCAATAAGCCGGGACACTGTAAGCGCAATTGTCCAGAATACCTGAAGACTCTTGAGTAAGGAAAGGGTGTGGTTCTGGAAGGTAACTCATCTACTTACATCATTGAAACCAACTTACTCGTAGGACGAGAAGATAGTTGGATTGTTGATTCTGGAGCATTTGTTCATATATGAAATATGTTGCATATGTTTCAGGAAACCAGAAATCGGTTGCAGGAGTCGCTATTGGGACCCCGATTAATTCTATCAAGTGGAAGAGTCCTAATTATTAGAGAGTATCTCTATGTTCCTGATGTTAGAAAAAACCTTTTATCTGTATCTAAATTAGTTGGACATGAATATTCGTTCCTATTCTGTAATAAACTTATCATAGGTCATTATGGTAATTTTATAGCAGATGGTTTTCTAACAACAGGTGGACTCTATGAACCGAACACGCACGAATGTGTCGTGAATGACAATACCACTATGAATAATAAAACCCCTAACAATAAAGAGAAGATAAAGATCATTTAACTATGATCTGGCATCAAAGACTTGGACATGTATAGGATCAATAAACTGGTAAAGGACGGACCTCTATATTTCCTATAAGTCCGTGATTTACCAACCTGCGAGCATTGTATTCGTGAGAAGATGTCTAGGGCACCCTCCTCTAATAAAGGTGAACATTGCGAAGGTATACTAGATCTAATACATATTGATGCAAGAGATCCCTTTCGTAGTACGACTCGAAATGGACATCAATATTATGTGACCTTTATTGGTGATTATTCATGGTATGGTTTTGTTTTCTTATTACGTCACAAACATGATATCTTTGAAAAGTTCAAACATTTCAAGGCTTTTGTTGAGAAGCAAATCGGCAAGAAGATAAAACAAATTCGATCTGACCGAGGTGGCGAATACCTCTCAGATGAATTCAAAGAATATCTTGAGGAGAGGAATTATTTTCAATATCACTCCTCCAAGTACTCCTCAACTCAACGGAGTTGCAGAGAGACGCAACACAACTATGTTGGAAATGGTGAGATCAATGATGAGTAACGTGAATTTACCTCTTACTTTCTGGGGACGTGCAATGGAAACTGCAACTTATATCCTAAACAAGATTCCATCTAAATGTGTACCTAAAACACCTCATGAGCTTTGGTAAGGTACCAAGCCAAATGTACGACACTTGAGGATTTGGGTTTGTTTGGTCCATGCTAAAAATGTGGATGCAAGCAAGTTGGAATCTCGCACTAGAGGCTGCTACTTCATTGGATACTTAAAGAATGGTATCGGATACCAACTTTATGATCATGAGACTCAAAAGGTATTTGTTTATAGAGACATCAAATTTCTGAAAAATGTATTCCTTAAGAGTCAAGAAAATAATGATGTTAAGAAACTAATCAAGTCTAGCGAGACCGATGAAATTCCTGCCCCAGAAACCGAAGAGATAATTGAAAATAACACGATCGTGCCTTTTAGAAAGAGTTCTGGGTTGTAAGATAACCTGAAAGGTATGGATTACATGTATCAGAAGAGTCTGATGATGATCCAACTTCATTTGATGAAGCTTTGGGTGATCGTGGCATGGATAGTTGGATGCAAGCAACGAAGTCCGAAATAGACTCTATGCACAAGAATGGTGTATGGACCCTCGAAGATCCACCTAAATGGGTCAAACCCATTGGGTGCGGATTCAAGAGAATGAGAGAACCCAATGGGAAGGTAGAAACATTCATAGCACGGCTCGTAGCCAAAGGTTACACACAAAGACAATGCATCGATTACGATGAGACATTCTCTATTGTGGCCATGCTTAAATCAATCAGGACATTGCTTGCAATAGTTACACACCTTGACTATGACACCTGCCAGATGGATGTTAAAGACATCATTCCTCAATGGATACCTCAAAGAGTATATCCATATGGAGCAACCCTAGGTCTTCATAGCTGAGGAAGGTAAAATGTGCAAACTAAAGAATCCATTTGTAGGCTCAAACAAGCTTCTCGTAGTTGGAGCATCGGATTCGATGAAACTATAAAGAGTTATGATTCCATTCAGAATCCAGATGAACCATGAGTGTACAAGAAGCTTAGTGGGAGTGCCATCATTTCATTGTGATTTATGTAAATGACATCCTAATCATAGGGAATGATACATAGATGATGACTAGTGTTAAAATTCGGTTGTCCAATACCTTTGAGATGAAAGATCTTGAAGAAGCCTCTTATATCTTGGGTCTAAAGTTGTCAGAAATAGAGAAAAGAGGATACTAATACTATCACAACAAGGATATATCACGAAGATTTTGGAAAGATTCGGTAGGGATAATTCCAAGAAAAGCTTCCTTCCTTAAAGACATGGTATTCACAATTCACATATCTAAAGGGATGGTTCCTCAAATTGTTGAGGAAAATAAAGCCATAGCCGGATGCCCTTATGCATCGATTGTAGGAAGCTTGATGTATGTCATGATGTGTATAAGACCAGACATCTGTCGTGCAGTGTAAGTGGTAAGTCATTACCAATCCTGCTACGGAGAGAAATTCTGCACTTACAGTGAATAGCAACTTCAAGTACCTAAGAAGAACTCAAGATTATACCTTGATTTATGGAGATAATGATCTCCAAGTCTTAGGGTACACTGATTCAGGCTTCCAATCAGATGTGGATGATATGACGTCAACCTTAGGGTTCTTATTCATGTTGAACAGTGGTGTTGTGAGCTGGAGAAGCAAGAAGCAGGATACCACGGCTAACTCAACAACTGAAGCAGAATACATAGCCGCATCGGATGCTGCTAAGTAAGTCGTGTGGTTGCACGAGTTCAACATGAACTTGGTGTAGTTTCCTCACCAAAATCTCTCATCCCATTGCGCTGCGATAACACGAGTGGCATAGTGCAAGCAAAGAAACCCAGTGGCATCAAAGAAGCAAGCACGTGGAGAGGAAATATTACATCATTCGAGAGATCCAAAAGCATTGCTATATCACGATCACCAAGGTTGCCTCTACCGACAACATTGTCGATCCGCTAACCAAGTCGTTGACTCAAAAGGTCTTCGACCAGCATGCAATAAACATGGGGTTAAGAGTTATACATGAATGGCTCTAAGGGCTTGTCGGAAACTGTTGGACTTGCAAACCCTTGGCGACCCATTAATGCAATAAAATTTATTGTTTTATCATTTCCATCCGAAATGAATGATTGAGAATGTACTTGATATTAAGGTCCCTTTGTACAATTAGGGTTATGTACCGTGGCTATATTGAATACCATACAGTTAGGAGAATACAATTGATATTCGCATGTTCTATTCAATAAAAATTCACAATCTGGAAAGAGATGTCAATCTTTCTCTAAAGACTGATTTCCGACCGACTTCTTGATACAGGTCCTCTGCATAGAAATAAAGATTCGAAAGTGTTGGAATAATCAAGTCAAAGAGCTGACTTGATGAGATCGACATAAACTAAAACATGAATCGTAATTTTAATAATTAGGTACACATCTTTTGACTAGACACAGATATACATTTGTATGCCTAAGTATGCACATTTGATAGACTAATATGTTGGAGACCTAACCAATGCCCATATACCAACGAGTTGGTGTGCATATGAAGACATATGAGATATATGATCTCTCAAAGGAATCGTACAGGTTCATAGTTGATGAATCGGGAAACAGAGCTCACCCATGAGATAATTTGGGATCATAACGAATTCCATGCATGGTCATCTTGTTTATGAAATAAAACACGAATTCGAGATATTAATATATGCTTTTGGTCGTCAAATTATCAAATGAGAAATATATTTATATGTTGCAAAGAAGACAGTTAAACTAGGAATTGAACTTCGGATATATCAAAGTCTTCCATTGTGAGGGACGAATGAGTATTGGGAATATTCAGAGTTAAATCAATCATAATATATTATCTACCATGACACTTCCATTCCGAGGGAGTGATGAAACTAGATGGATCTTAGTAGCTCCATTTATTAGCTTAATTATTTGAGAATTAATTGAATTAAGTCTCACTTTATTTGAACCCAATATCCAATTCCAATTTAATTTCAATGTCCAAATGTTGGAAATGGAAATGGTGATGGAAATGGAAATAAATAGACTCTGTGAGCTCATTTCTAAATTCCAAATGATTTGGACTTTGATTAGAAATGGTCAAGGAAGTTGGGTTTAGCTCACCGATACTTTCTCCAGCTCACATAGAGTGTGATGTGTTTCGTTGAGCTCACTCAAAGTGTGAATTCTTTAGCTCGAGCTCAATTGGTAGGAGTGTATCAATTTTTGGTTAAAATGGTATAAACCCTGAAATTGGATAGTTATCTAAATTTCAAGTCACTATACATGGATAGTATGATCTCTCCAACATTATCTCTAATTATCTGCATTTGTATCTCATGAGTCCTAATTGTATTAAGACTCATACTATTTGATGTCAATGTTGAGACAATAAGTGTTAAGTATGGTCGGCTACATGGATTCTTGCTCAAATCCATGTTGAAAGATTCGACTGTTTTTTATGTTGGTAGTCGACTACCTAACGCAACCCCCGCAAGGAGGGATTTGAACCCTGGTCTTTTGGGTGGTAGACACACTGCACTACCACCAGACCATTTAAGTGGTTATGGTTTGCTAATATGAATTATTAATTAGTATGAATGATGATGATTCATAATAATTAATTTATATTTATGTAAGTATGATTCATACAATTATTGTAAGGCACTAATGTAAATGTGATTCGCATTAGATTAATTAACGTAAATTGGATTTACATTTGTATTTGAATTATGAATGAGATTCATAAGCTATGAGGATCATTCTTGTAAAATTACCAATTTTGATAACTGAATTATCAAATTAATGAATAAGCAACAATCTCCATCCATATATGGAAAGAGGGGGCATGTGTTGAGAGAGACACATGGCTCTCTCTATGAGAGTCCTAATTGGATTAGGCTCTCAATTTATGGCTTGATTTATTAATTGTTTTAATTGGTGATCAAAAGAAGATAAATCAGTCCTATTCCTTAGAGAACAAGGACTTCTGGTTTCCCAACGAAGCTTGTAGTTGCAATGTGAGAGGTCTCAGCCAAGTGGAGAAGAGAGTGGCGGTCAAGGTTTACTTGCCTTTTGGTAAGAGGACATTCCGTGCTTACATGAAATGAAAGTTGATCATTGGGATATCAAGAAGTGAAGATCTGCCTCTGGTTTGTACCTTTCGAAATTTAGGGTTGTGGAGGTGGTGGGCAGTTTAGGCTGTATTGATGTAGGATAAAATGGTGATCTTTTCAGATAGGTCGACGTATACGTCTCCATCAGATCTATTACAATGGACCTTATTTGTATCTTAAATGGAAAGGGATTAGTTGTGTTGTACGTGTATGACCAATAAGTATCCTTTACCATTGCAGATCTTTAGGCAAAGTTGTGGGAATTTCGTTCCATATTTCCTAGAAAAGATTGGTTCATCAAGGGTGACTAAGTGTTATGCTGTTTGTCTGTTGATATGACAAGGGTCATGGGAGGGCTAGATCCGAGTTGTTGGATTTTGTGGAGGTTGTTAAAGAGTTGGAATTAGAGATTTTAGATGACCTAATATTAGGTATACCTGGAGGAACTCGACTTCCAGATCTCGAATCGATCGGTTTCTCCTTTTGTTGGGGGGTATTGGAGCCTTTACAATCGACGCCGATCTATTCCCTCATGCATTCCTGTTCTGACTGCATACCTTTTAATCTTGACAGTGACCAGGATTGTTGCTCATCTTTGTGGTTCAAGTTCAAGATTCGTGGATACGAGAGCTTGGGTTGCAGGAGTTCTGTAGATGTTGGGCCGATCTAGTTGTGGAGGGATCATCTTCGAAGTGGTTAGCACTTAAGTATAGCGAACTCTGCAAGATGTTGGTTACTTTTAAATGTGACCCTCGTACTCAGAGGGAGCTTATGCACCTTAACGTTGGATGAAAGTGTCAAAATTGACGAGTTAGAATACGAGCATGATCTGGATGAGGATGACTTGCTTTGTCATAGTAGCTCGCAGAAGATCATTGAGGAGGACTAGATGAGAAAAGTGGAGTGGAAGTACATATCGAGGCAAAAACAGTTGAAAGCGGGTGGCATTACACCATAATTTTTGATCCAATGGCGAGTAGGAGACGACAGAGAACTATTATTCATTCTATTGAGATTGGTGGTGAGGTTTTTCACAGCAAGAACGTAGTCATAAAGACGTTTACAGTACACTTCAGGTCTACTAGTAGATTACTTACCTCTTAACGGAAACGATGGCTCAAGCTTGGGGTTTCTCGTATTTCATTGATGGTTGCAGACAATTTGATTTGACCCTTTGATCTATAGATCCAAAATATTGTATTCAGTTTAAATGTGGATGCATGCCTTGGACCAGATGGTTTGGACCAGATGTTTTTTTCATTTTCTTTTTTTCATAGAGTTCTAGGATGTGGTGGCAACCAAAGTCTTTGGTATGATTTCAGAGTTCGGCTAGGATAGTTGTGGTTCCGAAAGCTTGAACTAGTTTTCCATCTTTCTTTTGCCTAAGAAAGATGTTTCTCTTAAGGTCGAGGATTTTTGTCTCATTGTGTTGTCTAATGTTGCATACCTTATTGTGGCAAATATGTCGACTAATCGACTGAGCAGGTTCTTGGAGTCGTGGAGATGTTATCTCTCCAGCCTAGCCTGCTTTTCTACCAGGAAAACAATTGATGGATACTGTGATGGCAACTTCGAAGATCATTTTTGATTAAAAGAGATGCAATACCAAGGGGATTTTGTGGAAGGTCGATTTCTCTAATATCTACGATTTTCAAAACCAACGCTTTATCTGGGCTTCTTTACTTTGTCGTGGTTTTTCGAGCCTTTGTATCTCTCGAAGAAGGTTGATATTGGTGTTCTCAGCTTGAAGGAGATGAATATGACTCTTTTTTCTAAATGGAATTACCGCATTTGGTGGAATGACTCAGATGTACTCCGTTCTCTGGTACGTAAGATTTATGGTGTTTCCTCGGATTTCCTGGGCACTTGGGGTCAATTAGATCTCCATCATCATTTTTGATGGATATATGCTCTGTGCTTCCCATGATCATTCCTTCTTCACATAATGTTTTGGAGGATAGGTGTAACTTTTGCTTCTGGACTGATGATTGGACAAAGGATGTGTCCTAATTTGAGTGGTTCCCTCAGTTGTTCGCCTTGGATGTGGATTAAAAGGCTCATGTTGCAAGCACTAATTGAGATGACAGAGCCTTCATCCATGCTTTATGTAGAGATAGTTTCTAGTATTAATAATTGTTTTCTTATCTTTTTGCTATTTCTCTCTTTTATGTAGACGTCCATGTAATTTACCCTCAAGGCCTCTCCCTATATAAGAGAGCCTAGGGTTATTCTATGAAGTACAACAATGACTCCTTTCTTCTAACATGGTATCAGAGCCGCCCTAGGGCTCTCTACCCGTCGCCTCTCCCTTCCCCACCCGCCGCCCCTTCCTCCTTCTCTCGTCGAGCCACCTTAGGGCTCCCATCGGCCGCCAGCAGCCCCGCCAAGCGCCCCCCCAGGGGCCTCCAGTGGCCTCTACCGCCCCCAGCGGCATCTCCTGCTTCTCCCAAGCGGCCCCTTGCCGCCGCCAATCCCCCACCAGCGGCCCCTTGCCGCCAGCGGCTCCCTGCCGCCTCTTGCGAGCGGCCACCTGTCCCCGCCGGCGGCACCCAGCCGCTTCCCAGCGGGCCCCAGCCCCTCCTAGGGCCCCCGGCCGCTTCCCAGCGGGCCCCAGCCCCTCCTACTGGCCCTTCAACGCCGCCACCAGTTCCAGCCGCACCCGCGGCGCTCCGACAGCCACCGTAGGCCCTCCCCTGGCCTACAACAGTCCGCAGCCGGTGTTCTCAAGGCTGTAGGCTTCATTCGAGGCGTGCCCCAGACCTTTTTTTTCCCCGGATTTATGGATTTGAGTGCGTAAAGGTCTACACACGTACTCAAATCCAATGCAGTTGGTGTAGACATTCATCAACGTGTCTGTTTTTCCTTCGTCTTCCTCCAGCAGCACTATGTCAGAATCGAAAGTCGATTTGCCCTCCACCGGCGCATTCAAAGGTCCAGCGCCAATAGTGAAGATGGACGGGTCTAACTATGAGCTATGGGCTATGCAGTTCATGAGTCTCATGAAATCAAATGGTAAGAAACACATTCTTACCGAAGATGAGCCTGCGGAGAAGACAGGGATCTATGCCTCATGGGAGGCGGATGACGCTTATGCGAAAGTTTGGCTGTCCGGTACGTTGACGATGGAGATAGCTAACGATGTCCTCCATCAGCCCACTGCTAAGGCGATGTGGGACATCCTTGTTGCTACGTATTCGCAGGTGCGAAACGAGACAAAGATGTTGCAGCTTCAACATGACATTTTTACGATGAAGCAGGCCGGCAGACCTCTACATTCTCTATACACATCCCTGAGAGGGATGTTCGAGAAACTATACAGTACCATTCCTCTGACAGCTACTCCGGAGCAGCAGAAGACGTTTCGGAACGCCACCATGGTGGGTGTTCTACTCGCAGCTCTCGATCCTGAGTATGATGCTGCAAGGTCACAGATTATAGCAGATGCAGTAATTCCTCCAGTGGAGGATGTCTACAGAAGGCTCAGTCACATTCCAGTTTCCTCCAGCTCCTCTACTCCACCTCCATCTGCGATAGCAGCTTCGCGTGGGAGAGGTGGACCGCCTTCTGGACGTGGTCGTGGACGTGGCCGTGGACCTCAAGGTAGAGGTCGCTTCAGTCAGACGTGCTCGTATTGTCACAGAACCGGACACTCAGAGGAGACATGTTATTCAAAGCATGGGTTCCCAGCATCGGCACGGGTTGCAGAGCATTCACAGTCTCCATTACCGTCTACTGCAGATCATAGATTTGACGAGCTAGTGGCCCGTCTCCGCGACATTATGCCACATTGTTCTGGTGATTCTTCTGGTGGCTCTTCAGACATTGCTGCCACAGCCTCTGCCAGTTCTTCCGCTGCAGCCAGTAGCTCAGGTAGTTCATCATCACATATACATTCTCATGATATATCTGACTGGGTTATAGATTCCGGAGCTACACATCATCTTTGTCGAGATAGGGGACGATTACAGGCCTATAGGGATATTCCACCTGGCCGCTCCGTACAGATAGCAGATGGTACCCACTCACCACTTGTTGGACAGGGGGAGTTTTTCTTATCCCCCACTGTGCAGCTACAGAATGTGTTACATGCTCCTGCGTTCTCACTGAATTTGCTGTCTATCAGTCAAATTACAAAGGATTTGAATTATCGTGCTATTTTTGACCCGTCGTCTCTCATTTTTCAGGACATACTCACGGGCAAGGTGATTGACTGTGGCTCTGAGCAGAATGGTTTGTATCGGCTGGTTCGGGATTCCTATGCTGGCATCTCTTCTCACTCCGCTGGACCAGTCTCTCCTTACATCTGGCATCTTCGATTTGGTCACCTTCCGATCCAGAAAATGCGCCATCTTCTGCCCCAGATCTCTCCAAGTTCGTCGTTTCGCTGTGAAACATGTCAGTTGGGAAAGCATCATAGGTCGAGCTTCCCAGGTCGTCAGAGTCGGAGCAGTAGCTCCTCTTTTGAGTTATTACATATAGATATTTGGGGTTCGAGTCGTGTTCCCGATCACCAGGGGCACAGGTTTTATCTAGTTGTCGTGGATGATTTTTCTCGTGTCTCTTGGGTATTTCTTTTGAAGAATAAATCTGAAGCAGGAGATGTTATCAAAAATTTGGTTAATGAAGTGCAGAATGTTTTTTCTTCCTCAGTCAAGTATGTTCGAACTGCCAATGCCCTGGAATTTTGTACACGCACTCTTTCTCTTTTTCTTTCATCGAAGGGTATTATTCACCAAACCACCTGCGCATATACATCCCAACAAAACGGTGTGGCAGAAAGAAAGCATCGTCACTTATTGGGCATTACTCGTACCCTGTTGATTCAAAGTTGTGCTCCTATTTCCTACTGGGGGGATGCTGTCCTTACTGCATGCTACCTAGTCAACAGAATGCCGTCCTCTGTCCTTGGAGAGAAGATACCTATCTCTCTTATTTTTCCTGACAAGGAGCTCTTCTCTCTGCCGCCACGTGTCTTTGGCGCTGTAGCATTTGTCCATCGTCTTTCTCCTGGCCTTGACAAACTCTCTCCCAGAGCTGTCAAGTGCGTCTTTGTTGGTTACTCCAGAACCCAGAAGGGATACCGGTGTTATGATCCTACAACCAACAGGTACTTTGTTAGTGCGGATGTCACATTCTTCGAGTCAGTCATGTATTTTTCGCCAGCTGGGGACAGAATGGTACCATCCACCATCACTGATGATATTTTGGTTCCACCACCACCTACTCCGAGGTCACCTGAGTCGCCTCCTGTGTCAGCTCCTTTGCCAGCACCACCACCACCACCACCACCTCCACCCATTCCACAGCAAATCATATCACCGTTTCCTAACCATTATACGCGTCGGCCAGGTCCTGCTCAGACGACAGATCAGCCAATCACTACGCCTTAGGTATGTTCAGATGATGTTACTACTGACGGGTCAGGTCCGGTACATATGCAGGATGACTCATTACAGGTGGACCCAGATGGTGACCTTGATGTTCCGATTGCTATTCGGAAACAGAGACGGCAGTGTGCTTCCTATCCATTTGCTTCACAGGTGTCATTCCACCGACTCACAGGTGATTTCCAGAAGTTTGCCACAGCTTTGTCTTCCGTGGACATACCACGGACATACCAGGAAGCCTTGAAGAGTGAGTGCTGGAGATTAGCTATGGAAGAAGAAATGGGGGCCTTGCAGTCCCGTGGCACATGGTCTTTGGTTCCTGCACCTCCTGATGCATCAGTTGTGAGCTGTAAATGGGTCTTCACAGTCAAATATCATGCAGATGGCATGTTGGATAGGTACAAAGCACGCTTGGTCGCCCGTGGATTTACACAAACATATGGCGTTGACTACATGGATACTTTCTCTCCAGTGGCGAGACACACGACTCTCCGTATTCTCCTGTCTGTTGCAGTGGTTCGTGATTGGAGCATTTCACAGCTAGATGTCAAGAATGCCTTTCTGTACGGGGATTTACAGGAGGAAGTCTACATGCAGCAGCCACCTGGGTTTACTGTTGAGGGGGAGAAGCATATGGTCTGTAGACTTCACAAGGCGATATATGGCCTTAAACAGAGTCCACGAGCGTGGTTCCAGAAGCTGTCCAATTTAATTGAGCACCAGGGATTCAAGAGGTCCAATGCTGATCACTCATTGTTTATCCAGAAGTCCTCGGCAGGTACGGTTGTCATAATGGTCTATGTGGATGATATTCTTGTTACAGGAGACGATGTTCAGGGCATAGCAAGGGCGAAGGCATTCCTAGGTCGTCAGTTTGTTACAAAGGATCTTGGAACCCTAAGATACTTTCTAGGGTTGGAATTTGCAAGGAATGCACATGGTTTGGTGATGACACAACGGAAGTACATTACAAACTTTCTGGTTGAGACTGGTATGGATGGGTGCAAACCATCAAGCATCCCCATGGACCCCAGCATGAAGTTATATGATAATGATACTGATGAAGTGGATAAGAGGAGATACAGAGAGATGGTGGGAAAACTCCTCTACATTACTATAACCCGTCCAGACATTGCATTTGCAAACAGTAGGGTGAGTCAGTTTATGGAGCAGCCAAGACAGGTTCACATGGATGCTATACACATGATACTGAGGTATCTGAAGTCTTCTCCAGGCTTAGGGCTACTATTCAGAAAGGGCGCAGACTTATCCATCTCAGCATGTGCAGACGCAGATTATGCTGGATGTCCTAAGGATAGAAAATCAACCTCAGGGTTGCAGTTTTTGTTGGAGGCTCTCTGGTGTCTTGGAAAAGCAAGAAACAAACGGTGGTGGCAAGATCCAGTGCGGAATCCGAGTACAGGGCAATGACCCAAGCCAGCACGGAAATGATGTGGGTTCGCTCCGTATTAGAAGATTTACATATAGTTGTACCTCTACCTATGAAGCTTCAGTGTGACAATCAGGCAGCATTGTTCATTGCCAACAATCCAGCTTTTCATGAGAGGACCAAGCATATTGAAGTTGACTGTCATTACACCAGGGACCTGATTCAGAGAGGACTGATATCCACGGCCCATGTTAGCTCAGGAGATCAAACTGCTGATGTGTTCACCAAACCATTGCTCAGAGGACCTTTTCAGAGATGTTCATCCAAGCTGAGCATGATCGACATCTATGCTCCACCTTGAGGGGGAGTGTAGAGATAGTTTCTAGTATTAATAATTGTTTTCTTATCTTTTTGCTATTTCTTACTTTTATGTAGACGTCCATGTAATTTACCCTCAAGGCCTCTCCCTATATAAGAGAGCCTAGGGTTATTCTATGAAGTACAACAATGACTCCTTTCTTCTAACACTTTAGATTTGATCTCTTTGATCACATGCTTGAGATCCTGATGTCTTTGATGGACGCTTTAGCGGAACATGCCCCCCTCGCTTCTAGTAAAGAGCATTGGAGACCATTGGATGTGGTGCGATGGTAGGTTTTTCGTTAAGAAAGCCTATAAGATACTTCGCAAGTTTTAGCTTTTAAGGGTATATCGGGTGTTTTCTTAGGGTGTATTTGGTATGTGGGTTAAGGTGGGTTAAACTGGAAGCAGGTAACCCATTTTTGTGTTTTGGTGTTTGGATAGAGGGTTAAACTGGGGGTGGGTTAGAAGTGGGTTTGTTGTGATATGATTGTATTGAAGTTTGAAAAAGTGAGTAGTTATTGTGATGTGATCGTATTGAAGTTTGGAAAAGTGAGTAGAAGTGGAGTATTTTATAATTTTTATATGATATGATGGTATACTATATTATTTTTTTGATGGAATTGATGATGGATAATTGATTTATTTATTTTTTTTAGAAAGAAATAAAGTAGGGCCCACATGGAGAGAGAAGATGTGGGTTAAGGGGGGTAAACTCCCCTCCCCTCTTGCCAAACATCACCTTAGGGATCCAAGCTTATAGAAGTTAACTCGAGTGGAGGAAGAGTTACAAATGCGCGCCTTTCTAGGCTTGTTTAGGATATTGCTGCTTCATGTTTGCGATGTTGAGCTGAGGTTGAAAGTGAGGACTGCCTTTTCTTTGGGTATATGAATTCTACAAAGGTTTGGGACCTGGTTGCCAATGCCATAGACGAGATTGTTATAGATGGGTTTCTAAACTTTGGACTTCTATAGGATCATATTGGAGGGGTACCGAAAGGGCGACAATGCTAGATTTGATTGTGCTTTAGGGGATATGCATGTAGTTTGGAAGTTCTTACATTGAAAATGTGATCCAATTGTTTCAATATTACTAGAGTATGTGGAAAGGGGAATTGCAATTTCTTCCTATACTGTTTTGTCTCTCGGGATATGATTTTGAATCACTATTAACCTTTAGCCATCATTTTTTAGATTAAAAATATATAATCTAAAATACGATATTTGAAAGATATCTACTTTACTCTATTTAGTGGTTAATAAATAAGATATTTTTTTGAAAGAAAAAAGGCCTTCACCGTAAAGGTGTATGCCCAAAAACCTTACCATTAGTCACCAAAAACAAATAATTACATGGCCTATTACACGAGAAATAGACTGCACATTACATACTCCAACTGTCAACTAACGCCCCAACATGCGCTAACACATTTTCCCCGTATAACCGATCATGACGGAAGACCACCCCATTTCTAGCTAACCAGAGAGCCCAGATTATAGCCAGACAACTTGGACACTCCTTCTCAGTGCAATGCCAGTCCGCACCAATGGACTCCTAGAAAGTCGAGACCACGCCAATCAATACCAAGATACTCCCAAACTGAAGGAAGTAAATAATCTTATTATTTATTTTGCATCACAGAAATGCAAAAAATAGCAAACTATTTGCTTAAAACAATGCATGCTCATCGCATGAACAAGAAGTTTCAGCACAACTTGTTCACTCTGCGAAATCATTAATTTAAGGAAACAAATTACCTAACATATTTTATAATATTCTAATGAATATTGAGATGAGATCATTGTTACGTCTTGAAGCGTGAGTTTGTAAAGTAAGAGACCTCCCGAGTCAAGTCCGATCTACGCTTGTCTCTCTCGTAGGCGCAATGATGAGTTACGTAGTTTCCCACGAACTTCGATGTCTTCTTCTTGATTTTGTTCACGCAAGGATGATCGAGGTCATGATTTCGTCGCACGAAATGAATCATTCTTCATGCATGAAGAGTACAGAGAAGGAGACGATCTTCTCCTCCACAAGGCCATGTCAATGTAGAGAAGAGAGGCTTGACAATGTGGATGTCTAGGGCATGAAGAGGAGGCGTAGAGAAATAATATCTCAAGACTCTTATATTCTTTTGATTCTCAAGACAATGGAACAATTATTAAGGGACTAAGCATCTAATGAATCAAGTACCAAAAGGGAGAGGCATGCCCTCTCTTTTATACTTATTGTACACATCTATGAAGAGTTTCCTCTTCATGTAGGTGTGTACAATGATGCCCCTTGGATCATGGATTAAGGGCTATTTAAATGGTTTTTAAGAACCCATTAACATTAAGAGAAAAATGATTTTTTATTTTATTTTTTAAGAACCCACTTAAATGGTCGGGTGGTAGTGCAGTATGCCTACCATCCAAATGACCAGGGTTCAAATCCCCCCTTGTGGGGGTTGCGTTAGGTAGTTGACAACCAACGTAAAAAATAGTCAAATCTTTCAACATTAGATTTGAGCGAGAATCCATGTAGTCGACCCTACTTATAGTGGGAGAAGGCTTCGCCATTTTTTAAAAAAGAATTTTAATACATATATTCTTATATATTTATACATATATCATCGTCAATTAACAAGAATCCAAGATAAAAGTATCAATTAACAACATAGCTTTGACATTTTTTGATAATATCATGACAAATGGTAATTCTTGAGAATTAAAAAATAAAAAAATCCAGCAGTTTACTACCAGTCGGCATAATCGGACTGTCTATTTGGTTAGGCTGACTATTGGCCGACTAAAGGTTATTCAGTCGGGGACCACCCCCCCCCCCCCGCATCTCATAGTCAGACCGAATAGTTGGCCTAGTCAGCCGACTATTGCAACACTGCATGTCCCAACTAATCATGCATCCAAAAGGAGGAACTGGCTCCACCTCCCAACCTTTGACTCAGAAACTCAGCAATATTGAGCAACTTTTGATTTATGTTTCCAAATATCAAGCAAAAACTGGAGAAGTCACGAAAATGTGCAAAAAAAGAACACGAGCCTAAGAGAGATTTCTTATAGATCTAAGGGTCTAGCCACATTTGTTGACGAAAAAATTGGTACCAACATAAATGAGATATACTATTACGCACCATACTATCATCTACTCGTCAATACCTTTTTTCTCTTACTTATGAAAACTCGTATAATGCTCATGATAACCCAGCAAGCTTTTACCTCAAGTCTTGACTACTATCTCTCAAAGTGCATAAATAGCCCCTTGAAGAAAGCCACAAACTCGCAACCTTGGTGAATTCCCAGGTATGTAGTAAGACACAAACTCTTAACTTTGCAGCTGGTATCCTCACATCACATGTCTATAAACAGATATATGAAATTGTGATGCAGTTCACATTATTCAAATTTATTTTTGTTGTAATTTTATGTTTATTGTAGTTTAAATTCACTTAAAAATCCAATAGACAACATTTGGATGTGTCTTTTGGGATGAAAGGTTGCATCTTTTGATAGGTTGACTTCCCTGTATAAAGGAACATACTCCTATGTAATAATAGATATGGAATAAAAAATTGACCTAGCCTTTGGCTCTACCCCCCCCCCCCAAATCCCCTTTTGTTTTTCTTTCTCCTCTCAACTCCTATAATCCAGTCCTTCTCCCCGGTCTTCATGCCTCCTCACACAACTCCACATGCTCCTTTGCTCCTCTCACCTCAGCTTCCTCTCTTCTTATCATCAGAAATTCTTCCCTAATTTCAGTATGCATCAAATGATTAACCTACAACATGAGCTAGGTTCATTGGATGTATGCTTTGGCTCAAGGATCAACCATCAAATTATTTTTCTGATTTTTTTATATTTCATACAACCATTCTGTTGTTGACAAACACTTTCCAATTGTTTCAACCTACTTATTCTCACATTTTAAAAGTACAGTAAGTGGCCATACTAATCGATATCACATCATTCCTTTCTCAAAAAGCTAGATCACGACATTTTATTGCATAATGCTAATTTTGCAGTAAAAAAATAGAGATCGGACATAGATTGTTTTTTGCCTTCCCATTTTCCAATTCAATCAAAATCCACGGTGAGACTATCCACTATGAAAAACAGGGTGAAGCACCTTGTCTATTGTGAAAAAATGGCTGAAGTAATCGAGTAAAATATAGTAATTAATTCTAGTGTGGTTTCCGTCCAGGCAATTCCAGTAGAGATAGGACATTTATCCATACACAATTACTTGTCCTGGTAATGCAGTATGAATAAGAGAATTAACAAGGGGAAAATTCATATTTTACTACAAGCTGGAATGGCATATGGAAAAGCACTTGAATGTTGCAAGTATCATATTAGTTAACTAGGAAATTGACAGCGTCTTACATAAAAAAATGTTAGATTTAAACCATTCTGGGTTTCTGCAAATACACCTGTGCCCGTATCTTTTTGTAATAACATTTGAGCCCCCATATTCTTACAAAAAATCACTGCCCTTCCATTATTACACTCATGCGCCTATATTACATTAACGAAAGAGAAATATTGTGGATTTTGTAGGGGTATAGGGGCTCAAGTATTATTGCAAAAAAGGCAGGGGCATAAGTATATTTGTAGAAACTCTAGCAGTACAAGTATAAAAATCAAAAAAATAAAATATCAATGTGTATTCACAGTAAAGATGAGCAGCTTACGTCGTCCTCAACAACGAAGAATTTAAAGTGTCATGAAAAGTGCCATGTTGATGCACATACCTTCCATTTCAAGAAGGCTGCCAATAGGTGTGCACAAGAAATTTATTTCTCTTCTCTCACATCGTGCAACTGAGGAATCCAAAGCCAGCATTTTGCATGCTAAAAACAGTGCCTTTAAAATGTAATGTGGAAGCATTATCCAACTCACTTAAGAAAGATATATGGTAGGTAAAATATTTGAAACATGCATAAATTCACCACCTCGAGATAGCGCTTAGGATGGATATTCATGCCCCTTGGCATGTAAACAGCAGAGCCAAATGGCAGTCGTAAACCAGGTATAAGGTTTTGAGCTGCACAAGAGTCCATGAGCTCAACAGCGCAATCCTCAAAGCAGTTCTGAGCATTCTGTTGAGTACAATCAGTATACAATTTCTTTCCGAAAAATGAGCAGCAAGCAATATATAGGGTGCGCTTACCTCCTTTAGAATCTGTGCATTCTTCAATGTCATTGCAGGTCTCAAAATTCCTCTGAATACCATCAACATAACTGCAAGCATTAGACGGGAGGAAGCAGTCTTCACAACAGCCTATAACGCACACGATTTACAGAAAACAGAAAATACAGGGTCATGAAATATTTGCAACCTCCTCCATACAATCTGCTCTACGACTGCACTGCCAGTCTTGCGCACTTCCTTCATTGCCGCCCTTTCTGCAATATCCAACATCTTCAAGCATTCCCTCCAGCACTCCTCCCCCCTCCATAGAACCCTAACTACACCAACGATAACAACATTAACCTCTACAAATGGAATTTTTTTGTCATAATAAATGCTGCTCTCGCATTTGTTCTCGATTCATTTGTTCTAGATTCCATCTTATTATCGGTCAAACCCCCTTCTCATTCCGGTTGAAATTCAGAGTATGAAGGTGTCCAATCCAACCAAGATGAGAAGTAAGAAAAAGCTCAATATCATTTTTCAGCTTTCACTATCCTCTTAAAACTTTCTGAACAGAATAAAACTCCAGTGATTGGCATTGTGATTTCTCAATTGAACCAAGGCCATGTTTGGATTACCGCATTACAAAGTGATTCTATGAAATCATTTTCCATGAAATTGGATTCTAATGTTTGGCACTGAATGTAAATCTCTGATTTGATGTTATAATATGTGTTAGCTTGTTGAACAAATTCGTCAACTCCATCAAGTTTAAATATACCAATCTTTTCTGTGCATTGCTAATCACTACGTTGCGTTATTCATATTTGAATTCCATCGCAATAAGATTACATAGAAACCGATTCCAAGGATTGTGTTTACATTATAGCAATTCATGCATGGCCTAAAGAGAATCCATCGCGTACTGTTTTTCTTCCATGCAAATGCATTCAGGTGGATGAAAGTTATAATTCGATTTCATGATGTCACAGAATTTTCAACTATTACTGAAAAGCAATATGATCAGCTTGCGGCAAAATCTTAATTCAATTTCTATAGTTAGGAAACATCAGTATGATCGGAAAATGGCACGTGGAACACAACTTCCTGGGAATTGCTCACAAATGGTCAAATTGAGACTGAATGCAAATCTAAGATTTTGTAATAGACGCAATACATGACGAATTATTGTAAATCGGCGAGGCCATTGGGAACCTTTTGGCGAGTAAGGGTGTATGAGTCCACCAGCTACACCGGACGCACCCCCACCAATGCCAATCTCGTCGATGAGATCGACGGACACACGGGATCCCTCGGGGGTGAGCTGCACGGAATCAGAGGAAGGGCTGTTATTGGTCCGGCAAGGAAATGGATGGCATTGGCAGAAGGGTATAGAAGAAGGAGAAATAACGTACGCGGAGGAGGTGCCAGGCGACGGACAAACCGGCGAATCCTGCACCGAGGACGGCGTACTTGCGGTGAGAAGGGGAGAGGGAAGAGGGGATGGGGGAGCAGCGTCTCCTGTTAGCTGCGAGATTCGGGGAGGGAGGACTGTGGAACGGAGGGGCAGCGACGGACATGGGAGAATCGAGATGATGGTGTTGGAGCGGTCAGAGTGACCTTGGGAGTAAAATTGGTCTCATCTCCATCTTTCTCTCTTTTGATGCGATATCCTTTATTTTTCGGTATGTTTTCAGCATCTACGTGGAGA
This sequence comes from Ottelia alismoides, assembly GCA_037367405.1. Taxonomy (NCBI): domain Eukaryota; kingdom Viridiplantae; phylum Streptophyta; class Magnoliopsida; order Alismatales; family Hydrocharitaceae; genus Ottelia; species Ottelia alismoides. The sequence goes on along the minus strand of JAZKJV010001851.1, from coordinate 7,951 downwards.
GAGGCCTCTTTGGTGGCGTTTGGATGGATTTTTTTTGTTTTGATGTTTAGACTGAGAGTTTTCATGCCCTGTTCGTTTGGGGTACAAGGAGGAATAGAATAAGGGGAATAAGCCCTCAACACGCTTTCCCGTGGTACGACTATTCCCCATTATTTCATCTTATTTCACTTTTATTCATATCTTTATCTCACCTTATCTACCTGTATTTCACCTTATTCTCCTTATTTTTATCCTCCAATCGAACGGAGAATAGACCCTTATTCCCCTTATTCCCCATCCTTATTCCTGCTTATTCTCCTACCGAACGGGCCCTTAATATTTAAACGGTAAGATTTGATATTATAATATTTTTTGTCAAAAAAAAGAGAAATAAATGATTTGATGTATTAAATAAGAGAGACAATCAATTTTGATGGGTGGGTCCTACAAAAGGGAAAATAAAATATGACAGGGGAGTCATACTGGAGTGGAAATATGGGGTTTGGCCCCAAATCTAGGGAGAACCTCGAGTATTTTTGAGTTTTCGGGTAACATCAGAAGTGATTGGTCTTGGTAAGATAAGGCGTCCTTCTATTTTATGTATCTTTTTGTTATTCTTTTCTTCTTCTTCTCCCCGCCATCTTGTTGCCAAAACCACGAGTTCATTCTTGTATAGTTGAATGAATCTTCCCTTTTGTAAGGAGTGACTAGCTTAAAAATACAAGATTCATTATTACTCTTTAAATGATGTCAGAAGTACCTTTGACATGTTGCCTCTTAAAAAGGTAACTTTGACTTTACAAGTACTATAATATGACGGATTTACGTTTAAATATAAAAGAGTTTAATGGGGCTGCCCACGCACCGTTTTCGACGTTTTTTTTTGAAAAATATCGCCATTTATATTCATCCCTATATCCCTCCTATATGTCATTCGAATTTCGTCAGAAACAGAGACTCCTACGGCCTCCATCAAGATAATCATTTTTTAATGGTAACAGGATTTTTTAAATCGACACCATCTCGATGGAGGCCGTAGGAGTCTCTGTTTCTGACGGAATTCGAATGGCATATAGGAGGGATATAGGGATGAATATACATGACGATATTTTTCAAAAAAAATAAAAAAACACCGAAAAAGATGCGGGGGCAGCCCCAATAAACTCAATATAAAATACTCACTCCATTAAGATTTTCGATCTTTAGAGTGTAATTGATGCGCACTTTCGTTGTTTGTGTCGTCACCACCCATTCTCTTTATCCTCCTCTCATATATATCCATCACCACTACCACCTGTTGCCTCCTAGATAATGAATACAATGTTCTTGATTTGTTAAGAGCTTTTATGGTTATAGGATTTTAGGTATGGACCAATGGGATCTCGATATATATCGAGTATAACATTGCAATTACCATTTGTGGAATTTCAATTTTTAGATAAAATTATGGGGTCACATCATAGTGATTTTAAGGATGTGTCACACTAAAAACAACAAAGCCTTTTCCCATGATTAAGTAGAGTTAGGCACATGGATTTTTGCATCCATTCAGATTTATTTTGGGTCATTCTCGAGATTAACTTTAAATAACTGAGATCCCTTCAGATAATCTCATCATAACACTTCTTGAGCCTTCGTCGCCCTCTATTAACTGGCTCAAAATTATAAATCTTGCATCTTCTAATATGTGCATCAACCAACCTCCTTTGCAAATGGTCAATCCATCTCAAAACGATTTTTCCTCATCTTATCCTCTATCGGAGCTACACCAATTGCCCTTCTGATCACATCATTTCGAGTCCGAACTTTTCGTGTATGACCACACATTCACCTTAGCATTTTTCATTTCTGCTACCAACATTCTATACACATAGCTATGGTTCATAGGGCAACATTATGATACATAGAGCATAGCAGGTCTCGCGATTGCTTTGTAATACTTTCTTTCGACTTTCAAAGGGATTTTTTATCACAAAAGATAGCAGAGGCTCCTCTTCACTTTAGCCAACACACTTTTAATTTGTGAGTAACATCTTGATGAATCTCATATTCATCATCATTATTTGGATGAATTAGCCATTTATGTTAAACTAATCCATTAATATAACATCTAATTACCTGAAAATAACCTTAACAATATTAAGTTTTGTTTTGATTTTATTTTACAAGGATTAATTCCTTTCTCTAATTTTTTATTGGGTCACTTGGCCCAGTCGGGAGCCACCACCCGACGGCCCTTCTTTCCTCCCCGCGCGCCTTTTGGATGTTCGATTAAGATCAGATGGCCCTAATCGATCCATCAATGCCTTCACAACAGCCGCTTGATCTCAAGATCAAGCTAATCACAGCCTTCCATTCGCACGGTAATATGGACGGTTGGATCACTTGATCCAACGGTGGTTGTGTTGTCCCCTTCCTCCAGCAGTTGCCCTCGCGAAGGGATGTGCCCCTTCCCTAGGGCAACTCCTTTTTGGTCGACCAATTCACGTGCCCTTCTCCCATAACTCGTGTACTATCGTGATCCCCATTTAACCATCATCCTTGATAGTTACTCAACGCCCTTCATCTCCCTCGCGTGCGATAACCGGAGGTGGGTTGAAACCACCTCCACCAACTGCTTTAGGGTGAACAAACGCTACTTCTCTTGCCAACTTCCAACCTATCCCATTGTAAGCGAGGTCTACCTAGACCCTACCCTCCTTCAGTGACAACATGCATATCAAAGAAATGTTCTTAAACATGTCAGCGACATAAGGGGAGGAGTCCTGCTAATTGCATCCAATTAAGTAAGTTAATGTCAGGAGAGATGGTGAAGGTGCAACTGAATACGGCAGGACAAGATTTAGGGAGCGCACATGGCTTTTTTCTAGTTGGTTGTCCATCGCGTTACGGACGAATGTGTCGTTGTGTATTACGAACTTTAGAAATGTCCCTGCCTCTCTGAAGGTTGCCATCATTTATGATATGAAGGTGTGTTCTATTATACGAATCATTTGAAACATTCTGATGTGAATGTATGACTTATCTACTTTGTTGAATGTTATACATAGCATTTTTTACTAGGGGTGATGATCCCGAACTCAAGGAAGGGATCTTGCATTTGGCAACGAAGCTACATCGCAATACCCGAGCGAGGGGAAAGAGGGTTAGTACTCCTTGTAAGTTGATGATTTCAGTTGATACTTGCTATTTAACGTTATTTAAAAACTCTTAAGGCACCGAGACCTATTCACGACGACGATTGAAGCGTTAGCCAATCCACCAATGGGTCGAGGAGACACGACCAGATTTCGACTTTCAATGTCGATCCATGAGCAATTGGTCGTGTACACTACCATGATAGGGTTTGTTCAAGTTCAAGGCTTGTCGGCATTGCCAAGCGATGACCTAGAGGTCCTTAGAAGCTCAAGCACATGCAATACATCCATCCTCAATCATCTTCTTCCTCTAGGTAATCCTCCTCGTTTGGTTTCTTTTATTTCCTTCGGTTTATCTATGCTTCCACGGTCATTTTCCCTTTGATTATTCGCATTTACACCTTCACCGGACTTCCCTCACCTTCGTTGACCATATCGACTCATTCTCCCCTTCTCCAGAACCTCCTCCGCCTCGTCCATCTTCCTCCTCCTGCGAGGAGGAGGAACCCATTTAGGGCTTCGTCGTCCCACAACTCCAAATAGCTCCATACCTTCAATTCATCCCAATCACACTCGTACGCTTCAGTTATGCTTCCTAACACCTTGCAGATACCCAATTCCTTCCATGGATGGAGCTTCGAGCTAACCTCCATTATAGAGCTCCACCTCGGTGACTCCACCATCTCGATGATTCAGCCATCGGTAGCCCTTCTCTGACCATCCAAGATCTTCGTCAAACCCTTGTAGATGTTCTCTGACCTTCAACAAGGCGAGAGGAGGACGAATGAGGTGGCATCAGACTATCGGAGAACCATTGCTATGCCACCGTGTACACAAGAGTGAAAGCAAAAAATTCTATCGATCGTGTATTCCACACAAGGCGGGAGCACAATCGCCGAAGTGACCGATGAGAACCTCGGACTAATTCAACAATTAAACCATAAATATATCAAGCAATAAAAAAGCAAAAGAGATGAAGATTTAAAATTTATTATAACTCTACAATAGATGTGTATATGTGTAAGTATGTGTAGAGTGTCGAACACAGGGAGCAGAATGGATAAATCAGGCAGATGGAGTGCAAATACGATTGTATGAACTTCTTGTCTATTTTTTTATTATTTTTATGGATTTTTAATTTTATGTATTTTTTATCTTTTTGTTTATATTTTTGTATGGATTTTAATTTTTATGTTTGTTTTATTTTTTATACTTTTTTGGTTTTTAATTTCTTTTCCTTTTAAATATATAATGTAAGATATATAAGACTATATATACGATATAGAGTAAAAAAATTATAAATACAATAAAAAATACTCGAAATACAATAAAGAAAATCTTTTTGGGTTTTAAATATTTTTTCTACTATTTATGTAATTTTTTAGTGAATTTTTCTAGTTTTTATATATATATATATTTTAAGCTAAAAATACCCTGAATCGGGGAATTAACAAAATAGCTGAGATTGAGGTGAAGATGAAAAATGGCAAATGATGTCCAAACATCTTCAAATCAAATTTAATATATAAATAATAATATTAGAAATTTATAAATTAGAAAACAATATTTTTGGATTTTTTTGAGAATTTTTTAGATTTTTGTAAAGGATTTTGGTACTTTTTGAATTTTAGGAGTTTTCTTTTTCTATTTTAGGGATTTTAGTTTTTAGAGTTATAAAATCTTATACTAATACTAAAGTTGGGTTTCTTCAACCATTCTTGCATTTCCTGACACGTGGTGGTCCTTCTTAGCTTAAATGAGTTGCACCCTTTCCTGGCACGTACGTGCCTCTTTACTTCAACTGAATGCTGCTTTTTGGTCTTCGACTATTTTTTTATTCCTTTCCAGTTGTCCGTTTTTCAAATCTGTTGATTGCTATGTGTGTTCCCTAAACTTCTTCCTCGACATCTGCGCCCCATGCGCCTATGTTCTCAGAACTCTAAAAAGGTCTTCTATGGCTTCCTCACATCTCTTCTTCGAGTCGTTCCTTCTTCTTGCGTCTGACTTTACCCTACCAGTCGTTCGTCCTCGCCGGTCGAATCCTTGAAAAGGGTTTTGCGTTTTCATGTCCCTTGCGATTTGCGTTGTTCTTTGTGCTCTGTTGGCTATGTCTTCTTCGTCTCAAATATTTCATCGTAACTTTGTGATATTTTGGCTTTTGTTCTTACCTTTGTCTCAATATTTCATTGGTGTTCCACAGAATGTGTTGCTGCTAGACAAGTACACATTTTTACTTTGTTTTGGTTATTGTTCTTCAATTATCTTTGTGTAATTTTGAATGTTTTGTGTTTCTATATGATGAAATATCTCTGCCCACTAGAAACGTATGGATTTTTATTTCCTTATTCTTATCCAATTTTCTTTTATTGAATTTCGAATGGTTTGACTTTCGATATGCTCAATATCTCTCAGATTGGATGCCTGAAATCATAAAATTATCGAAAGTACATTTCCGAAGGTAAATTGGACATCATATATCTGCTTAAAATATTAGTTTAAATCACACTATATAACAGTGTACATATAAACGTTCGTGTGTATACAACGGATTACATACATAATACATCAAACAAGTGATCCATTCCAAGTCGGAAACGTGTACTTCATTTAGCTCTTATTTCTTTAGCTTAATTTTTTATAATTATATTATTATATATATATATTGTTGTCGGCTGCATATTTGTAAGGATTTTTAACATTTTGGTTTTTTTTACTTTGAAGCATTTATTCCCAGATGGTTATGATGATGATGTCATTGCTTTTTTTTGTGAGTAATATGCTGAGAAAAGTTATTGCTTTATATGCAGTCGTATTCATCTTTGCGTTTATCGTATGGAACTTTGCGGTTTTGAATTCCTTTTTTGATCTGACGAAAATGTTTCTGCTACTGTGCCATTATCGCAAACATTTTGGTTAATCTTAGTTCTTGCAGTTATACGATGTATTGCTATGGATGTCTGCTGATTTCTTTTAGAATTCGCTTTAACTTCAGTCCTTGATATATATGATGTATTGCTATGGATGTCTGCTAAATTTTTTATAGAATTCCGCTTTGTGGTGTATTGTTCTTAATTTTATTTTTAATTGTGTATTCTTTTGTACTCTATGACTCTAGCATTTAAATTTTTTATCATGATATTTTCTTATATAGAGATAATTTATTGTCAGGATGCATATGCGAAAGGGTTTTTAAATGGTTATATATTTAAATCACTTTGTTTTTTTACCTTGAAGCATTTACTCCCCGGCAGCTATGACGATTCTATCATTGCTTTTTTGTATGTATTACGTTGAGAAAAGTTATTGATTTATATATGCAGTGGCTTCATTCTCGCATTTATTGTTCGGAACTTTATGGTTTTGTCTTTTTTCTAGATCTAATGAAAATGTTTCCGCTAATGCCGTTATCACAAACATTTTGATTAATCTCACTTCTTACAGTTATATTATGTATTGCTATGGATGTCTTTTAAATTTTTAAAGATTTCACTTTAATTTCAGTCTTGAATTTATGACTTCCAGCTCCAGCCCCTCGAATTTATGTTGTTCAAATGGTGTATTGTTATTATTTTTGTTTGTAACTTTGTTTTGTTTTTACTTCCTTCTATCCATCAATGCTATATTGGTATATTTTTGTTTCGTTGGGCCACCGAGATCATATGTGATTTCTACCGATTTATTCTTTTACTGTGCTCAGTGGCAATGTTGTTTTCCAGAATATGTTTACATAGTGCAACTATTGTATAAGTGTGGGGTTTGCTTGGATACATAGATTTGATAAGGGCACAACTATAGAGAAGTTCTGAGCTGCAAATTCCAAAAATCTTATACAACAAGAACTCTACATATATGTGCAGTATAAATGCCATGAGCCCGACATTTCAAAAGTTGGGCAACGAGGGTGTGTTTGCAAGCTTTTCAAGAGTCAATTGTTCGAATTGCAACAACATCGAAAAGCATATGGACCACAATTCTTAAACTACTCAATATATCTTTACTGCTAAGCACAATGTAAACAATACGTGATTCTCAAACTCGCAAACATGTCAAAGAAACCTCTGGACGCCCAAAAGATATTAACATCCTCTGAAACTTATCCTACATAAACATGCTACTAGCCTAACTATTACCAAGTAAAATTATTTACCTTGATTAGGTATATCTTGCCAGATTTACTGCAAACAAAATGTATTGTAAAGTGAAATTGACAACATCTATAGGCTTGATCATATCCTGAGGTCATTAATATATGCTACCAATCAATTCTTTTATCATCGTGACGTCATCACTAATATATGCTACCAACCAATTCTTTTATCATCGTGACGTCATTATTGTTGAATACAACTATACAGTGGGTGGGATAGTTATCTTTAAAAGGGACACACAATATCGAAGTAATGCAGAAGGATACCAAACATAAATTAGAGAAGCAATGGGAAAGGTTGGAAGATCTTCATACTTTGTAATGCAAGGTAGCCACTAGATTATGAGCTAGAAGATTCCATATATCGAGGTGATCGGTCATGTTGTTACACTCCTTGACTATCTCATACATGCTGCTCAACTACTCGATGATCAGTTCCCGCTTCTATAGAATGCAGGTTGCTATAGCATATATAAGCAAGTTGTTTGTTGGGGAGCTTTTAAAAGTATCCTACCACACACAAATCTTCGGATATGAGCATCGATTGCAGCCCGATCTTCCAACATAACTTCACATAGGAACAAAGTCTATTCAAAGATGAGCTCTCTCCTAAACAACACAGCTACCGTTATGTATGAGAAGAAGCAGTCTGCATCTTGGAGGTTCTCCAGCTGCTTGAATAAGTGGA